>JARBWK010000006.1:132079107-132564107 GCA_030556195.1 Anolis apletophallus | reverse complement strand
ATCGGCCCCCCGAAATTTAAAAAAACAACCAAAAACGCCCCCTTGCAGCGCTTTCCCCCTGCCCTCTCCCGAGAGAGTCAGGAGAGGGGGGGGGAGAGCGCTGCGAGGGGGCGGGGAGGAGGGAATGGCGCCCTCCCCTCGCCCGGGCCGCCCTCTTGCAAAGGAAGGAGGCAGCGAGGAGGAGGAAGGAAGCTCCGCCCCGCCGGCGGGCATGCATGCATGCACACGCACGCCCAGCAGCGGGCTTCCTTCCTCCTCCTCCTCCTGGCCGCCTCCTTCCTTTGCAAGGGGCAGCCCAGGCAGCGAGGAGGCGGGCGGGCTTCCTCCTCCTCGCGCCTTCCTTTCGGTCGTGGGAGGAGCCAGAAGGAGGTGGACGGAAGGCGCGCGGCACGGCGGGGCTTCCGCCCGCCGCCTCCTTCCGAAAGGAAGGCGTGAGGAGGAGGAAGGGAAGTCCCGTCCTCCTCTTCGTGCCCTTCTTTTGGTCGCGGGAGGTGGCGGACGGAAGCCCCACGGTGCCGCGCGCCTGCCGTCCCCCTCCTTCTGGCTCCTCCCGCGACCGAAAGGAAGGCGCGAGGTAGGCGGAAGCCGTGGGGCCGGTGCCGCGTGGCTTCCGTCCACCTCCTCGGGCCCTCCTTCCGGTTACGGGAGGAGGCGGTGGCGCGGAAGCCTCATGCCCGGGGCTGCTGCTGCATGCGCAGCAGCGCCCTGGGCGTGGCTTTCGCATCCGGGGGCGGCGGGGTGTCTTGGCCTCGGGCGGCCGAAGACCTTAATCCGGGCCTGTTTATCACCACGTTAACAGCAACTTCTTGATTGTGAATCATAAATGTTGATGTTCCCTTAATACTAATTTGAAAACCTGGAAGCCTCTCTCTAGACATTTGATGGTGTTGTACAATAAAAACAATCTGACAATTTAAATGAAGTTAAATAAATAATTTAAAAAAATGATTCTAAAGGTCTGAAAACATGTTAAACAATTTAAAAGGGCAGCTTAATATATTAACATAGTTTCAAATGATTTGAAACCATTAACGCATAACGGATTTCTTGTTTGAAGCCAATTTGGTCCTGAAAGCTTTCCTGAACAAACATGTTTTCACTTGGTGCCGGAACGGTACCAGCCGGACTTCCTCTCCTTTGCCTTTGTTGTTAACATAACAAGGCTCCGTTTCTTTTCTTCATTGCAGGGATTGTTCATTTGAAAGGGGCTTTATTCTCGCATTGCTTGTGCATGCGCACGTTTGTGTTTCTGCCACCAACAGGCTGCAGTCTCACTGTGTTTATGTATGAAATTGTCATAAAGTGTGTGAGAGAAGCCTGCAGAAGACAAAGAGAGAGAGAGAAAGGCTTTAATCAGAGTAGACACCTTGATATTCCTACCTCCTAACGAACTCTGATATTCCAATGCGATTTACGCCCTGCTGCTTATATGGTCACCCAAATTAGGAAGTTTAATTTTTCTACCTTGATGACCAGTAGCTATAGAGTTATATGCATATTTCACCTATGGTCCTTCCATACAGCTGAATAAAACCCCACATTTTCTGCTTTGAACTGAAATATATGGCAGTGTGGGTTCAGATAATCCAGTTCAAAGCTGATCTTGTAGGATTTTCTGCCTTGATATTCTGGATTATATGGCTGTGTGGAAGGCCCCCTAATCTACGGTGTACTTTTTCCTGTGTGACCAGGGTGAGCTCTAGAGTTGATGGCACCTTACATCTGCCAATTTTGGTTTTATTTAATCGTTTTATCTTTGAGAGAAGAGGAAGAAGAGGAAGGGATGGGGTTACACTCCCCCTAAAGACGCAGGTTCGCAGTTTGGGAGTGATCCTGTATTCATCGCTGAGCCTGGAACCCCAGGACTCGACGGTGGCCAGGGGAGCTTTTGCACAGTTAAGACTTGTGTGCCAGCTGCGCCCATACCTTGGGATGTCTGATCTGGCTATGGTCGTCCACTCTACATGGGGCTGACTTTGAAGACAGTTCGGAAATTGCAACTAGTCCAATGGGCGGCAGCCAGCTTACTAACTGGAGCTACATACAGGGAGCATATCACCCCCCTGTTGTGTCAGCTCCACTGGCTGCCGATCCACTTCCAAGCTCAATTCAAAGTGCTGGTTTTGACCTTTAAAGCTTTATACAGTTCTGGCCCAGCTTACTTGTCCGAATGCATGGGCTTCTACGTCCCACCTTGTAATTTAAGGTCATCCGGGGAGGCCCTGCTCTCACTCCCGGCAACTTCTCAAACGTGGTTGGTGGGGACGAGAGATAGGGCCTTGTCGGTGGTGGCTCCCCGTCTGTGGAATGCGCTTCCAAGTGAAATATGATTGACCCCATCCCTCCTAGCATTTAGGGAAAAAGTAAAATCTTGGCTATGGGACCAGGCTTTTGCACATTAGCACAATGCAGCACTTTGGATTGGAATTGTACTGGCAAGTTAATGGATATGGCTCAATGCTTATGTTGTGGATGGAACACTGTTTTAACTCAAGTGAATGTGTATTACGTGTTCAATGTTAACTGTATTTTAATGCTGAATGTTTATGGTTTTATATTGTATATTGTGTATCGGCATCAAATTGCTGCCTTTTGTCAAGCCGCTCTGAGTCCCCCCTCAGGGGTTGAGAAGAGCAGGGTAGAAATAATGTAAATAAATAAATAAAATAATTCAGCAAGGCATCAATCAGCCAGTTGTCAATTCATAAAATAATAATAATAAAATGCTCAAAAGGGTTGACAGAAGGCTTGGGGTTAATGGGTAACACAAAGGGACTCCCTGAGGTCAACGGGCACCATCCAGGCACCACCCAGGGCGATGCACACAGGGAGGGGAAGACATACACCAATGTTCAGTAGAACCGCGAGACCGCAAAAAGGCCTTTGGTATCCACAAGGGTCTTTTGGATAGGGCGAAAAAGATGAATTTGAAGGGCATAGGGTCCAGCCCAGCAAAAAGCAAGATAGTAGGTAATTTTAGAATTAGTGAAGGATCAATATGGTGCTGGTTCGGAGAAGCACTGGGACTGTGGCGCAGCTGGCTGGGAGTCAGCTGCATTAAGATCACTACTGACCGAAAGGTCATGAGTTCAAAGCCAGCCCAGGTTGGAGTGAGCTCCCAACCAAAATTGTGTAGTTTATTGTCGACCTTTGCAGCCCGAAAGACAGTTGCATCTGTCAAGTAGGAAATTTAGGTACCACTTGTGGGGAGGCTAATTTAACTGATTTACAAGGCTTCTCCAGGAAGTATGCAAATAATGAGGAAGCGACAGCTCCCCTGGTGGTCAGAAGCTGGAATGTTAAATAGCCTCTGTGTGTCTGTCTATATATGTTGTGTGTCTATGACATGGAATGTTTGCCATGTACATTGTAATCTGCCCTGAGTCCCCTTTGGGGTGAGAAGGGCAGAATATAAATACCGTAAATAAATAAATAAGACTGGTTAAGCCGCGGATATGGAGATTCAAAGCCCAGATTCGGCATCCACGGTATAAAGGACCACAGTTCCTTGCCCCCAGGATGCTGCCAGAGCATCCCGGCCAGACCTACAAGGTTTCACTGCTTGGAGGAGAGAAAGTCCATAGTGCAGGAGTCAGAGAAGATAGAATGTTGCAAGTGAAATGCTGGAAAAGGGATACGTTTTATTAGGAATTTGTTACAAAGTGGCAAAAGGGGAGTTAGTGGAGAAAAAAGAAACTTTGCTGAAGATGCTACTGCTGTGCATGTCCCAGCGGAGATCTTGAGCCAATTTCATGTTGTGGTCAGTTCTTGAGCCTGCGGAACTCTCTTCTGTGACTAGCTGGACCATATAAATTTAACAGCAGGGGACTCTGTGCTCGCCATCAACATGACTCTTGGCAGGCCTGGCCCCATTGCTCCTCGAAGTGGTGAGGAAGCGTCCCAAGATGCTTCCTCAGCCATGACGGGAAGGTAAGTGTTTTTTGGGTACCTCCAACGGCTTTGCCCACTTTTTCCAACTATTTCCTCCATCTGATTGGGGAGGGAAGGGCAACATGGCAACACACGTTGCCGCCCTTTCCCCCCGTCTGATCTGCCGTTCTCCCAATGTGATGGGGAAGAAGGGAAGGTGTGCGGTGTTCCGTGAGGCATCTCACATACTGGCTGTTTTCCTAGCAATTGCTGGATTGGAACAAATTAAGGGTGGGGGAAGGGTTAGTGTTAGTGTGAAGAGGTCTCTTGTTTACATCAGTTTTTTTACTAAGTCTATACAGTGTTGTAGCAACCTGCTAAGGTCCCTTCTATACTGCCGTATAACCCAGATTATCAAAGCAGATAATCCACGTGATCTGCTTTGAACTGGATTATATTATGCACTCCCATATAATAATAATATAATAATACACTTTATTTATATTCTGCTCTTCTCACCCCGAAGGGGACTCAGAGCGGATTACATCACACATACGGCAGACAATCCCTGCCGGTTTTACATACAATTACATACAACATACAACAAGTACAATTTAGAAGGATTTTTTATTCTGGCTGCGTCACTGGTGCGATTGCGTCATTACGTCACAAGGGGGTGCTGTTGCTTCATCCTCATGACAGAGAGCCACTGTTTTTCTGCATTCCACCTTCTGACAGCCAATCTTTCGATTATTCAGGTTTTGCAAAGTCCTTTCTTTGTAAAAATCCTTCCCCGCTTGGAGGTTCCCAGTTTTATCTATTCACAGCTGGGCTGTTTTCGAACTGTTGGGTGAACAGTGGGCAGGGCTCACAGCTGGGTGTCCAGACCAGCCCGGGAATCGAACATGCAACCTTCAGATTGCAAGCACAACTGTTGTTACCGCTGTTCTATCAAATAATCTGAATTTAATATTGCAGCATAGAAGGGGCCTAATTCTCAGGTTTTGCAGTGACTAATAGATTGTTTTACAATGTAACATTCCACCTCCCCTGCAATTGACAATCATTGCTATTGTTATATGCCTTTAAGACTGGTTCCACATTGCCATATCATCTAGATTATCAAATCAGAAAATCCAGATTATCTGCTTTGAATTGGATTATATGAGGCTAGATCTACATTGCCATATAATCCACATTATCAAAGCAGTTAATCCACATTATGTGCTTTTAATTGGATTACGGTATATGAGTCTACACTGCCATATAATCCAGTTCAACTCAGATAATCTGGATTTTATATGGCAGTGCAGGTGGGGCCTAACTTGTCTCCAATACAAACTGGAGAGAAAAAGTGTAGTATAAATAAATCATCATCATCATCATCATTTTTTTATTATTTTATTTTATTATTTCGATTTGTATACCGTCCTTTCTAATTTGGCTCAGGGTGGTTTACAGCATATCGACCTATAACATTAAAACAGTAAAACAATAAGGTATCAAAACATTAAAACAGTATTAATCCACAAACCAAGAGGTGGCTAAAGGTGAAATGCCTGTCGGAAAAGAGCTGTTTTGCAACCTTTCCAGAAAGCCGGCAGCTCACTGATTGCTCGGACTTCTGACGGCAAGGCGTTCCATAGGCTCGGTGCTACAACAGAGAAGGCCCTCTGTCTAGTTGATGACAGATGGATGGTTTGTAAGGAAGGAATCTCTAGGAGGTTATGATCCTCAGATTGAAGAGATCTCTGGGGAACATATGGGAATAGACGGTCCCTCAAGTACACCAGCCCCAGACCATACAAGGCCTTAAAAGAACAACAACAAAACCTTAAAGGCACATAACAATACAATCAAAGACATCTTAATCCTAGGGGTGTATTTGCAAGATTTGTTCAGAGTTAGGCTCCTTCCACACTGTCCCTATATCCCAGGATCTTATTCCAGAGTATCTGGCAGTGGAGACTCATATAATCCAGTTTAAAGCAGATAATCTGGGATCAGATCCTGGGATGTAGGGCAATGCAGAAGAGGCTTTAGTTTGCCTTTGGCTTCCTTTGATGCCGATCACATGTGACTTGTCCAAGTTCATCCAGTGCATATCCATGCCTGAACAGGGATTTGAACCCGGAGTTATAGTCCACTGCTCAAAACACCACGTCACACAGATTCATTATTCTTAGCTGCCAATACAAGTTCTCTGTTCTACACATGCACCGAAACATGAGCACATGCCCTCTTTCTGTTTTTTTTGTTTTTGTTTCACATACCATTCAGTAGTTTTTAGTATTGCTGGCCAAGCATCCAAGCCTGATGGTTTTGTTGTTTTTATATCTGTTTGCAGACTCCTTCAGAGGACCTAATTGGCCAGTGGTTGGATGTGAAAACTCATCATGGCATTGCGGATTTGTCTTTCCCTCTGGCCTCTGAAGCGGAGATGGGAACATATTACATCAAAGTGAATGGATTTATTGTGAAATCATTCACAGTGGAGGAATATGGTAATATTTCAGTATCAAGAGAACCCTGTAAAACAGCTCGTTTACCCCACCCTCTCTCTAAATCAGTGCTTCCCAACCTTTAGGCCTCCAGGTGTTTTGGACTTCAACTCCCAGAAATCCCAGCCTGTTTACCTGCTGTTAGGAAGTGTGGGAGCTGAAGTCCCAAAGGTTGGGAACCACTGCTCTAAACGATAATTTAATTGAATCCTTTAAATCCCAATAAAAAGTCGGGTACAAATAAATATTGCAATGAGAATAAAAGCAGTTAAGATTACCAAATTCTTAGTATTTCTCCCTTCTTGCCATCTGCCCAAATGCCAGCTGCAAATGGCCCCCCAGCTATGTATTTATTTATTTATTATTTCAATTTCAATTTATATACCACCCTTCCCAAAAAGGCTCATTTTGTTCCGCCTATGAAGCTACGTGACTTAAAAATCCTTCTTAATTGCAGCCAAATTATATATGTGTATGCCGTCACACCAGGTCTATTTGAAATTAAAACTGGGAGATGTGTTGTCCTTTTTACCTGGTGGACTGCAGAGCGCTTGCTGAAAAGGCTAGGTGGTCTGGCAACCCAAAAAACACTCCAAAATAAAGTTGAAAATCAAACAGTTTATTCAATAACAAAGTCTTTGCAGGACTTGGCACAGCTTCTTAATGGTTGCAAAAACAAAAAGCAGACTGGAAATGCCTTGGGTTGTTGCTCAAAAGATTCCCACTGCTTCTTTTTTGGATGGCAGGAAACCAGATATTTCCCACCCTGGTCCTAGGTGTTTGGTTGAAGGAACCACTCCTTCCCCCCTCTAAACCTAAGCTCAGTCCAAAAGGTGACCTAAAGCTGGGCTGGTAACCAGATGTCTATCCTATACAGCATGCAAAGCCAGTCTCTGCAAGGTACCATAAACTCATCTGGTTCCAGCAGTCCCCCAGCTAATGGTCAAGCAAATAGCAATCAGCAGGTCAGCATGCAGGTTAGCATACAGGTTAGCACCCAGTAAGCACCCAGTACTTACGGTGACCCTTTCGGAGCCAATCCTGGCTGGCCAAACACACATCTGGCTTCCTTCCCTCTCTGAAAGGAACTAAAACACTTTCTAAAATGGAGGCCAATCCCCAGGAAGAAAAAGGGGCGGACACCAACTAAAAAGATACATTTGCAGAGCTTTAGGTGGAAAATTCTGCACCAGGCTGCAACCTAGCTAATACTTCACAGGCAAGGTGCCAGTGTGTCTGGAACAGTCCCAGGAAAGATGCAAAAGGAAAAATGCTGCCTTTTTAAAAACAAAACTATGGGGCTATGCATATGAAACGTCTGGAGGACGGAACAATGTGTGTGGGAATTACCTGCATCTCTATAGATGTATAGCCAGCCTTGGCTTTCTAAGTATATAATTTCAATATTTTTAATTCTACATTTTTAAAACACCAGGTTCTTTTAGTCAAACTCGTTATCTGAAACCAGGTTTTTTTTGTGCCACAGTGACAAACTAGATGTGATGTTAAGTCAATTAATGTGGTTAATTTCACTTTTATGTATGGGATTACCCTTGAAGAAGATTTAGGACAGGGGTGCCCACACTTTTTCAGCATGCAAACTACTTTTAAAACAACCAAGTCAAAAAGATCTACCTTCCACGCGGCACACTTTCCACGTGCACGCACATTGTGCGCATGCGCACACCATCTGTGCGCCGCTCCTCCCCTCGCGCCACTCCTTCCGCGGGGCATTGCAGGAATAAGGGAGCACCTTCCGCGGGGCATTGAGGGAATGAAGGAGCGTGAGGCGGGGCCTCCAGAGGCCCCGTCTCACGCTCCGCCCTGCCTCTCTCTCACTGGCAGTGGAGGCTGCACAATTACTTCCGGACAAGAGAGAGGCCCCGCCTCGCGCTCCCTCATTCCCGCAATGCCCCGCGGAAGGCGCTCCTTCGTTCCAGCAATGCCCCGTGGAAGGAGTGTGTGTGTGCGGAAGGTGCGCGTGTGCACGGAAGGTGCGCGCGCGCGCAGGGCAGAAGCACCCCATCTGGCTGCGACCGACCTCCTTTGGACCCGCGGGCAGCCCTGATTTAGGAGATTCAGTTACGACTGGTAGATCGCCCCCCGAAATTCTCGAGGGTGGTCCGTGAAAAGGCCTTACTGGTACATTATTTAAACTGTTATGTTTATTTTTAGGATCAGATTCAATTACTGTAAAATATGGTCATCCCCAATTGGGGCTGACCCTTCCTTCCTTTTCTTCCTTCCTTTTCTAAATACTGTTTTTAACTTAAGAAAATGTGTATGATGTGTTAATGTAAATTGTATTTTAATGTGTTTTAATGCTGTATGTTTTTGGTTTTATATTGTATTTATTATGTTGGCATTGAATTGTGCCTTTTGTTAGGCCGCTCTGAGTCCCCCCTCGGGGGTTGAGAAGAGCGGGTAGAAACGTTGGAAATAAATTTTCTCCCTTTCCTTTCCTTTTCTTGTTGTAATAGTTGCACCCTCTTTTTTGATGGGAAAAAAGGGGGAAAGTGGGACTATTATGTGATTAAATGCAATATTTTTGTGCTCCTTTGAATCCATGTACATTTCATATGTAACACTGGGTGTGCGTCTTGAAGTAGTGATCGCTGGACTTTGGAGACATGGCTTTGTCTTCTGGTTTCAGGTTGAACTGTCTGATCTACTTACTTTCTTCTCTTTGCATCTTTTAATTTCATTACAGAGCTGAATAAATTTTTAGTGCATTTCGAAGTCCCATCAGTGGTCACAACGTCAGATGAAAACTTTCCCATTACAGTGTGTGGCAAGTAAGTAAACTGTGGAAAATTATGTTCCAATTAACGTATGCAACTATTCAGAGCAAGTACCAGAGCTTACAAGTAAAACAGACCTTTGCTACAAGAACCTGGTTCCGGGATGGAAGGCTGATTGCAAGTATAACACAAAGAGGCATGTCTTCACTGCTTCTGTGATTTTCTTTAATATTTATAATTAACTAGACAATGCCCGGGTTAAATATTTTGGATGTGGATGAACTAAAACTTCTATCATCTTCTGTCAATTTTCCTCACACCTCACCATTATTTTAACAGGGTGATGATAATTATGGGCCTATCCCTCCAAACCCTGCCAGCTGTGCCCGTACCTTGGAAAGTCAGACTTGGCCATGGTGGTCCACGCTCTTGGTACATCCAGGATAGACTACTGCAACATGCTCTACGTGGGGCTGCCTTTGAAGACTGTTTGGAAGCTTCAAATAGTCCAACGAGAGGTAGCCAGGTTACTAACTGGAGCGGCATACAGGGAGCGCACAACTCCCATGTTGTGTCAGCTCCACTGGCTGCCTGTTTGCTACCGGGCACAATTCAAAGTTCTGGCTTTGCCCTATAAAGCCCTAAATGGCCACGGCTCAGTTTACCTGTCCAAACGCATCTCCCTTTACAACTAAGATCTTCTGGGGTTCACAGTGCTCTCTGGATGTGGGTGGAATACAATTCCCATCATCCTGATCAATCTCTCTCTCACACACACCCAACACTGAGAGTATTTAAGATAATCATGATGGATAGGTTTGGTCCAGATCCATCATCAGTCACCATTTAGGAGGCATCCTCAAGAACACCGTATTTGGTCAAATATAATGCACACCTTTTGGGGATAAATTGTGTTGACAAAATCAGCATGCACATTATATTTGCGTAATATGGTAGATGATGGACAGGATGGCCCCTGGGATTGCTCCTATTACTATTACTATTGCTACTACTATTACTGTTACTACAGAGGCTGGACTGCCATCTGCCGAGGGCACTTTATAGTTTTCCTACATGGCAGAAGGGGGTCGAACTGGATGACCCCTGGGGTTTTCCACTGAAATACTGTTAAGTTTATGTTGGTTAAAATTGTTCTTCATTTTTAATATGTTATCATTCTCCCCCCCACCCCAAAACTATAAATGAAATGTGTGCAGTGTGCATAGGAATTTGTTCATGGTTTATTTAATGAGTTCACACAGACATGGTTTATTTAATGAGTTCACATAGACATGGTTTATTTAATGAGTTCAGCCACTGGCCCAGCCCATCTCTCAAATTTTAAAATGCAAAGCAGCCCATGTCACAGAGTTTGCCCATGGCTGATCTAGAAGATGTTCTAAGTCAGGGCTGCCCAGGAAGTCGATCGCGATTGACCAGTCGATCGTGGGACCGAAGGAAGTAGATCCCAGCCGGATGGGGCGCTTCTCAGAGGAGGGCAGACCCAGGCCGCGCCAAGCCCCTCCCCCGGCTTCAGCACTCCCAGCATCTGCTCCAGGTTTGAGGAGGGCAGGGCCAAGCCAGCCTTGTGCTAGCTATGCCACCACTGGCTTGGCATTGTCATCCTCAAGCCTGGAGAAGCTGCTGGGAGCTCCAAAGCCAGAGGGGAGGGGGCGGGGCTTGGCACAGCCTGGCCCCTCCTCCTGTGGCTTCCGCTCTACCAGCAGCTTCTCCAGGCTTGAGGAAGCCAGTCTTGTGCTAGCTATGTCACCACTGGCTTGGCAGTGCCACCCTCAAGCCTGGAGAAGCTGCTGGGATCTCCAAAGCCAGAGGGGAGGGGGCGGGGCTTGGCACAGCCTGGCCCCTCTTCCTGTGGCTTCCGCTCTACCAGCAGCTTCTCCAGGCTTGAGGAAGCCAGCCTTGTGCTAGCTATGTCACCACTGGCTTGGCATTGCCATCCTCAAGCCTGGAGAAGCTGCTGGGAGCTCCAAAGCCGGAGGGGAGGGGGCGGGGCTTGTCATGGCCTAGCTCCACCCCTTGTGGCTTCTGCTCTACCAGCAGCTTCTCCAGGCTTGAGGATGGCAGTGCCAAGCCAGCCTTGTGCTAGCTATGTCACCACTGGCTTGGCATTGCCATCCTCAAGCCTGGAGAAACTGCTGGGAGCTCCAAAGCCAAAGGGGAGGGGGCGGGGCTTTGCATGGGCTGGCTCCGCCCCTTGTGGCTTCTGCTCTACCAGCAGCTTCTCCAGGCTTGAGGATGGCAGTGCCAAGCCAGCCTTGTGCTAGCTATGTCACCACTGGCTTGGCACTGCCACCCTCAAGCCTGGAGAAGCTACTGGGAGCTCCAAAGGGGCAGGGGCAGGGCTTGGTGCGGCCTGTCTCCGCCCCTGTGGCTTCGCTCTACCAGCAATTTCTCCGGGCTTGAGGATGGCAGTGCCAAGCCAGCCTTGTGCTAGCTATGTCACCACTGGCTTGGCATTGCCACCCTCAAGCCTGGAGAAACTGCTGGGAGCTCCAAAGGGGCAGGGGCAGGGCTTGCATGGGCTGGCTCCGCCCCTGTGGCTTCTGCTCTACCAGCAGCTTCTCCGGGCTTGAGGATGGCAGTGCCAAGCCAGCCTTGTGCTAGCTATGTCACCACTGGCTTGGCACTGCCACCCTCAAGCCTGGAGAAGCTACTGGGAGCTCCAAAGGGGCAGGGGCAGGGCTTGGTGCGGCCTGTCTCCGCCCCCTGTGGCTTCCGCTCTACCAGCAATTTCTCCGGGCTTGAGGATGGCAGTGCCAAGCCAGCCTTGTGCTAGCTATGTCACCACTGGCTTGGCAGTGCCATCCTCAAGCCTGGAGAAGCTGCTGGGAACTCCAAAGCCAGAAGGGTGGGGGCGGGGCTTGGCGCAGCCTGGCTCCGCCCCCCTCTGGCCAAGCCCTGCCCCCCCCCCCCCCTCCCTCCCCTCCAGCCTTGAGGAGGTAGGTAGATCTTTCTGACTTGGTTTTAATGTAAGTAGCTTGCATGCTGAAAAAGTGTGGGCACCCCTGTTCTAAGTAGTTCACATACTGTGCCGTGTGTATTAATACTCACTCTTTATATGGTGAGTTTACTCCAGGGCAGTGTTTCTCAACTTGTGGGACCCCAGATGTTGGCTTATAGCTTCCAGAATCCCTCACCATGCTGACTAGGTCACTTGGGCTTGGAAGTCCAACACAATCTGGAGATTCAAGGTTGGAAATTGCTGCTTTAGAGTACATTTAGACCTCCTTTTTGACAGCAAGCAATGGAGACTAAGCCCTTGACAAGATGTCTTGTCAGCCAATATTGGTATTTTGGGAGAGTGAACTCTCCCAAGTTTTCCTTGGATACATTATGAAAGTCACTGCTATAAACATGTTTCTTCCAAACTTTCCTCTTTGTTTTGGGCCACAGGTATACCTATGGGAAACCTGTTCAAGGAAATGTAAAACTAGCTTTGGCAAGGGACACATCCCATATTTTTGAAGAGGGAATCTCTGAATCACTGACTATGATGTATAAAGACTACAAAGGAAAGGTAAGGTAACTGGTACCTTATCCACACTAACAAAAAAAAATTCCGTGCACACCTCTATACACGATGTCCAGCCATTTGAATAATGACATTGCTTCTTTTAGACTTTAACATAATTTTTAAAAATTCACTTCTTGTGCAGCAGTTTCCAGGGGAAAAATCTTTTTGCCAGTGTGTCTTACCTAGATCAGAGTGGCATTGTGTGCATGTGCGTGTGTGTGTGGAGGGGAGGTGTTGGTTAGATGGTGATAAGTGATATCTGGCAAATTTCCATTTTTTAAAAAAATGTTCATGGCTACCTCCTAGGCTGTGTGTTTAACATGAGCACCATTAACTTAATTTATTATTTCATTCATAAAGATTTCAGTGCTGGAATTGGCTGGGAACTGTGTGGTCACCTTAAGGAGAAGGACAAAAAAGGAATGGTTGGCTGGGAAGGCAGTGGCAACAGCCCTCAAGAAGAAGGGAAGATTATTCCTCCTTCTCAGATCTGTCACCACTCCTCAGTCAAACCTCTCGGCATTACTTTGCAAATGAAGATTCTTAGGAAGGACTCATCCCATGCTGTTTACAAGCGTGTTGATGACTAAAAAGGCCTGAGATAGGCAAGTTCGGTTGCAGAAAGCACAGCAGAAAGTCTCCTTGGGTGGTGATGTTTCCAAGTTGCGGTTCTTTCTGTGTTGTCGTTTCTCTTCGAGACCCATTCGGCGTGTCTTCTCAAAAGAGGCCGCAGCATTGTGGATAGTGCATCTCCATGCCTCCCGATGTGAGGCCAGGGTGGACCATTGTTGGTGATCAATCTGGCCGAGCCTGAGATGTTGTTTCAGGGACTCCTTATATCTCTTTTTGGGGATGCCTCTCTTGCGCTGACCCGTGGCGAGTTCACCATAGAGTAGTATTTTTGGGAGGCGGTGGTCCTCCATCCTAGAGACATGCCCTGCCCAGCGCAGCTGCGTTCTCAATAGCATGGCCTCAATGCTGGTGATCCCTGCTTGCTCAAGGACAACAACATTCGTCACATAGTCGGTCAAGTGTATATTTAGGATTGTGCGAAGACAGCGCTGATGAAAGCGTTCGAGGAGTACTAAGTGTTGGCAATAGGTGACCCATGTTTCAGACCCATAGAGGAGAATAGACAGTACGATAGCTCTGCACACACTGATTTTGGTGCTTTGCCTCAGGTGCTTGTTGCTCCAGACTCTTTTGTGAAGCCTTTCAAATTCACTATATGCCTTTGTAATCTGTCATCTATCTCTTTATCAATCTTGGCATCTGAAGAGATGATGCTGCCCAGGTAGGTGAACTGCTGAACGGACTTAAGCACAGATTTGCCTATGCTGACGTGGGGATGATGGTGTTCTTCCTGTGGTGCGGGCTGGTAGAGGACTTCCGTTTTCTTCAGGTTGACTTCCAGCTCAAACAGCTCTGCAGCTGCTGCAAAGCAGGATGTTAGACGCTGCAGGGCTGCTTCTGAATGGGTGACAAGGGCAGCATTGTCAGCAAAAAGCAGCTCACGGACTAGTTTAGAGTCTTAGTACGAGCCCTCAGACGGCTTAAGTTGAACAAGCTACAAACCTAGCCATGAGATTAATGGTGCACTGGTAGTTTGGACCACTCACCACTGGAAAGGGAAAACCTATTTTTTACTCGTTGGGCTTGGGGTGTCTTTGTCCTCAGGGGTGTCACTACTGCCTTCCCAGCCAAGCATTGCCCTGAAAGAGCCCTGCTGGCCAAGTTGCTTGCACTGAGGTCAAGCCGCCAAAGACTTCAGCCAAAACAAGGGGACCACCATGTGATCAAGAGTGAGGTGCCAACGTGATTGATACCCTCACCATTGCTCCCATGGCTGGACTTGGCTGGTGAGGGGGAAGTAGCCCTGCATAGAAGGAAAAAAATGGTGCCAGTTTGAATTTGGGAAGAGGAAATGTGTGGCTATCAATACAATTTCAGCCTGGTATATTATGCATGGGATGAATTTGAGGCAGTTCTAGGTCAGAATACTTCATATGGGGCTTGATTTGTTTTGCTGATGTGGACAGCCCCTTGGAAAGGGTTGTCTTCAGATAAGTGATAGTGTGGAATGAGTTTATTCACTGAAAGACTAAAGACCTCATCCCATCAGCCGCAACAAAAAGGGGAGAGCAGGGAAAAGTGGGGAAAAGCTAAGGGAACCATCTTACGAGTTCCTTCCTTCCTGTCGAGGTCCCTCTTCTGGGATGGCCAGCCATCCTCCATCCTTTCTCCATATTTCTGGGGGGTTGCAGTTTGGAGTCAGGTAGAATCCAACTCCTAAAAGGATATTGTTTTTGTAGATTGTTCTTGTTTTTTATGCTTTGTTTTATATTGTTGTTATTAAATTGAGATGTTGCTGTTTTACTATCTGATTTTAGGTAAACCGCCCTGAGCCTGCTGGAAGGAGCGGTATATAAAAATGAACAATAAATAAATAAATAAATAAAATATCCTGGGCTCCATTTCCATAGACTTCAGAAACAGATTCCCACTGGAAGTACCCTTATGATGGCCTCTGTGGGACTCTGAAGCATATGGAAATGGAGCCCAGACTCTGTGGACGAGGTCCTAAGAAATGAAGAACTCCTACTCTCCGTTTCTCATTCCAGTTCCCCCTCCTTTGTAATGCATTTTTGTTTAAACTTGGAGAAAGGATAATTCCTATTTATGTATTCAGTGTTTCCCAACCATTTTTGAGCCACGGCACACTTTTAACATTAAAAAAATCCGGGGGCACACTACCAACCAAAATGACACAAAATGACACCAACACAGTAAAGAATGGCTGGGGGTTGGTGGCCTTCTGGGAGCAGCTGCTGGGAGTGCCGAAGCCGGGGGAGGGGGAGGGGAAGGAGCCAGGCCACGGCATGCCCCGCCTCCCCCAGCTTCAGCTCTCCCACAGCTTCTCCAGCCTTGAGGGGGCAGTGCCAACCCAGCGGTGGCAGAGCCAGCACAATGCTGGCTTGGCACTGTCCCTCAAGGCTGGAGAAGCTGTGGGAGAGTTGAAGCTGGGGAGGGGGCGGGGCCAGGCCACGGCATGCCCCTCCCCCAGCTTCAGCTCTCCCACAGCTTCTCCAGCCTTGAGGGGGCAGTGCGAGCGAGGAGATGGGAGTCATGGCCCCCGTCCCCGGTGCCGCTCTCCGCCATAACTCCCTCCCCTTGCTCGCTGAAACCACGTGGCAGAAGGAGGAGCATGAGCGGTGGTCAGGCTTCAGTGGGCGGGGCTCCTCCTCCACACGGCTTAAGAGAGCAAGGGGCGAGAGTCATGGCGGGAGTCATGGCGAATTGGAGGCTGGCTGGGGAAATGGCCGAAGGAGGCAGTGCCCCAGCCCCTTCTTCTTTTTCTTCGCCACTGCCCAGCCCTTCCTCCTCCTCCCCCAAGCAGCAGGAGTTCGGCAGGAGGGGGGAAGGAAGGGGGCAGAGAGCTTTTCTCACGGCACAGCAGGAGGTCCGTCACGGCACACTACTGTGCCACGTCACAGTGGTTGGAAACACTGTATGTATTCATGAAGATACTTATATCATACTGTATATCCAAAGAGCTTAGGCCGGCTTGCAATAATTTCAGTTTCAAACAATACATAATACCAACACAATAGGCTCTTGGTACCTTGTTCCAGGACCCCCGTGGATACCAAAATCCATGGTTGCTCATGGATTTTGTGATTATAACGACATTTCATTGCCAAGGTATCTCATGATATGTCAACCATTTGGAACCATTCAGTATTGCACCTTTCTGCATTAGCGCAAATGCACTACTTTGGTCCCACAGTCAGCCTTTGGCACAGCCTTCATAACACTGTAGTCCTTCTTTATGTTTTATCCAGTGTGTCTTGCATTTTTAATATTTTTTATTTTTAATGGAATTCTGTAATTACAGTGACAGAAAAAAATCACAAAAGAAATAGGAAAGGAAAAGAAAACTGTCAGCTTGAGAACAGTAAAGCGGAGATGGAGTGTCATGTGACTGCTGGCGCCCCAACTATAGCACCAAGAAGAGGCCTATGGCACTAAGTAAAGGGGATATGGTGGTATTGGGAGGCATTGAAGGACTTTGCCTGTCAAAACTAACTAGTTGCACATGAGAGCTATGGCAGCAGATGTCTATATCCTCATTCAATTCCAGTTTGTGAGCCTTGTATGATAAGTCCTGTATCTCTTTTCCACCACTTATTAGGATTAACTCTTTATGTATTAACGTTTGTTTCAGGAAACAGTCTTCTCCATTTCCACAGAAGACAGTGTTGCTAACATACAGTTTTTCTTTTGCATCCTCAGACAGACAAGACTGGTTGCACAACTTTAACTATTGAAGGATCGGATGTTTATCTGCTTCGGAAAGGCTTTAAAAGCTATATCTCTCTTTATGCAGAACTAGAGGAGGAAGGAACAGGTATGAGAGAAAAGAAAAGAAAGTTGCTTTGGCATGAGAGAACTAGCCATCTGCAAGGTTGTTGCCGAGGAGACCCCATCCTTGTGGGAGGCTTCTCTCATTTCGCCTATGGGGAGCTGGAGCTAACAAAGGGAGCTCAATTCGCTCTCCCCGGATTCAAACCTGTCAGTCAGCAGCCCTGCCAGCACAAGGGTTCTTTCAGTCACTTTAAACCGTCGGCTTATTGGGATGTTGTTTCTGGACATCACAAATGAGAACTCCTACATTATGGCAAATATCTCTTTCCAAACATCTTTGCATGATAATTGACACCCTCAAAGTTGTGTCAGGGTTATACCAATTTTGCACATTAATTGTCATGGTTCCTTCCAAGGAAGACCTAGGATTTGTAATTTGATGCTGAATTTCAGAGGAAGGAATTTGCAAAACCACCTCTGATCACTTCTTGCCTTGGAAAACCCTGTGACATCTATGGGTTGCCATAAGTTGACAGGTGCCTTGAAGGTACACACACACGGACACACAAACACACGTAGTTCATTCTTTATTAGCGTGCTGTATCTCATTCGCCAAAGCAAAATTTTTGAGGTATCCTTAGTACCCATTTGCAGTAATAAATATATGCAATCCTTTACACAATTCCTCTCTTTTCAGAGTTGTTTAGAAGAGTGAAGAAAGAATGTCAAGTACTCCATTAAACTATAAATCCTAATGGTCTTTACAACGAATAAATGATATGTGATATGATACTGATATAATTGTGTAATGCAGATATGCCTGAAACCATCAAAGTCAAGATGGTGGCAGAAGTTGCAAAAACTCACATGCACAATCATGCAATTCCCACACATTCAAACACACATTCTGTGATAGGGACCACCCTTTTAAGACCCCTAGCTTAAATCAGTGTTGGGCTTTATATTATGCCGTTGACTTGTCTTTTTTTGTTACTGTATTTGTGATTTTAAAAAATGTATTTATGCTTAGTTTTATTTTTCTGTATTTTATTGTTATTTTACCACTGGTGAATGGCAATAAGAACTTGAACTATTGGGCAATATAGAAATAGAATTTACATCTATATATATAAAATGATTGCTGTCGTCCTAAGTAGCCTATAGACAGCAAAACCACACAAGGCAGACATACAAAAACAGCCCACATACTCACAAAACCCTACAAGGTATGTTTGCCACCCATTTTTTAATAAAAAAATTTAAACAACAAGGTCAAAAATACAAAAACAAAAAGAACTACAACTCCCATGATTCCCCACACTAATGCAGCACAGCGTATGCGCGTAAACAACTCCCACTCGCGTGAAACGGTTTTGCTCCTCCCTCCCCCCCCCGCCACCACTGAGAAAATGAGAAGGCCCGCCATCTTACCTGTCTCCTGTGGCCAGCGGGGGAATCGATGGCAGTGGGCCTTCGTGGCCTCGAATTGAGCCGCAGAGGCCTCTGGACACCGGCCCGCCACACCAAGTGAGTCCCCGGCTTTGCCGAAGACAGCGGCCCTTCCACCTCCTTTTAGCTCTTCATCAGCCAGCGCCACCACAGGGAAATGGATGGCGGTGGTGCTGGCTGATGAAGAGCTAAAAGGAGGAGGAAGGCCCGGTGTGTTCACTGAAGCCAGGGCCTCGCTTGGTGTGGGGGGCCGGCGTCTGGAGGCCTCTGCGACTCCGTGGCCTTTACTGGAGCCGCGGAGGCCTCCAGAAGCCGGCCCGCAACATCAAGCGAGGCTCCGGCTTTGACGAACACACCGGGCCTTCCTCCTCCTTTTAGCTCTTCATCAGCCAGCGCCGCCACAGGGAAAAGGCCAAAAAGGTGGAGGAAGGGTGCGTCCAAACCCCTGCACTCCCCCCCCCCCCCGCCACAAAGGTAGGCAGCCCGGGAGGAAAGGGAGAAAGACAGAAAGGAAGACAGAGAGGGAGGGGGGAAGAAAGAGAGAAAGAGAAAAGGACGGAAGGAAAGAGGTAGGAGAGAAAGAAAGAAAAAAGGAAGGATAGCAGGAAGGATGGGAGGAGAAAGGAAGGAAAGGATAGAAGGATGGAAGAAAGGAAGGAAGAAAGGAAGGGAAGAATAGAAGGAAGGATGGATGGATGGATGGAAGGAAGGAGGGGAGAAGAAAGGAAGGAAAAAGGAAGGATAGCAAGAAGGATGGGAGGGGAAAGGAAGGAAAGGATAGAAGGATGGAGGGAAGGAAGGAAGGAAGGAAGGAAGGAAGGGGGAGAAGAAAGGAACACATACACACATATACACACACATATATACATGCACAGAAATATACAAATATACACATACACACATCTGTACTTACACACATAAGTACTTACACACATAAGTACACACATACACAATATACATTTACTCATATACACACATATGCACACATATACATAAAAACATGCACACATACATATATACATGCACAGAAATACACACATGCACACAAACATACACACATCTGTACTTACACACATCTACACATATACACGCATATACATATACAAACACACACATAAGTACACACATACACATATACAAAACTACACCCACAGTCCCCAAGTTACAAACATCCCACAGCAACGTGTGGCCGGGTCAGCTAGTAATAGTATAAAAATAAAATAAAAATGTCTTAGTCTTAATGATGAAGTGACCTTGGGCAAAGCCACATCCTCTATATTGATTGCTTTAAATAGTGGGGATAAAGCCATGGAGATTAGATCTATTGCAGGTAGGGTGGTGAGCTTCAAATGTTTTATTCTGCTCTCATGGTGAAGATCCTTTCAAAACATCTGTATCACCCTTACAGAGTCTTTAAGGACAAAATCTGACATCTGTACTGTAGAATCAATGCCATTCGACACCACTTTAACTGCTGTGGCTCATTGCTATGGAATCTTGGGAGTTATGGTTCAGTGAGGCACCAGCTGAAGCTTTGTAAAATTGCAGCATCCATGCTTCCATAGCACTGCACCATGGCAGTTAAAGTGGTGCCAAAACTGCATTAATTCTGTATGGATTATCTGAGATGGTTTTAAACAATTGATTTGAAAGTGGAGATAACGCATTTTAGTGTTATTATTATTATTATTATTATTTATTTGGTCTTGTATGTCACCACTCCCCGAAGGCTTGGAGTGGTTCACAGTCACATAAAAACATAAAACAGAATAAAACATCAAATTCAACTAAACAGATTACAATTATCAATAATCAAAAGCCAACCGGAAGAGATTTATGCATATTTATAGTTTACTAGCTGACCTGGCCACGCGTTGCTGTGGGATTTTTTTTTAACTTGGGGACTGTGTGTGTAGTTATGTTTATGTGTATATTTGTATGTGTGTATATGTGTGTACTTATGTATACGTGTGTTTGTATATGTATGTGAATGTATATGTGTTGATGTGTGTAAGTACAGGTGTGTTTATGTATGTGTGTATGTGTATATTTGTATATTTCTGTGCATGTATATATATGTGTGTGTATGTGTTTCTGTGTTCCTTTCTTCTTCCCTCTTTCCTTCCTTCCTTCACTCCATCCTTCTATCCTTTCCTTCCTTTTCCCTCCCTTCCTTCCTGCTATCCTTCCTTTTTCCTTCCTTCCTTCCTTCCTTCCTTCCTTCCTTCCTTCCTTCCTTCCTTCCTTCCTTCCTTCCTTCCTTCCTTCCTTCCTTCCTTCCTTCCTTCCTTCACTCCATCCTTCTATCCTTTCCTTCCTTTCCCCTCCCGTCCTTCCTGCTATCCTTCCCCTTTCCTTTCTTCTCCCCTCCTTCCTTCCATCCATTCTTCCTTCTATCCTTCCCTTCCTTTCTTCTCCCCTCCTTCCTTCCATTCATTCTTCCTTCTATCCTTCCTTTCCTTTCTTTTCCCCTCCTTCCTACCTTTCCTTCCTTCCTTCTTTCCTTTCCCTCCTTCCTGCCATTCCTCCCCTTTCTGTATCAGTCCTTGCTCCCCTTGTCTCAGTCCCTCCATTCCTTTCCCTACCTTTCCCTACCACCACCAACATTCTGACTCTCTAAACTGGGGGGGGGGGTGGGGGCTCCCAGCCTTCATTCTAACTGAGGGAGTATTTGCATAATGCCTCTAATTGGTCAGCTCCACTAACATTCCGACGCTGTAAACTGCCAGAGGGAGGTGGTGTGGGTGATCATGGGAGTTGTAGTCCATAATGTTTTTTTGGATTTGTGGCAGTTGGCTCTTTTTTGGGCGGGGGGTGGGTGGTGTTTTGGTAAACATACCTCATAGGGTTTTCTGGGTATGTGGGCTGTTTTTGTGTGTCTGCCTTGTGTGGTTTCTTTGCCTATAAGACTGGAACCACCACATGAAGGATTTTATATATATAGATTTTATGTGCTGGCATTGAACGTTTACCATATATATGTTGTGCTCTGCCCTGAGTCCCCTTCGGGGTGAGAAGGGTGGAATATAAAGCTGCAAATAATAAATAAATAAATAAATAAATCTGGGTTGTCGATGCACCCAGAATCTGAACAGTGTGAGAACAATTTCAGTGAGATTGGAGTTAATGGATCTGTAACGGGACTTCTGAAACTTAATCTTTAACTGCACTTGGAATAGGATATAAGATATGATGAAACATGGATATCGTTCAAAATATAGATAACACCATAAAAGGATCAGGTCAGCAGTTACGACAGTTTTTATTTGTAACTCACCTTCCTTCCAATACTGGGACTCAGGCCAATTTTTTTTAAAAAAATACATAAAAAACAAGCATAACACTGGGTTACATTTTTGACAATATTCAAATGATTAAAAGCTACAGGTGAAAAAATAAAATGCCATTCAAAATAACAAGTTATAACAATTCTGAAGGCATGAATATTTTCATTTGTTGGACAATCAAGGATAAATAAGTAAAGCGTTTGCAGAAACAGCTTCTCTTTGATGTTTGGCTGGTAGCTACTTTCCTTCCATTGTCCAAGAATCATGGATTTTATTGAATACACTTCATCAGAAGAAGATTGTTTTGTTGAAACACCTTTCACATCAGTACATAGAATTATTATTATTATATTTATTTATACCTTGTTTTATCTCCCTAAAGGGGACTCAAAGCTGCTAAAACAAAGTGCCTGTGTATCACAAATGGAAGAATGGTTAAAGCAGACCTGGGCATCCTATGGCCCGCGGGCCGGATGTGACCCGCCAGCCGATTCTGCCCGGCCCGGGGAGAAGGGCATCGGGGGCGGGGCCAAGAGGAAGGGGTGCTGCTGCCACCATCCCATCGCGGGCTGTGGGACCTGTGTCGGCAGACAGCCCGCCACTCCGGAGAATGATCGGAGGAGCGGCGGCTTTGGAGTGCCTGCGATCCCGGGAGGTGATCTGGGCCTGCAGCGGGAGCAGTCGGCAACCTGCGGCAGCTGATCGCCCTGGCGACCCGGAAAACTTGATTCCACCTCAGGTCGCCGACTGCTCCCGTTGCAGGCCCGGATCGCCTCCCGGGATCGCAGGCACTCCAAAGCCGCCGCTCCTCCGATCTCCGGAGTGGCGGGCTGTCTGCCGACACAGGTCCCACAGCCCGCGATGGGATGGTGGCAGCAGCACCCCTTCCTCTTGGCCCCGCCCCCGATGCACTTAATGGCAGGGCGATCAGCTGGAGAACAGCTGGGGGCGAGAGCAGACGGAGGCCTGCAGCCTTCGATCGTCTGCTGCTCTGCTCTGCTGCATCCACTTTGTCATCCTCTTGGCTGGGTCCATTGGGCCATTCCATCTTGGGATCCTTCCTCTCTTGAGGATGTCAGCCTCTATCTTGGTTTGCACCTTGTCTTCTTGAATTTCATTTTATTTTAGTGGTTTTTATTATTATTTTATAATAATGTTATTATAAAATATAATAAATAATATAATGTTATATTATAATTTCAATATATTATGTCTATATATATACTATAATAATTATGATACTAATACTAATAATATATGAATATTTCTTGATATATTAATATGTTAATATTAATGATGTGTAATATATAGCAGGGCTGTCCAACTGCCGGCCCTGCAGGTGTTTTGGACTTCAACTCCCAGAAATCCTAGCCAGTTTACCAGCTGTTAGGATTTCTGGGAGTTGAAGGCCAAAACACCTGCAGGGCCGGTAGTTGGACAGCCATGATATATAGTAAATATAATAAATAAATAAATAATGTAGATTAGAATGTAGTTCAGCCTTTAGGTGCGGCCCTCCATAATATTTTTTGGCTCTCGTGTGGCCCCTTGGGAAAAAAATAATTGCCCACCCCTGGGTTAAAGATTCCTGATAGTAAAAATTTTCTGGCTCTTCCTGCTTATTTTTCTTATTTACCTGATCAACAAAATCAGTTATTGATTTGGAAGGGTTTTTTTTTAAAAAAAGTATCCTTCAAATGGTATTATGGACTCTTTGTAAAAAGAAAGGACATGATCTTTACATTTATTTGTGTTCACTGGTATGCTAAGCCAACTTGTCCTCTCTTGGTTGTAGGGCTGACAAACACAGCAGAGGAAACAGTCCCTGTTGCTGTAAAGGAGATTTCAGTGAAAATGTTCATACCCAATCGATTCTACAAGAAAGGCTTCCCGTTCACTGGAAAGGTAACCCTGGCCCATACTTCATGTTTAATAAGGGTTTTCGGGGTGTGGTGTCATCTGTACACAGATGATGTCCAACTCTGTCACTCCTTCCCACCTGCTACTAAGGAGGCTGTTCAAGTCTTGAACCGGTGCTTGGCCGCTGTAACGGACTGGATGAGGGCTAACAGATTGAAATTAAATCCAGAGAAGACAGAGGTACTCCTGGTCAGTCGTAAGGCCGAACAGGGCATAGGGTTACAGCCTGTGCTTGATGGGATTACACTCCCCCTGAAGGCGCAGGTTCGCAGTCTGGGAGTGATCCTGGACTCATCGCTGAGCCTGGAACCCCAGGTCTCGGCGGTGGCCAGGGGTTGCTTTTGCACAGCTCAGGCTTGTGCGCCAGCTGCGCCCGTATCTTGGGAAGTCAGACTTGTCCACGGTGGTCCACGCTCTGGTTACATCCCATATAGACTATTGCAACGCTCTCTATGCGGGGTTGCCTATGAAGACTGCCCGGAAGCTGCAATTAGTCCAGCGAGCAGCAGCCAGACTACTAACGGGAGCGGGGTACAGGGAGCGCACAACTCCCCTGTTGCGCCAGCTCCACTGGCTGCCAATTAGCTTCCAAGCACAATTCAAAGTGCTGGTGTTGACATACAAAACTCTATACGGTTCCGGCCCAGTTTACCTGTCCAAACGTATTATCCCCTATGAACCTTCAAGAGTGCTAAGATTGTCTGGAGAGGCCCTGCTCTCGGTCCCACCACCTTCGCAGGCACGTCTGGTGGGGATGAGGGACAGGGCCTTTTTTGTGGTGGCCCCCCGGCTGTGGAATTCCCTCCCAAATGAAATTAGATCCGCCCCCTCCTCCCTGACTTTTAGGATGCGGGTGAAAACGTGGCTGTGCAATGAGGCCTTCGCAGAATGAAGGACGAGATCGCGAATATATGGATCAAGTTGGACTTGATTTTACTTTGGCGAAAGGCTTTTAAAATGTATTTATTGTATTGTATTTTATTGTAAATTTTATTGTAAATTCATGATGTTTTTAGATTTTAAATGTTAGCATTGAATACGTGCTGTTTGCCAGTCTGAGTCCCTCTTCGGAGGTGAGAAGGCCGGGGTATAAAAGATTTAAATAAATAAATAAATAAACCTGTCACTTTAGTGCAACTTTCAGACAAAGTTGCACTAAAGGTATCAACTTTGTCTGAAAAGGCCAGAAAAATCCAGGAAGAGCATTATCTTCCCTCATGGATTAAGAGATTAAATGTTTATGTCAGGAAACCTGCCTGATATACTAATAGCACTTTGTGTGAAAATGATGCCGCAAGGTCAGATTTTACAACGCTTTTGAAAAACTGCAAGTGCACCAGCAGTGTGTGGTTGGCATGTCTGAACCTGTCCGGATGATCAAAGCAGGCTGAGGAGAGCTCACAGGATCCACCACCTTTGCTCATGAACTTTATCCAGTCAATCACTAAATTCATCACCTTCAGTTATATGATGAAATGCATAGGAGAAGGGTGGATGGTGGCCATCACTTAGCCTTCATCCGATGTGCAAATCTTCATTTCCTTTGTGTACATTGTATCTGAAGGCACAGGTCTCCAGGGAAAAAGTAGGATGTGAGCCCCTTCCACCTCTATAATACTATGCTGGGGCTTAAGCCAAAGACGGGGCATTTATATCATTACTCTTCCACTTAGTGTTCATTTACCCTGTGCCATTCAACATTGAGGCCCCATCTACACTGCCATATAATGCAGTTTCAGAATGCAGATTCATTGCATTGAATTGGATTATGTCAGTCTACACTGCCATATAATTTTAGCAGACAGTGTAGCATAAACACCATATTGGACCTCACAGCAGCGTTTGATACAGTCGATTATGATCTTTTGAGCCACCGCCTTGCCGGGGTTGGGGTGAGGGGGACAGTCCTGAAATGGCTGTCTTCCTTCCTCCGGAACCAGTCTCAGCGAGTGAGGAGGGGCGAGGTTGTCTCCAGGGGTTCCCCCTTACTTTGTGGGGTTCCCCAGGGGGCAATCCTCTCTCCTATGTTATTTAACATCTATGTACGACCACTTGTTGGACTGGTAGGTAGCTTTGGGCTATACGCTGATGACGCATCAATAAGCTGATGACACTCAGCTCATTCTGGGGATGGAAGGCCGGCCCGAATCCGTACCCGATAATTTCCATCGCTGCCTTGAAGCCGTTATTGGAAGGTTGCGAGCCAGTAGGTTGAAGGTGAATCTGGCAAAGATGGAGATCCTGTGGCTCGGTTGTCTGGGCGGTAGAGAGGTTCAGCTTCCAACCCTGGACGGCATGACGTTATGTCCGTTGTCATCAGTAAAGAGCCTTGGTGTGACTTTTGACCCTCAGCTGTCGATGGAGACTCACATCTCCACCGTCAGCAGAGTGGCGTTTTTCCATCTACGCCAGGCGAGGAGGCTGGCCCCCTACCTGTCCCGACACGACCTGGCCACAGTGGTCCAAGCTACTGTCATCTCAAGGCTAGACTACTGTAACGCTCTTTACATTGGCCTTCCTTTGTCGGTAATCCGGTAACTTAAGCTGGTGCAGAACGCCGCAGCCCAGCTGCTTGCGGGTGTCACGACAAGCTGCCATATCACACCTATCCTGCATGAACTGCACTGGCTCCCTGTGGAATGCCGGATTACTTTCAAAGTGCTGGTTTTGACCTTTAAGGCCTTGAATGGTCTGGGGCCAGTGTACTTAAGGGACCGCCTCATCCCATATTGTCCCACTAGATCCTTACGCTCAGAGATGCAAAATCTCCTGGTGGTCCCAAGTTCCAGAATTTATCATCTGACCGCAACACGGAGAAGGGCTTTCTCAATCATAGCCCCAACCCTCTGGAATGCGTTGCCCTCCGAAGTCCGTGCCCTACAGTGTCTGTTAGCTATCCGGAAGGCCTGCAAGACCCTACTGTTCCAGCAGGCCTTTGGGTCTTAGATTCGTTTCGGCCTCTCTTGATGTGATGTGTATTTTACTGCTATTGTGTATTTTTACTGTTACTGTTTTTATTCTATGATATGGTTTTTAATTGCTTCTCTAATTGTTGTTTTTTTATCATGTATAAGTCACCCCGAGCCGGCTAGGAGTGGAGACGAATAAATTTGAATAAATAAATAAATAAATAAAACATTTAAGAAGTTTTCAGGTGACTTCAGCTGTGGGGAGAACAGGATGAGTTCACCTATGCAGTCCCGTGCTACAAAAACACAGAAAAGCACAGCAATTTTGTAGTTTTGCTACTTAAATTCCAGTAAAGCACATTGACCCTGCAATGGATGGTTCCATTTGGAGCAAGAAAAACGTTTTGTTGGATTCCATGCAAGAAACAATTATTGCATGCTCATTTATTGTATGAAGAAATAGTGATCTGTAAATGCTTTCAGAAGCTCAGTGGCACCACAGTAGTTTTTATTTTAATCTTGCAGATGAGAGCAGCAGTCATTGACAATCCTGTTGAGAACCAGATTGTCTACCTTACTGTTGATGTTGATGATGTGCAAACCCATATGCCATTTACCACAGATGAAAATGGTATTGTCGAGTTCTCCTTAGATACAACTGACTGGAAGGACACCTTGGTTTCTCTGTGGGTGAGTTAAATACATGGCCATATTTAGAAAGCAATTTGCAGGAAAGAGATAAAATGTGAACATGTTTTTTTTCCCTTGCTTTATATGTCCTTTTAAATAGGTTGGCTGTGGTGTTTTGTCTCAGGGCGGTAAGCACGATTGCATTCAGCAGGATTATGTCTGAGTAGACCTGTATAAGATTGCATCTTACATAGAAATACTATTTCTGCCATAACGAATTCAAAACAGAAGGAGCAATGGAGTTTCCTGTTGCAGAGGATTCCATAGTTTGGGAGAAGGCTTTCATCGGCATCCCCACTAAACACTACTGTGATAAAGGACTGCCACTGATTAAAAGCCTTTTTATTGGAGATCTTCAAACCCGGCAAGGGCATACACACACACTCTTACTAACCAATATATGACTTGTAAAGAGTGGGAGCAGTTTTTAGGGAAGATGAGCAGCCCTCAGCAATTATCTTCATTTCCTTTAATCAAAGTTCTCCAAGGACTTTTCCCTAAGGGTACAAACAATTCACATGTGCTGGTACTTATGACGGGAAAGCAAGATAGTATGTTTGTTATAATTAATGTTTACATACCTCCAATATCATCTGCCCACTATAGACCAGAAATGTGGGTCCAGTTAGAAACCATACTCTTAGATATCCAACTGCAACAGCCCTTGGCGACAATTATTCTATTGGGCGACTTTAATGCAAGGATTGGGTCAACCCCAGATAATTTAGCCAAAGCTATTGGCCTTCCTCAAATCTTCATTGAGCAACTTGCGGGATGGCGATCTAGGGACACTAAGTCCAATGCCGCTGGTCAAAAATTTATGTCCATGCTCAGCAAGTGCAATCTACAAATTTTAGCGGGTCAGGAGGAAGCCTTCAGATACCCCCTAACATTCCATGGAGCAGGGTCGGGAAGCTCCGTAGATTACATTTGTGTGTCTGCTGAGGGGGCACATTTTTTGTCCGCCTTAGAAGTCTTTGACAACCCAGACAGTGATCACCAACCTTTAGGGGCAAGCTTAATAGCCACATCGGACCTAAGGCCAATCCAGCCTGTAGCAGGTTGGCTAATGAAGCACATAGAGCCCCAAATCCATAGGCGTATTAGATGGAACAGGGCAGACATGGGTGAAATAAGCAGAGTCCTCAACACAAATGAATGTTTGTCCTGGGCGTCAATTATACTAGCACCCCAATCAGACTGGGTAGAGGTAGCACAAGCTTATGACAGTATCTGTGCTCGTTTCAAAAATCACCTAACGACAACCGATAAAAAAGCCACCTCGAAGAAGAAGGGCGAAGGATGGTTTGATGAGGAATGCCGATCAAATAGGAAGGCTCTGAGAATCTGTCTCAGGAAAGCGAGAAAGACAGGGTCAGCCGAAGATCACAGATTAATGCTGAGTTTAAGGAGGAAATACAAAACAGTTATAAAGGAGAAAAAAAGAATATATGCAGCCTCGGTTTGGCGAGATTTGGAAATAGCAGCCAAGGGAAATAATGCAACTATCTTTTGGAACTCAGTCTCCGGCATATTACGAGAGAGGAAATCAATAGCAGACAATCAAATTCCAGCAGACAATTGGGAACAGTACTTCTCCCAACTTTTTGCTCCTCCCACAATTAAGACTCTCTCCCAAGTGGGCGAAACGGACGCAATAGAAGTTCTCCCCGAGTGGCCGCCAATTACGACCTCAGAAATAAAGAGTATTATCAATCATCTAAGAGCCAACTAAGCCCCGGGTGAGGATTTCCACCCGAGTGAGTTGTTCAAGGAGGAGATAGAATGGTGGGCCCCGCTGATCGCAGGTCTCTGCAACCACATCAATAACACACTTAACATCCCAGAGGGGTGGAAAGTGGCCATTGTGGTCCCAATACATAAAAAAGGATGTGGAAAAGATCCTAGTAATTATAGGCTCATCAGCTTACTGAATATAATAGCAAAGATTTACTCAAAAACCTTACTGTCCAAATTAGAAGCATGGGTACAAGAGGCTGGTATTCTACCAGAAGAACAAGCGGGGTTCAGAGCTGAGAGATCGGCTACTGATAATTGCTTTGTCCTATCCCATCTTATCGGCAAGCACCTCTCCCACAAAAAAACCTTAATACGCAGCCTTCATAGACCTCTCGGCAGCCTTTGACAATATCAGTAGGGAGATCCTATGGCAAAAACTGACCTCCTTTGGTATAGATTGTAGACTGCTAGCTTTGATTAGGAATTTATATTCAGACAACAGTATACTGGTCAGATTAGGAACAGGAGGCGCATTGTCAAATAGAGTGGACATACACAAAGGGGTCAGACAAGGCTGCCTGTTGGCACCTCTTTTGTTTAATCTATTTCTTAGCGACCTCCCATCGTCACTTAAGAATAGAGAGCTCCACATGCCGAAAATCGGCTCCATTCATTGCAACTCTCTATTATATGCTGATGACATTGTGATGCTTTCCCACACTCAGGTTGGCTTAAGGAGGACCCTGAAAACATTCCAAGGGTATGCCCAAAAAATGGTCTATCCATCAATAAAGACAAATCCAAAGTCATGCGCTTTGCCACAAGATCAAAGAAAGCACAAATGGTTCTTAGATGGAGTAGGCATAGAACAGGTAGCAACCTACACCTATCTAGGCCTCACCTTCTCAGAGACAGGTAAATGGCTAGACCAGTGCCACTCCTGCACAATAAAAGCGAGTGCCCGTTCCAACCAATTGCTACGGTTGGTAAATCACCATCATCCCGGATCTCTTGGCCCCATTCTCAAAGTGTACTCAGCCAAAATCATCCCTTTACTGCTATATGGAGCCGAATTATGGGGACCTTTTAAAATGCCCATGTTTGATCAGAACCAAACACATTTTTAAGACAGGTGTTGGGAGTTAATAAAAGCACACCAGCAGCAGCAGTCAGAGTTGAGACGGAGATGCACCGAATAGAAGGCCTTGCTTTGGCCAGGGTCTTTAACTACGGTAGCAAAATCCATAACCTTGAAGCTCACAGACTCCCCCGCTGCTGTCTAGAAGAACAACTAAAAAACACTGCCCAATCTACTTGGGCAAATAAATTAATCCTCTCACTAAGATCATGTGGGCCACCCCCAGACTCCTTGAGCAATAATACCATCAAAGTTAGAGCAGAGGTGAAACAGAGAATTTTAGACATTCAAGCCCAAGAGGACTTGGCGTGCCTCGCTAGTGCAGGCTCTTTGAAATGGCTAGCGGCACTGAATCCCACCTACAGTCGTGCCCACTATCTGACGGCCAATCTACCAAGACACCTAAGAGTGGCTCTTACAAGGGCAAGGTTTGAACAGAATGAATCAATGGTTAGATATGGTAAATACCATTCCATCCCTTACACAAAGGGAACATGTGTCTGTGGGGCCCAGGAAGTGGAAGATCTAAATCATATCCTCCACCAATGTGTAATATATGAAAAAGAAAGAAAATTCCTACTTGAAGTTTTCTTACTCAACAAATCCCACTGGGCTCCGACTAATAGAACTATATTCCTCCTCTCTAATCCCAACCAGTTATTAATTACCAAAGTAGCAACATTCTTCTACAAAGCTAGTAAAAGTAGGCAACGATATATTGCCTCAATTGGAATTGATTGCAGAGGGGATGAGGATACTTGAGGAACAAATAGATGGGTATCTAGGAATCTAGGCTAGGAATTTTGACCAAATGAAGCAGAAAGGCAGAGGTGCCAGGAGAGTATTTATTATTTCATTACAGAACGGTTGTTTAATGTACTGTTGCACATTACGGAACCACTGCTCAATGCTTGACACATGAATTTCTTTTGCATGGTTTGTTCTGCTTGATATGGCCTTGTGGCTAATGCAATAAACTAAACTAACTAAGGACTCTACTTGCAGACTCTACAATCCTACATTTTCTGCTTTGAACAGGAATATATGGCAGTGTATACTTGGATAGCCCAGTTCAAAGCAGATATTGTGGGATTTTCTGCCTTGATATTCTGGATCAGGGGTGCCCACACTTTTTCAGCATGCAAGCTACTTATATTAAAACCAAGTCAGAAAGATCTACCTACCTCCTCAAGGCTGGAGAGGGGAGGGGGTGGGGCTTGGCCAGAGGGGGGCGGAGCCAGGCAGCACCAAGCCCCTCCCCCTCCCCTCTGGCTTTGGAGCTGCTAGCAACTTCTCCAGGCTTGAGGATGGCAATGCCAAGCCAGTGGTGACATAGCTAGCACAAGGCTGGCTTGGCATTGCCATCCTCAAGCCTGGAGAAGCTGCTGGTAGAGCGGAAGCCACAGGGGGCGGAGCCAGGCCACACCAAGCATTGCCCCTCCCCTCTGGCTTTGGAGCTCCCAGCAGCTTCTCCAGGCTTGAGGATGGCAATGCCAAGCCAGTGGTGGCATAGCTAGCACAAGGCTGGCTTGGACCTGCCCTCCACAAACCTGGAGAAGCTGCTGGGAGTGCCGAAGCCGAGGAGGGGGCGGGGTTTGGTGCGGCCTGGCTCCGCCCCCTCTGAGAAGCGCCCCATCCGGCTGGGATCGGCCTCCTTCAGTCCCAGGATCGACTGGTCGATCGCGATCGACTTCCTGGGCAGCCTTGTTCTGGATTATATGGCTGTGTGGAAGAGCCCTTAATCTACTTTAAGATCTGGGGATTTATCAGTACCAGGAACAGCTCCATGTTCAGACTTATATGTTGATTTTCTTCTCCCTCTGAGAGTTTATAGTAAAATCTCAGAATATCCATTATGAAGAACCTCTTTTTGTGGTGTCTAGAGCTTCCCAGGAGTCAAGATTATCTTCCCCACCCCCCAAGAATGATATCAAATGTCTTCTTGATGGTGTTGGGAAGCATTTCCGCCATGTTCTTGATTCCCCTACATGTTTTAAGCCCCAAATAGCACTTTTAAAAAAAATTAGGAAGTCACCAGCAAGTGATTTCTGACTCACTTCTTTTTTGCATAAGTGAGTCAGGCTAAAATGGACCAGAGTCACACACCTCACCCCCAGCATGACAAAAATGCTCCCATACTTCTTGAGGCAAACATTTGAGATTTTTGTGAATGTGTGTGAGCAGTGGAGGGTATGCTGGCAAAGGCCATGGTGAGAGCAATATAGCCCCCTTGCTTCCAGCAATTCCTCTTTGCTTTATTTGATGTTAGTTGTCCTGCTCTCCTTATGCTTTCTGCTTCCTTCTCTTGCTTTTTGAATTTTTATAGACCAAAATAAATACTCCAACCAATATGCTGGAGTGACAAGCTATGACAATGCAAAATGTGTACACTAGAGGAGCATGTGAAACTCCTTATGGCTGACATTTTCAGTAATATTTAACACACTGAATGACTCGGGGGTTGGACTGTGTTGCCTTTGTGCTCTCTTCCACTCTGATTCTATGGTTCTAAGGATAGATTTGAAAGTGGCTTCAGCTCCGTAGTGTGGGCATGTTCTAATAATAAATTCAGGCAGCATTACAACTCTCAAGCTGATCAGTTCCAAGTGCCAGTCCATAACACTTTGATGGATAGATTGCTTCTTATCTTTTCCATGTTGTCTTGCTCTACAGGCCAGATCTTCCCTTGAGAATGGGACCCAATTGGAGACAGTTCGGAAACTGGACAATGAAGATCTGGCATGGCTAAAGCCATTCTACTCAGAAAGTAACAGTTTCCTTGAGATCCAATATCTAGAGGAAGGTCTGTCCTGCGACAAGGATAATGAAATATTGGTGGATTATATTCTCGACCGGAAAGAAATAGACCCAGAGGCTGATCATGTAGATTTCTATTTTTTGGTAAGCATTTGCAAATATTTGCAGAAAGCGAAACAGTGGGTGAGAAGGGAAAATAAAATAAAATGCTAGATGGAATAAGCAGAACTAAAAAAATACCTTTTTTGAACTACCATTGGTTGGCTGGTCGTTTATACTATTAAGCCATGTTAAGTTAGATCCTTGTGGCATAGGTGCTGTGGTGGATTATGTACTTCCAGTATACAATGACTGGACATCACCAAAAAATCAATAGCTAAGCTGAGATAGATCAACCACAGTGATGGGCTTTCAAAGGTGAAGAGCAGAAGTGAAAGGGTGTTGTGCCCAAGACACTGAAGACACGTAATATCTGGATTTCCCAGTCATTCCTTTCACTTGTACATTCAAAACAGGAACTATAGAAATTTTCCACGTTTTGTGTGTGTTTGTACATACAAACACAAATATATGTAGAGTTCTGTTTGTTGATCGCATCAACACATTAACATTAGTTATTAACTGCATCCTTCTGGGATCTGAAACAAACTTTAACCAGTTTATGTTGCATTTGTTGATTTCATATAATAATGCAAATTGTGTCCTTTATGGAGAAGCTAGCTTCTTTCAAGTGTGCTATTGTGCCGTCATGCCCAGGCACTCAAAGGCTAAAGCTAAGATGTGCTCTCTATCTAAAGCCTGGGGGACTGCGGGTGCCTTCTCTTGAAGCTCAGGGGTCCCAGCAAGTAAAACCACCTCAGGATGAAGTAAAACAAAGTCCTTTATTTGAACAAAGTTCTGGAGGAACTTGGTGCAGATCTTAGCGGTTTCAAAAAGGTAAACATTCGACTTACAAAGGAGTGAAGCTATCTCCCTAGATGGCTCTTTCTTTCTTGCTTAGTTGCTGGGACAAAGATTGAAAAATCCCCCTTTGCTTCCACCAATGACAGAGAAATCCGGGGATATTTCCTATCCTGACTCTGACTGGCTATTTAGAAAGAGCAGATCTTCCCCTATTTTAGCACAGAGTCAGTTTTAAAGGCAGAGCTGGTGAAGTTGCAGCCAGATAGCCCCAATAAATACAGCAGGGTAGCACACGACTACAACAAGGTATATTTATTTATTTATTTATTTGTCACGTTTCTATACCGCCCCTCTCAGCCCGTAGGCGACTCGGGACAGTTTACACAGGCAGTCTCTGCCCTCAATGCAACACAGCAACAAGTCAAAACCCTGTATATGGCTAACTATCCAAACTACAACAAAAACACAGCTAGTTAAAGGTAGTACTTACGATGGCCTGCCTAGCTTGACCAAAAGCACATCTGAGTCCTTCTCTAGCGTGGAGAAGACTGAAGAGCTTTCAACATGGGGATCCCATCCCCAGGGGAAAAAAGGGGCGGTATCCAAACCAAAAGGATACATTTTGCAGGGCAGCAGCAGCAAATTCTGCAAACTGTGCAAAACAGGTGTCTGGAAAACAGAACAGCTATCATGTTTAACAATCATTCAAGATAGTGCTCTAAATTGCCATTTTGTCATTTTGTCTTCTTGAATTGTTAAAATAAAATCGGGCTTTTATTTTCACTTTTATTTTAACAGTTCAAGAAGACAGAAGCCAAAATGTGTGCTGGTTCATGTTAAGAGTTCTGTTTGCTAACCACTCTAGAGTGAAAATATCGCTCTGAGAATGTACAGCAAGCTCTTTGGATACAAGGGGGTTCGGTTCCAGGACCTGTGGCAGATGCCAAAAAAGGGGGTGGTTGTGTCCTGGTATATTAAACGGTGATGACACACACACACGCTTCTGCATTCACATTACCACCATTTTGTGTCTAGAGTGTGATGATCTGTGGTTAGTAGAAATTGCAGGTCCAGAATCTGTACATCTGGAGGGTGCACTGTATACAGACACATACACAACTCCTCATACCTTCATAAAACTGTGCTCAATCATGTTAGGTGGACTAAGGATATAAACTAATTATTCTCTTTAGAGACAAGCATTGATATGGTGTTCAGAAGAACTGACAAATGCAAACACTACTAAGATTGTTCCCATTTCACAAAATCTCTTGCTTCTCTGTTGCAAGTAGTCAAAACAAAATGTGAAAAGTTGCCTGTGTCTACAGAGTCACGTTACTCTCTGAAACTCAATATTCAGGTATTACATCAGTTTTTTTTCTCTCAATTGGAAATGGAATTAATGAGTAGAGTAGAAAGTGATGCTGAAGCTACAACAGTTATATCTCAGCAAAAGAAAGTTGTTGATAAAATACACATCAGATAATCTCTTTCTATATATGTGTTTTAAAAAAGTATTCTTTCAGGTGCAGTTTTAAAATTCAACGTAAGAGAAATATATGCCATTCCATTTATGTATTTATGTTATTAAAATATTTTAATAACATAATTTCCACATAAAAGCTTTGATTAACGTTGACTATAATGTTTGTCTATAACCTTATTTAATTCTTCTTCTTCTGCTGGAAAGGTGCTCTTTGCCGCTGCTTGTTGTTTGCTTGTTTATTTATCTTTCCTATACCCTTCTCCTACTCTCCTATGGGCATTTTTTCACTTTCTTTCTTCTGTGTTTATTTATTTATTTTATTTGCAGTATTTATATTCCACCCTTCTCACCCCAAAGGGGACTCAGGGCGGAACATACTGTACATATGCGGCAAACATTCAATACCGTTTTATACACAAACAAGACAGACAACTGTACATAGATGGGGGTACATAGATGGAGGCTTTCCCCATGTTTTGGCATCTTGGAGGCTTTGCGCTCGGTTCCAGAGGAGGTGGGGTAGTGCTGTCTCTCCATTTCCCTGCCAGAGAGCCTTGTTCATAACTTCCTCCTTTTTTTGGATCAAATCACTGGCATTCCTTATGGTTGCCTGAGAATACCTCCCCACTTTTAAGCGGTATCTATTTATCTACTAACATTTGCTTTTGAACCGCTAGGTAGTCAGGAGCTGGGCTAAAGGCTTCTTTAAAGGAGTTCACCCTGACTCGGGTTTTGAACGGGCAGCCTTTCGACTGACAAGATTTACTGCAGCTGGTAGTTTAAGCACCGGGAATGTGGCGCAGATGGCTAAATGTCAGCTGCATAAGATCTCTCTGACCAGTAGGTCATGAGTTTGAGGCCTGCCCGGGTCGAGGTAGGTGCTCGACCTTTAAGTGTAGCCTGCTGTCGACCTTTGCAGCCTGACAGACAGTTGCATCTGTCAAGTATGAGATAAGGGTACCACATTAAGTGGGGAGGCAAATTTTGACTGAATTATGAAGCCATTAAAGAATTCCAAGAACGCTGAGGAATGCGGAAGGAACAACAAGGGACGCTGAGAGATGAGGAGTGCGTCAGCTCCCCCTGGTGGCCAGAGTTTGCCTCTTTTTTGTCTATATGTTGTGTATTGTAGTAACAGCAGGGATTGTCTGCTAAGTATGTGTACCTGTAATCCGTTCTGAGTTCCCTTCGGGGTGAGAAGAGCGGAATATAAATAAAGTGTATTATTATTATTATTATTATTATTATAGTTTAACCTGCTGTGCTAAAGCCTGGCCCTTATCCATGTCCCATTTCCTTGCTTCGTTCCTTCTGCATTTAAAAAAAAAATTTTCAACAGTTCCAAAGGTAGGGCAATTTTGTCCCAAAACTGACATGTTTTCTCCCTGCAGGTTATAACAAAAGGAAGGATTATTTCTAGTGGACAGAAAGAAGTGCCAGTCGGCAAAGATGACAGTAAGTACAAGTAGAACTAGATTTCATGGGATGAGAATCACTTTCTGAGATCAGGCTATTCAAATTTGGTGAGACTTTATGTCTTCTGCGATATTTATTTCATCTTAGCTATTCCATTTTAAGCTTAGCTTTCAGGTAGGGCTGGCCTCACAATTCATATAAAAATGAATATAATCATCACCATCAGTTTCTCACTTGTTAATCACCCTCCATTAAAATGCTCCAGGCGATTTACATAAAACAATTGCATAAAAACATTACACAATACCGAATAGACTGCATTAAACATTATAAGGTCTGCTAAAAAGCCAGGTCTTGAGTGCCTGAGCAAAGGGTCGCAGGTCACGCATGGCCCTCAAGTGGGGAGGCAAGGAGATCCACAAGACAGGGGCAGAGATGGAGAAGGCCCTACGTCTTGTGCTCTCGAGACGTACTTCCCTGGGGCCTGGAACATACAATAAGTTTAGTTAGAGGAGTTGTGGCGACTACTGGCGGCGAAGTGGGGGGGAGGCAGTCTCTGAGATATCCTGGCCCCTGACTATAAAGCGCCTTAAAGGTCAGAACTAACAACTTAAACAGGGCCTGGAATTCCGTTGGAAGCCAGTGCAAATGCAACAGAGTTGGAGTTATGTGGCATCTCAAAGGTGTTTTTGCAAGTAACCTGGCAGCCGCATTCTGAATAATGCGGATCCTCCGAGTAGTTGACAGGGGAAGGCCAACATACAAGGCGTTACAATAATCCAGTCTAGATGTAACTGTCACGAGGATGATTGTAGCCAAGGCCTCCTCTGAAAGGTAAGGTGCCAGCTGTCTCACCTGCCAGAGATGGAAAAAGGCCTGCTTACTAACATTAGCGATCTGGGCCTCCATAGTCAACTGTGAATCCAGAATGACACCCAAGCTCTTAACAGTGGAAGATGGATGAAGGGGGGCACCATTGAAGTTGGGCAGGGAGGGCGCCACTCCAGGTGGGTGGCCAGGCCACAGAATCTCAGTCTTAGTAGGATTCCCCTTCAACCTACTGGCACGCAGCCATCTCGATACAGCCTCAAGACATAAGGTGAAATTGTCTGGTATTGAGGTGACTCCAGGCTCCAGCCGTAAAAGCAGCTGGGTGTCATCTGTGTATTGGTGGCACTTCAGACCAAAGCTCCACACGAGGCTGGCAAGAGGTCTCATGTAGACGTTGAAGAGGAGGGGAGAGAGAATTGCTCCCTGAGGCACCCCACATGAGAAGGCAGATCTGTCAGAGGTTCGAGCTAGGTACTCGACATGTTGAGACCGGCCTCGGAGAAATGTGTCAAACCAACTGAGGGCCCGACCACGAACTCCCGCCATGGCGAGTCGATGGATCAGCAGGTCATGGTCGACAGTGTCGAATGCAGCTGTAAGATCCAGGAGTATCAGGAGTACCGACCCCACTCTATCAAGCTAATATATTTGTGTGAGAAAGGAATGTACCCCAACCTTGTAAGGCAGGCTCTGAGGAATGTCAGTTTTCTTAAAATCTCCCACCATTCTTTTTAAGTCACATTTTGGTTAGCAGAGTGATGGGACCTCCCAGAACTCCCATGGACAGCTTATCTTGACTATTAGTTGAAATTCAAGATTCCACCTAATAAAATAGATTTTTAAAAGAAACTTCGAAGTCATAGGAAAAACAATCCCCCCAAGCCACCCCCAAAATGGAGAATTGAAATTATGTAATTGTTCTGTCCCCCAAGCTAATCTTAGAAGGTGCTCTCATCTCGCCAGGATTATAGAGTTGGATTTACACAGGTGAACAGTTAACAAGGAGTTTAGAAAGTAATAAAAAGTCAAAATTCTAGCTCCCCTCAGGACGTGACTCAACTGTAGTTCTTGCTAACTTTTGCCTTTTTTTCTGTGCTCTCTCTTGCCTTGTCTACCATACACCTATGGCAGGGTTTTATTTAGCCTGTAACACCAACTTATAACACCAGCTTCTAAACGTGCAATGTGTTTTACCTCTTTGCTCCTCTCTCGCCTTGCAAGTGACTGGCTCTAAGGCAGCTGCAGGAACTGGCTATGAGGTGCTGCCTCTGGAGGCACCATGGGGGGTCGGGGTGGGGTGGTCTTAAAGGACAAGAAATATGCCTTATATGTTTATTTATGTACTTGTTCCCTCCCATAAACTATACAATAAAAAACCTGAACCCTTCTAACTAAGGAAAGCTTAAAATAGTGAAGTCTCTGTGGCATCATGACTGTAATACTTTAAAAAAACCCATAAAGTTTTTTTACTTCTGTAATTTGCCCAAGTAGGACTTCTCATTAATCATACATGGCTGTCCGGGCGGTAGAGAGGTTCAGCTTCCAACCCTGGATGGCGTGACATTATGTCCGTCGTCAGTAAAGAGACTTGGTGTTACTTTTGACCCTCAGCTGTCGATGGAGGCTCACATTTCCACCGTCAGCAGAGTGACGTTTTTTCATCTACGCCAGGCGAGGAAGCTGGCCCCCTATCTGTCCTGACACGACCTGGCCACAGTGGTCCAAGCTACTGTCATCTCAAGGCTAGACTACTGTAACGCTCTTTACATTGGCCTCCCTTTGTCGGCGATCCGGAAACTTAAGCTGGTGCAGAACGCTGTAGCCCGGCTGCTCGTGGGTGTCCCGACGAGCTGCCACATCACTCCCATCTTGCGCGAACTGCACTGGCTCCCGGTGGAATGCCGGATCACCTTCAGAGTGTTGGTTTTGACCTTCAAGGCCTTGAATGGTCTGGGGCCAGTGTACCTAAGGGACCACCTCATCCCATATTGTCCCACTAGATCCTTACTCTCAGAGATGCAAAATCTCCTGGTGGTCCCAAGTTCCAAGGCTTACCATCTGACCGCAACACGGAGAAGAGCTTTCTCAATCATAGCTCCAATCCTCTGGAATGCGCTGCCCTCTGAAGTCCGTGCCCTTCAGAGTCTGTTAGCTTTTCGGAAGGCCTGCAAGACCCTACTGTTCCAGCAGGCCTTCGGGTCTTAAAACTGTTTGGCCTCTCCTGATGTTATGTGTAGTTTTACTTCTGTTTTTAATCTTACGACATGGTTTTAATATGATGCTGTAATTGTTGCTATATGTAAGTCGCCCCGAGCCAGCTAGGAGTGGCAACGAACAAATTTGAATAAATAAATAAATACATAATAAGAATGTATTTATTTATTTCCTATTAAAACATTGCTTACATAAGTATAAAACTGATAAAAATAAAGTTAAAAAACAAAGAAAGTTTTGCCACATAATCAACTTTCCCCATGTTTTATGACAACAGCAATAAGGAACAGACATGTGTAACCCAGGAACATTACCCTGTTGTTCCCAGGCACAAGTCAGGGCAGATGGCCATGCAGCCTCTGAATGATAATGATAATGATAATAATAATCTTTATTTGTACCCTGCCATCATCTCCCTGAAAGGGACTCGGGGTGGCTTTCATGAGGCCAAGCCCAGAAATATATATCAACACAATAACATAAAAACATAAAACAACATTTCAAGTAAAATAAACAATCAAATAAAATAAAAGGAGCGGGCCACATGTGCAAATACAGAGATAAAAAACTAAGGATAAGATAGGATTAAAACATATGTATAGGGGAGGTTCTAAGACAATGCAATGTGAGGACACCCATGGGGAGAATGACAAGGGACGTGTGAGATCATTCTCCGAAAGCACAATGGAAAAGCCACGTCTTGAGGTTCTTCTTGAAAGTTTCCAAGGTGGGGGCTAGCCTAATTTCGCTAGGCAATGCGAAGTTCTGTTCCTGACTTGAAAGTGTCAGTTCCTGTTTAATACTATAGTCCTGACTTTGAAAGTAGTGGTCCTTCTCCACAAACTTCATTAAACATGTGAAGGATGAAGTTTCTCTTGCCAGGACAAAGTTTTTTCCCCCTCTAGTCAACTTTTGCCATCTTTACAGGATAAAAGCAATGAGGAACAGATATATATTACATAGTAACAAAACTTGCACAATGTGCATATTCACATCTGCTGATTTAAAGTGTTTTTTAAAAGCCAAAATTTCCTGCAATGTCCTGCGGCGGTCATTCTGCCGGTTCGAAATTTTGTAATGAATCAGCAAATCTGGACATCGCAGACAGAAATCCCTGGACCAACAGGTCTGTGAGCAGACTTGCACTTAAGTCCAGGGGGTTTTTTGCCCCTCATAGAAAACCCGCGGTTTGGTGCTGTCTGGAAGCATCCTTAGTAGACTTCAAGAGACATTTGGGGGACGGAACTTTCTGTGTAAAAAGAAAGTGTTCTAATGCAAAACCAGTTTTTAATTGCAAGACATGGCAATCATGGGGAATGAGATTGGGTGAGTTTGATTCGCCTTTGCCATGTTGGCTCCTAGTAGAGATCCACAGGGTCATTTGTGTGATAATGCTGATATAAATTCTCTCACTTCCTTCTTTTTCTGCGGTTCCAGCACTGAAAGGCACCTTCTCGCTCAGCCTGTCCGCAGGCCCTGAGATGGCACCCATAGCCAGGCTCCTGCTTTACGCTGTGTTTACCGATGGTGAGGTGGTGGCTGACCTTGAAGTCTTCTCAGTAGAAAAGTGCTTCAACCATAAGGTATGTGGGAAATGAAGCAGGGCCATGGGGAAAAACCTTACAACTTCCAATAATGGATTCTTTTCATTGTTTCCATTTTGTTTATCTTCCTGCCATGGTTCTGCCAGTTCCCTTGTTCTGTGATAAATGTCCTACTTGATAAGCATCCCCTCTGTGTACTTTCTTCTCCAGGTCACCATGGACTTTTCAGAGGAAGAGGCACTTCCAGGATCCAAGGTTAACGTTGAGGTAGCCGCTGCCCCAGGGGCACTGTGTTCTGTCCATGCTGTAGACCTGAGTGTCCTCCTGAAAAAGGACGAAATGCTGACAGCAGAAGACGTAAGGATGTTTGTTCTTCTGAACTGGAACCAGTGGATTCAGCTGTTACTCTTTTCTTCCTCCATTCCAGTTTCATGCGATTCTTTGTTTATTTCTTCCATTGGTGGATAGTTGGATTGATTCTATCATCCAACTTCCATCTTCATTTTAGTTACTACAGAAAACATCCGGCTCCTGGATTTCTTCAGCTCCTCAGTCATTGTTCCATTTTACCAATCGTTCTTGCTCCTTAGTTTACATTATGAGGAACAGGCCCGGATTAACACTTTTTTGCGCCCTAGGCCAAAGTTTGGAATTACGCCCCCTTTAAGCCAACCTCCCGCCACCTCCAAGGTCCCTATTCCCACCGGCTGGAAAGCTCCGCTGTGCTCTGAAGGTCTCCTTGGGGGTCGCAGCGGGTAGAAACTCGCTCCAAAGGCGCACACAAGAGAGAGAGAGAGAGCACACGAGAGAGAGAGTAAGAGAAAAAGAGAGAGCGTGTGCGCGAGAGAGAGAAAGGGAGAGAGAGAGTGCAAGAGAGAGAGAGTGTGCGGGCGGGCGAGAGAGAGCAAGATTGAGAGAGAGACGGAGGGGACGGAGCAGAGACTTTGCCGGGAGAAGGAGTGAGGAGGGGCATGAGAAGGGGGAAAGAGGGGCGCAGACCAGTTTTGGTTTTTTTTGGTCCATGATCTACGCCCCCCCCCCTGGCTTGCGCCCCTAGGCCATGGCCTCGTTGGCCTTATGGGTAATCCGGGCATGATAAGGAATCCTATCTACCATTTCCTTTTTTACCTGAATTTTTATACCTGACCGAGCAGTGACCTTTTCCTCCCTTTGTGTATTAGCAATCCCAGTTGATAATTAAGAGTGAGCAAAGTCTGTAGTCAAGAGGTAGGTGTCTTCGCAGAGCAGGAGCTGTGCAACTAAAATAGCCTTCCCCAAATTCCTGTGAAACTCCCATTAGTTCAACCAACATGGATAATGGGAATTGTAGCCCAAAACATTTCAGCAATTTGTTTTCCAGGTATTTGATTCTCACTCGCCTCCGGGCTCTGATATAATCACTGGAAGAGGATTCCCTTATCGCTTGGAGGACTTTGAGCCATACCCCTGCTTGGCCCCTCAAAGGCAGAAGCGCTCTGTGAGGGAAGCCCCTTGGTATCAGGCTGAGGCTGATGTTTATAGCCTGTTGAAGGTGAGTACCGTCTGCTTTTTTCTTCTTTTTAAATCTATTTATCTAAAGAGTGTTTGTAGTGACAACCAAATCACCAGAAAGGTTCGTGTGCAAATTTTCCTCTTGTTTAAATAAACATTGATTTACAATATTTTTATTTCATTTTCAAAGTTTTTAATGTATAGGAAAGGGAAGGGAGGATGGGAGATAAAGAAAAATATATAAAGATTACAAAGTTTTGGTATTAAATTAAATACACAGGAGTTGTATCGCCGAGGGTGTGGAAGAGGAGCGTATTGTTATACATATTCTCTAGTACAGGGGTGCCCACACTTTTTCAGCATGCGAGCTACTTATAATAAAACCAAGTCAGAAAGATCTACCTACCTCCTCAAGGCTGGAGAGGGGAGGGGGCGGGGCTTGCTGTGGCCTGGCTCCGCCCCCCTCTTGCTTTAGCTGTACCAGCAGCTTTCCAGGCTTGAGGATGACAGTGTCAAGCCAGCCTTGTGCTAGCTATGCCACCACTGGCTTGGCACTGCCTCCTCAAGCCTGGAGAAGCTGCTGGTAGAGCGGAAGCCACAGGGGGGCGGAGCCAGGCCGGGCCAAGCCCGCCACCTCCCCTCTGGCTTTGGAGCTCCCAGCAGCTTCTCCAGGCTTGAGGATGGCAATGCCAAGCCAGTGGTGGCATAGGTAGCACAAGGCTGGCTTGGCCCTGCCTCCTCAAGGCTGGAGCAGCTGCTGGGAGTGCCGAAGCCGGGGAGGGGGCGGGGCTTGGTGCGGCCTGGCTCTGCCCCCTCTGAGAAGCGCCCCATCTGGCTGGGATTGACCTCCTTTGGTCCCGCGATCGACTGGTCGATCGCGATCGACTTCCTGGGCAGCCCTGCTCTAGTATATAAAGAAATTCCATCTACAGAAGTGTCTCAGCACCACATTCTGGGCTTGCCGTTCCAAGCGGGAATGGGGCCACCATAATTTCCACGTCCCATGTCAGCAAGGCAAAGTACAGCAGCCACATGAAATTTCATTGTTGGTGCTACCGAAGGGTCCAACAGAACCACCATTAGTCCTGTGTAGTTTCCGCTGTAGGTATTTCAGTGTTTCATGTAAGGATTTCGAAGAAATGTAAAAGAAGTTCAGGGCAAGGGTGCCTTCTTTTATATGGATTCTCAAAGCAATAGAAAAGTGTTACAAGGGAGGCAAATCGCAAATAATTTCCTAAGAATAGCCTTGCTATTCATGAGTCCTAAAGGGTCTTTGCAGGAATATAGTGCCTGTTGTACAAAATTCCTGGCCACTCCTCCAAATATCCTTATCCAAGTTATGTATGTTTACGGTGCATTTACACTGTAGAATTAATGTTGTTTGATATTTCTTTAACTGCCACAGCTCAATGCTATAGTATTATGAGAGCTATAGTTTGGTGAGGCAACAGCACTTCTCTAACCGAGAAGGCTAAAAACCTTGTAATACTGGAATTCCCATTATTTTCTAGCATTGAGCAATGGTAGTTAGTGGTATCAAACTGCATTAAATCTGTGGTGTAGATGGATCCCTTGTGGTGTTGGCTGGCTCCAAGTTTGTGCAGCTCCTTTGGCGGCATCCCTATTTGTGTGGATTGTGCCCTGCAGTAAATCATGATGGATGATACCAACTCTTCTCTTCCATCCTCCTTTACAGTAGAGGCAGATATGTGAGGTCTTCCTGAACACAATGGAAACAAGAAAATGCTTTCTCTGAAGTGTACAGAGAAAGCAAACGCAGCAGCATTAGGAAAGAAGATCAAAGGAGGAAATGGTGGAGAAGAGGCAGTGATGTTTGCTTTTGGCTTTATGATGCTGCTGGACCTGACGTGTTGTTGTTGTTGTTGATGATTATGATGATGATGATGCCTCTTCCTCTTTCTCCCCCTCCCCCCCTTTTTCCTTCTCCTTGTCCTCCTCCTCCTCCTGTTCTTCTGATTCTCCACAGCAACTGATGATGAAAGTTTTAACCAACACAGAAGTTAAAAAGCCTGTTTCCTGTGATCTACCACCTAGAGTGATAAGACCTTTCAGTGGTTTTGGTGAAAAGGGTGAGTTACTGTTTTGACTGCTTTGCAGCTAGGAGTACCTCTTCTTACATAATAAACCAGGGAAATTTCTAGCAAAAAAAATTAATTTAAAAAAAGACAAACACAACATATCTCTCAGATAACAACAGATGGGGAAAAATTTTCACAGAAGAAGAAATTGCAAAAAAACTATATAAATTCTACAAAGAACTATATAAAAAAGAAAAGATAGAAATAGAGGATGTAGTATCCTATGTGGCAAAAGAGAAATTAGAGAAAATAAGCGAAAAACAAAGAGAACTACTTAATAAACCAGTTGATGAAGAAGAGATAAAAAAGCAATAAAAAACCTACCAAGCAATAAGGCACCAGGACCTGATGGGATAAGACCCATCTATTACAAGTTGTTTGCAGATGAATTGACACCCTATCTAAAGGAAATAATGAATAACATCTTGGAACACTATAATACCGGAATCTTGGAGAGAAGCGAAAATCACATTTATACATAAAGAAAAAACAGATGCAACAAATGTCAAAAACTACAGGCCAATATCACTATTGAACAATGACTACAAAATATTTACAACAATAATAGCTAACAGGATAAAAATATTCCTAAATGAGACCATAAACGAAGATCAAACTGGATTTTTTACCTAACAGGCCGATGGGGGATAATATAAGAATGATACTCAACACAATATAATATTATGAAAGCAACACTCAAAAAGAGGTGGGATTATTCTTCTTAGATGCCGAAAAGGCTTTTGACAACGCCAACTGGGATTTTTTGTTACAGATGAATAAAGAAAGGGATATGGGTTTTTACACAAACTCAATAAAATCAATTTACTCAAATTAAACAGCAAACATTCTGATAAATGGTCAAAACTCAGGTAGCATACATATACAAAAAGGAACCAGACAAGGATGCCCGTTGTCACCCTTACTTTTTATAATTATGCTTGAATTACTTCTAGATGGGATAAGAACAGACAGCAGCTTGAAAGGTATAAAGATACAGAAAGAGGAGTATAAACCGAAAGGTTTTGCGGACGACATCGTGTGCATAATAGAAAACCTGTTAGAATCAATACAAAAATGAACAGAGAAGATAAAAGAATTTGGAGAAGTAGCAGGACTAAAAATCAATTATTCAAAGACGAAAATATTAACCAAGAACATGAAGAAGGAAAGGAGGGAGAAGCTACAAGAAATATCAAACTTTGAAATAACAAATAAAGTATAGTATTTAGGAATTCACGTTCCTAAATACTCAATTGCTCAAAAACAATTACGAAGGAACTTGGAAGAACATCAGAAAAAAAACTAGAGAAATTGAATTACTTAAATTTGAGTTTGTTAGGAAGAATCGCAGTGATAAAAATGAATATTCTTCCTAAAATTATGTTTTTATTTCAATCAATCCCAATCCTGAAGACAAATTATAGTTTCAACATTTGGAAAAAAGATATTTTAAGATTCATATGGGGAGGGAAAAAGGCTAGAATAAAGTACAGAATATTAACAGATATAAGAGAAAGAGGAGGACTAGCCTTGCCCAATCTCCAATTGTATTTCGAAGCTACTGCATTGAGTTGGATAAAAGATTGGACAACTCTATCAAAAAGAAAAATGTTAAATCTGGAAGGATTCGACATGAGAAGGAGGTGGCACTCATACCTCTGGTATGAAAAAACGAAAATAGAAAAAAACCCCTCAAATTATTACATCAGAGTGGCACTAATCAAGTTTTGGGAGAAATATAAGAAGAGATTTTACCAAAAAACACCCCTCTGGTTATCACCAATAGAAGCACAACATAAAAAGGAAATCCCAAGGATCAAATGGCACACATATAAGACCTTGATAGAAAAACAAGAGAAAGGATGCAAGTGTTGGAAACTGTAAGTGTTCCAAAATAGGTATTGTCAGTAAATACCATAAGGTGAAAGAAGCCCCTGATGTAGGATGCATTATTTCATGACCCTAAACTGATAAATGCTTGCCTTTGTATTGCGGGTACAATGCTCAGTATATCCCTGTTGGTGTGCCTCTGATGAAGCTGAGGAAACCCCTTGACGCTGTGGAACTCCCCCAAAACGGTCAGAGCTCCATACTTAAAACCGTCAGGCGACCACTTGGAAATAGTTTTGTAAACATCCTATATACGGAGACATAGCCTGTTCAGCAATCTCGTGGGCCATCCTGGTGGATTACAAACTCGGTATTTACCGACAATACCTATTTTGGAACTCTTACAGTTGGTTGGTCCTCAATTTAGAAAGGCCTTATAATATCAGCATATCGGAATAATCCGGAATATAATTCATCAACGAACTCTGGAACATTTTCTAATCCTCATTGATTGCTTACAGTGGAACTCTATGGACTCCTACCTAAAACGCTAAGTACCTTGCTTTTTGTAACCATTGTGATATTTTGTAAAATGTATTTGCATGTTTATTTATTCACATAAGCTATTTTGCACAATGTTACTTATGTAAATGAAACATTTGAAATGAAACATTTGAAAAGCAAACTTTATTTTGTGATACTTTTCCCCTCCGTGTAAACACTGTTAGAATTCATAGCTTTACTCCGTGTGTATTATGGTTCCATTATGCCCAGATAAAGGACTACTTTAACTTAGATAACAAAAAGGATTTTAATGCACAAGATACAACATGGGATATAATAATGAAATCTGATAGAAAGTAAATAAGGATCCTATATAGAAAACTCCTGGAATGGGACGCAGAAACGGAACTCATTAAGGACAATATGATCAAATGGGCACAGGATCTAGGTCACTCAATTATGCTAAATGAATGGGAGGAGATATGGAAAAGAAAGATCAAATATGCAGGCTCTAACATGAGATCAGAGAACTGGTACAAAATGTTTTACCGCTGGTACCTTACACCTGACAAACTAGCCAAATATTACAAAAATCTAAACAACAAATGTTGGAAATGTGGGGAACAAATAGGCACTTTCCTACACTCTTGGTGGAATTGTAAAAAAATTTAAAAAAATTGGAAGACTGTACACACACATGTACAAAAAATACTGAAGAATAAATTAGACTTAAAACCAGAATATTATCTTATAAATTTAATGGATTGTGATATAGAGAAAAACAATGACAGGCTGTTCTATTACATGTCTGCGGCGGCAAGGACAGTTCTGGCAAAGAAATGGAAGAATAAAGAACCCCCGACACCTGAAGAATGGATTATTAAATTAAGAGAATTCATGGATCTGGAATCTCTGAAGAATATGGTACACGACCAAATGCAAAAGAATAGAATAGATTGGCAACCCGTAAGAGCTTACTTAAAAGAAATAAAGACTGTGTAAATAATTTAAAGAAGATAAGAACAGAAAATTTGAAAGGAAGAATGGCGAAAATATGATATATGATCATGAATTAGAACTTCCAAGAATCAAATGAATCCCTGTGGAATGGACTGGGAGATTAACTGTCATCTTTCCACCTAAATTTTTCCATCTGCGCCGGGCCAGGCGGTTGGCGCCCTACCTCTCTGGGAATGACCTAGCCACGGTGATCCAGACCATGGTCATCTCGAGGCTAGACTACTGTAACGCCCTCTACATCGGCCTTCCTTTGTTGGTGATCCGGAAACTCAAGCTAGTGCAGAATGCTGCTGCTCGAATGCTGGCTGGAGTGGCATCCGACGTGTCACATCACACCAGTCCTTCAGCGTCTGCACTGGCTTCCCATCGAGTACCGGATTGCCTTCAAAGTGCTGGTGTTAATCTTTAAGGCCTTATATGGTCTGGGGCCAGCATACTTGAAGGACCGCCTTTCCCGTATATCCCCCAGAGATCACTACGGTCTGAAGACCAAAATCTCCTGGAAATCCCTCTATCCGAATTTGCCGGTTATCATCCATGAGGCAGTGCGCCTTCTCGGTGGCAGCGCCCAATCTATGGAACGCCTTACCGGAGGAGGTTCGAGCTATAACAGACCTGCCCTTCTTCTGAAGGGCTTGTAAGACCAACCTCTTCCGGCAGGCGTTCAGCTTGTAATCAGTCTGTAATCGGTCCGGCCTACTCACCTCCTTTCTGTATTAGTTTAAATTATTTTACTGTGTTTTAAACTGCTATTTAATGATTGTTTGTGCTTGTATTGTGAACCGCCATGAGCTATTGGGAATGGTGGTATATAAATTAGAAGTAATAAATAAATAAATAAATAAATAAATAAATAAATAAAAATCTATTCCCTCTCTTACCTAACCTTCAACTCCCTTCTAACTTTTTACTGACTATCTACTCTCTTCACTTTAGTTTAACTCATTTTACTTTTTTTACTCTTCTATTTTCTTTATTCTGCCTTTCCCTCTTTCCCTTCTTTTATTTTTCCTTTCTCTATACTTAAGTTTCAATCTAATGTTTTATAGTATGAGTGTAAAAAGCAACTTAATAAAAATATTTTTTTAAAGGTCTTTGAGGGTGAGGGCTAATGTACTTTGAGAGGTAAATAATGGCTTTTAAATTGTTAAAGCTTTTAATTCCTTTATGGTTCAATCTGGAAGTGTTTCAAATTGTTTATTGTACACCACCACATATCCAAACATAAAAAGCAGGCTGAAAAAGTTGTAATAAATAAATAAGATTTGGAATGGTGAGAGTAATAATTGCAGTGCTTTCTGTCCATATATATAGTTTCTTGTGGCTAAATCTAGCATTCATCTAACTTGGAATAGAGCTCCACCTGTTCCAGGTAAGATTAATGTTCAATTTAGCACCAAGAAAGCAGATATGCAGCTTATTCACTCTAGTGATTATGGCAACCATATAATCCAGTTTGAGACTGAATTATATGGTTAATGCAGTTTGATGCAGTTACCCTACTGTTCCAACAGGTCTTTGGGTAAACCTGATGTTATAATCTAGTTTGAAACTGAATTATATGCTGTAGTTGTTGTTTTACAAGTCGCCCCGAACCAGCTGAGTGCAGTTAAATAAATAAATACCCCCTGGTTGCACAGCAGGTTAAACCGCTGAGCTGCTTAACTTGCTGACCGAAAGGTTGGTGGTTCGAATCTGAGGAGTGGGGTGAGCTCCCACTGTTACCACAAGATTCTGGACCAGAGGTTTAGCACAGCTGTTAAATCATCAACAGATAAAGATCTATCAACCGAAAGGTTGCAAGTTCGCACCCCGGGTTGGCGTGGGCAGCCAACCGTCAGCCCTGTCCAATGTTTACCCAAGCAGTTCAAAAACGGCTTTAGCTGTAATTAGAGAAATTAGGTACCGCTAATAAAGCGGGGGAGGTTTTTACAATGCCATAAAGAAAAAAGAAGATTAAAAAAATGCTGGAATGCGGAAGTCCTGACAGCCCTTCGTCATAAGAGGATGGAGCGACAGCACCCACTGTGGCACGACACAAAAACCTTCTGTTCTGTTCTGTGTATTGTGTATGTCTACACAAACAGCATTGAATGTTTGCCGTGTATGTGTACTTGTGATCCGCCCTGAGTCCCCCTCGGGGTGAGAAGGGCGGAATATAAATATATTATTATTATTATTATGCCATCCTAGCAGTTTGAAAACATGGAAATGTGAGTAGATCAATAGGTACCGCTTCTGCAGGAAGGTAACGGCACTTCATGCAGTCATGCTGGCCACATGACTTTGGAGGTGTCTATAGACAATGCTGGCTCTTTGGCTTAGAAACGGAGATGAGCACCACCTTCAGAGTCGGATGCCTCTTGACTTAATGTCAAAGGAAACCTTTACCTTTACCTCTTTACACGACATTATATATGTCTACACTGACCATATAATGCAATTCCAAACTGCGATATAGGGCAGTGTTGACAGGGCCTATATTTCAGAGGAAGAAACTGAATATTACTTGCCTAAGAAAATCCTGTAAAATTCATCAGATCACCATATATCAATAGGCGAGTTGAAAATTCACACATACACACACTTGTGTGTCAGAGTCTGAGATTTGGTGCTTGGATTCCAGCAGCCAAACTCAAGGCCACTGACATCATCGGGAGATGATGTCACCGCCTGGGAAAGGCAGACCAGTGAACCCAGCGGGAGATTTTCGCGGGCTTTGGGGTTTGCTCGGGAAGTTGTTTCTTTGAATGTGGGGGAAGGTATATAAGGGAGTGCCCCATTTTGTAACGGCACTCTTGGCTTCTTGCATGTTAGTATTCCTATAGTAAAGATTCCTAGTGATATCCAGATGGCGTTCTGTGTCTTCATTTAGGAGTGGCTATAGTGAGCTGACGTTTGTGTATATAGGTGGGACTATTGTTGGATTATTTTCCCTAGAGTTAATTCTATTTTATAACTGCAGATATTTTCATAGCGATTTCCTGTCAATAAGGCATTCTGTCATTTGGTTGCTGGATGTTTTGTAGTGTTGCTAGCCTTTCAAAAGGCTCCTCTGAAAATGGCCACACTTTCATTCATTCTTAGTAATAAAGCTAACAATTTTTCTTCTTTCTCTGTTTTTCTTAGGAGCACCAGAATCTAATGTGGTAGAAGAAGAGCCCCAGCATCCTGATTCCAAGAAAAAGAAGAAAGACAAGGAAGGCAAACCCAGAACACACTTTCCAGAGAGCTGGATCTGGGATTTAGTACCTGTCAAGTTAGTGTTTCTCAGATTTTATTTGGGGGAGTGAATTAAATGCATCTTGTAATGCTGGTGGTGCCATCTGCTTTGGTTCCAATATTGGGATATAAATGAAATAAAATATCTGTCTTGTACATCATTGGCAAGCAGTTTTCAGCCATGACAATGCACTGTCCTTGATCAGTTTAAGGAATAAGCAGAATTATTTTCCACAAAGCTATCTGGACATTGCTGATTTTTTAAAATAACACACAGTTATTACTGATTGTCCTTATCTCTTTGAGATAATGTAGCCAGGGCTGCCCAGGAAGTCAATCGATCGCGGGACCAAAGGAGGTCGATCCCAGCCGGATGGGGCACTTCTCTCAGAAGCCCCTCCCCCCCCCCCGGCTTCCACAGCTTCTCCAGGCTTGAGGAGGGTAGTTCCAAGCCTGTAGTGGCTAGCTATGCCACCACTGGCTTGGCATTACCCTCCTCTAGCCTGGAGAAGCTGTGGTAGCGCTAAAGCCAGAGGGGAGGGGGCGGAGCCAGGCCGCACCAAGCCCCTCCCCCTCCCCCGGCTTCAGCGCTACCACAGCTTCTCCAGGCTAGAGGAGGGTAATCATTCAAATATAAAAAGTTATTATTAGTGCATAATGTACGCTTATATATGCAAGGGGACACAATATGAAAGTAGCCCAATGTCCTACCGCTAATAAGGTCCAAATGGATGGATTGAAGGAGAGTTAATCCAAAGTATTTATAATTCCAAGGATCCAATGATCCTATAGCGGTGCAAGCCACAGCAAAAAAGCTGTATTTGTAATCCAAAGGATCCGATGATCCTGACGAAATGAAGCCGTGTATGCAAGGCGGCGTGTCCCAGAGTCGCTTCCAGTCAGAGCTCCTGGAAGCAAAGGAGACTGATTCGCTCCTATGAAGAAGTGCTGCTTGAAAACAAACGCCGACGGAAAACTGGTGCTAAATATCCCAGGCCAAGAAGGGGTTCCGTTTCAAGAAGGGGTTCCACCACTTCAGCGCTACCACAGCTTCTCCAAGCTAGAGGAGGGTAATGCCAAGCCAGCAGTGGCTAGCTATGCCACCACTGGCTTAGCATTACCCTCCTCTAGCCTGGAGAAGTTGTGGTAGCGCTAAAGCCAGAGGGGGAGGGGGCCGAGCCAGGCCGCATCAAGCCCCGTCCCCTCCCTGGCTTTAGCGCTACCACAGCTTCTTCAGCCTTGAGGAGGGTAGTGCCAAGCCAGTAGTGGCTAGCTATGCCACCACTGGGTTAGCATTACCCTCCTCTAGCCTGGAGAAGCTGTGGTAGCGCTAAAGCCAGAAGGGGAGGGGGCGGAGCCAGGCCGTGCCAAGCCCCACCCCCTCCCCCTGCTCCGCCCTGCTTCTCTCTCGGTAGATCTTTCTGACTTGGTTTCATTATAAGTAGCTCACATGCTCAAAAAGTGTGGGCACCCCTGATGTAGACTATATAGTGGTCATAGGGAAAAAGTTGTACAAATCAATGTTTGGACTTTCTCCATTTTTATCTGTGCTCCTTCATTGAGGCACGTATTATCTTAGGGTGCCTTGATGATTTAATCTTCCACTGGATTTTTAAGGGGAGTCAAACATGAATTCCCAAGAGACTAGGAAACCCATCCCCAGACTGTACAACATCAAATAAACGTGAGGGTCCCTGTGGAGATCAGAATTTTAGAATTTAAAACCTCTGTGTTTTGGCTTCCATTTTAACCTGTATGTTTTTTTGTTTGCCTCCCCCCACCCCCCAGTTTTTCCCCAGTTTTAAAATAATAAATACATTTTACAAATCACACACGACTAACATTAACACAAAATATACAATAAATCAGTTAAACAATTAATCACATATTTTTAACGTGTAATCTCTACGTTCACTGACCACAGCTAGGACATATATTAATGATTCTTATATTGACCAAAATGCTAGTGCACATTGATTTGGTTTTATTCCTTTTCCTTAGACAAATATATAAGAAATTTACCCCCATATTACCTCAAAACTTCAAAGTTTATAAATAACACAAAATATTATTGTTTTCCTGTTCTTCAGTGATGAAGGTAAAGCATCCTACCCAGTCACCATTCCAGACGCCATTACGGAGTGGAATGCCAATGCTTTCTGTGTGGCAGACATTGGCTTTGGACTCTCCCAACAAAGCACACTCAGAACCTTCCAGCCCTTCTTTGCTGATCTAATCTTACCATATTCTGTGGTCCGTGGAGAGACATTTCTACTAAAGGCCACTGTCTTCAATTACCTCAAGGACTGTATCCAGGTAAATGCTAATTTCAGACAAACAAAAATACTTCTTTTACATGTATGGCCAGAAAGAAAGGCAAGTGGGAACCTCATGATCCACTCTGGTTGAGATAGAGGTCAAGTAACTTCAACATTATATGACATGTCCTTTCTATGTTTGCACCAATTTATCATTTCTAAAAGGTATGTTTTACTTTTTTCCCCATTGTGAAATACCAAATTGTAGTCTTTGGCATACCTTGTTGTAGAGGAAGGTGCAGAAATGCAGCTTTTAGATGTGTCACAGAAGTGTAAAGGACAAAACACTACATCTGTGTCATATCAGAAGAGGTTCAGAAAAGTGTAGAAGATTTTAGAGAACCACCTAGTTCAACTCCCTGCTCAGATACAGTGCACCCATATTCTTGAAACCTGGTAGGATTACTCATATCGCTGGACTGTAGAAACAGAACAAAGTGGGGGGGGGGGGGAGTAGCCTTATGTGTCAAAAACTGTTACACTGCAGAAGAGATGCAAGACTGCAATACGGGAAACCAACCTGAAAACATCTGGATAAGAATCAAGGGACCTGGCACTCAAAAATATATTGTTCTGGGTGTCTACTACAGACCTCCAAGTCAGGCTGAAGAATGCGATGAAGCCTTTTGTCAACAGTTGACCATACAGGCACAAAGAAGAGATATAGTAGCCATGGGCAATTTCAACTTTCCCAATATTTGCTGGGGGCTCAGCCAAGAGTACAAAGTCCAACAACTTCCTTACTTGCCTTACAGACCATTTTATGGTCCAGAAGGTAGAAGAGGCAACGAGGGGATTGGCTTTTAAACAGAGACTGGATGGCCATCTGTTGGGGATCCTTTGAATGCGATTTTCCTTCTTCTTGGCAGGGGGTGGGACTGGATGGGCCACAAGGTCTCTTCCAACTTTATGATTCTATGATTTTATTATTCCTTCCCTTGAATGCTTACTATTTGCCTGGACCATATTATGTGTATTCCTTCTTCACTTCGTTCAGGTGAGAGTAACCTTGTTGGAATCACAAGAAGCAGAGGTGGAGACATGCCCAGCCTCCCGGTATGTCACCTGCCTCTGCGCTGATGAAGCAAAGACCTTCTCCTGGAATGTGACAGTTACTCAGTTGGGTAAGGCAGGAAGGGGTGAAGTGTGCTGGGAAGTAAGAGATACTGAGGTTTCCCTGTGTATGTCCTCTCTTCTTCAAATACCTTACAACAGGGCCGTAGCCAGGATTTTGGTTCGGGGTGAGTTTGGTTCGGGGGCTGAGACTGGGTGGAAGAGGAAACCTTTTGTATTGCTATCCCAATAACCCCATTAATGTGGGATATAATGAGCATGGTGACAGATCATGATATGAATAAACATAACAGTTTAAATAATGTACCAGTGGAAGGACCACCCTGAGAATTTCGGGGCTGAAGCCCCTTAGCCCCCTGGATTGCCTTACAATCTGTGAACACTTAGATGGTTTATTGGTGGAAAGGATGAGGTTTATGGCAATATGGATGAAGCCCCCCCCCCCCAATAAATCCTGTATCTATGCCAGCTTCTACTAGTGTATTTGTACTAATTCTGCATTGAAGATCTAGGGGCTGTTACAAGTGCGAATGTTGTTGCCTGCATTAATTCCAGAAGAACCTCTCCATCTGTGCTGTCACCAGAGTCTGTCCCATGTGTTGTGTAGAGAGGAATAGTGTGGCCTTCATTGGCAGTGTCACACATAGTGCCAGGAGTGGTGTCAAAGGGTGTTATTTTTCCTGTCAGACATAAGCAGTCACTCACACATCAGACCCATGGCCGAATGCCTGGCATTTGGTGATCTCTGGTATTATACTTTCTGGTAGGAGTTGTCAAATTCTCCATTACTGCTGAAGCTGAGAAGACCCAAGAGCTATGTGGCAACAAGATTTCTGTGATGCCTCCACGAGGAAGTTCAGATACAGTGATTAAGTCTCTGCTTGTCAAGGTTAGTGTGACCTTCAGCACCTCGATCAAACTGGTTCAATGCCTTTTATCACTAGCAAGTGCTGCCAGAGCTGGAATGTAGATCTCTTAGAAAAAGTTTGAATCTCGGTGCTTAAAGCCAGGGAAGGAGAGGTTCCTTGGCATTTCCAGGAGCCTCTGTGTTTTTGGGACTCAGATCAGGTGTTAGAGCGCATGCAGCAGTTAGAGATCTTGATTTAAGGACCAAACATGCTGATGGTGTATAGCAGTGTTTCCCAACCGCTGTGATGCGGCACAGTAGTGTGCTGTGACGGACCTCCTGCTGTGCTGCGAGAAAAACTCTCTTCCCCCTTTCTTCCCCCCTCCTCCTGCCGAACTCCTGCTGCTTGGGGGAGGAAGAGGAAGGACCGGGCGGCGGCGAAGAAAAAGAAGAAGGGGCCGGGGCGCCGCCTCCTTCGGCCGTTTCCCCAGCCAGCCTCCAATCTGCCATGACTCCCGCCCCTTGCTCACCGAAGCCGCACAGAGGAGGAGCCCTGCCCACTGAAGCCCATCCACTGTTCATGCTCCTCCTCCTCCTCCTCCGTGCAGCTTCAGCGAGTGAGGGGCGGGAGTCATGGCAGAGAACGGCGCCAGGGACGGGGCCATGACTCTTGCCCACGCTTGTACTGCCCCTCAAGGCTGGAGAAGCTGTGGGAGAGCTGAAACCGGGGGAGAGGGCGGGGCATGGGGGGGCCTGGCTCCGCCCCCTGGCTTCAGCTTTCCCACAGCTTCTCCAGCCTTGGGTGGACAGTGCCAAGCCAGCATTATGCTGGCTCTGCCACCGCTGGCTTGGCACTACCCCCTCAAGGCTGGAGAAGCTGTGGGAGAGCTGAAGCCGGGGGGAGGGGGTGGGGCATGGCGTGACCTGGCTCCTCCCCCTCCCCTGGCTTTGGCACTCCCAGCAGCTGTCCCAGCAGGCCAGCATCCCCCAGCCGTTCTTTACTGTGTTAGAGAGTCATTTTGTGTCATTTTGGTTGGTGGTGTGCCCCCGGATTTTTTTAATGTTCAAAGTGTGCCGCGGCTCAAAAAAGGTTGGGAAACACTGGTATATAGAAAGAAACTAATCTGAATTGAAGGAACTCTATTTTGAGACAGGAAAGTAACTCAGGATGCTAATTTAACCGAACTACGTCTTGGAAAATTGAGAGAGAGATCCTGGGAAGAAGAGGTGGAGAAGCATCTCTAAGTGTATCAGTTTATATCCCAGTGGAGTGAGGAGAGATGGACAAGTAGGGAGGACACTTCAGGGCACTCAAACTACCTGACCACTGTCCACCGTAAAGCATTCTTGACTTTTAGCACAAAGACATTGTTGCCTTTCTAGTAGCAACTGTATTCAGTCTGAAGGCCTGACCAGACACCGAGAGAGCTTGCATGAGGTGGAGGGCAGAGGGAAATTCCCTTGAGAGAGTTGTACCAGAAGAACTCATGACTCCCTTTCCTTCTCACAGCCAGAAGGTGTCCCAGAAGAAAAGACCTACAATGCATTCCTGTGCTCCTCAGGTATGGAAAGACAGCATCCCTTGCTCAGATCAGGTGTGGGCTGGCTGTATCCCTTGTTGTGCCTTGTCCCAGATTCCTAGGGCAGTGATTTTCAACCAGTGTGCCGTGGAACACTAGTGTGCCGTGAGAGATCATCAGGGGTGCCGTGGGAAATTATTTTCGAACTTCATTCATATATAAACTATAAGGTGCAACTGTCCCTTTAAGAAATGGAACCATAGCACTCTCGCGCCACCTAAGAAGTGACGAAGAGTGCTATGGTTGCACCATCTTGGATTTGCTCAGATGCAGCTAAGTAAACAAAGTTAGAGTTAGTGCTGCAGCTGCGCGTCAAGTGACAGTGGCAATTTGGGATAAATACATTTAAAAACATATTAACTATATGAATTACTGTGTTAGAGTGTCATTTTGTGACATTTTGGTTGGTGGTGTGCCCCAGGATTTTGTAAATGTAAAAAATGTGCCACGGCTCAAAAAACGTTGAAAATCACTGTCCTAGGGAATGCATACATTTCAGAATGATCACATTGCCTTTCTTGTTGAACTGAAGTGCCTGTCATCTCAAGCTCAAGCAAGAGGCACAAAGGAAACTAGCTTTGAGGGAAAGAGGGAGGGAAGGTGGGCCAGAGATGTAGGTGAGACGTTTATGCCCCATTAGGTAATTTTCTCAACCCTCCTGCTCCCAGTGGACAACATTGGTATTGTTCTCTTTGGAAGGGAAGCAAATAAATGTGGATTACCCTGAATATTTGGAAAAGGCACTGTACAAAACATGGTATTGTCGAATTAGTTCTTGGTCATTATTTCCCTGCAGGAGATACAAAGACAGAAGACATTTCCTTACAGCTCCCTGAGGATGTTGTGAAAGATTCTGGAAGAGCCAGAGTCTCTGTCATTGGTAAGGTCAAAAACATGCATTCCTTGCTATAATTTAAGTCACATTGGCAGCATTGTGTACAGCAATGAAAAAGAAGCATTCAACAGCTTGTTATGGGGCGAGAGAAGATGAGAGTACACAAGACTATCCCTGATTTTCCTCTGTGAAAGGAATGATAGAGAGTGTGTACAGTGGTTAGAGACCCTGATAAATAAGGGAGCAAAGGTATCCATGGCTGGGGAAACAGACTAAAGGCTTCATTATGGCAAAGGTAGGGTGTTGATCTAGGCCCCTTCTACACTGCCACATAAAATCCAGATTATCTGCTTTGAACTGGACTATATGGCAGCGCAGACTCATATAATCCAGCTTAAACATGCCTGGATTACCCATAAGGCCAACGAGGCCATGGCCTAGGGGCGCAAGCTGGGGAGGGGCGCAGATCACGGACCAAAAAAACCCAAAACTGGTCTGCGCCCCTCTTCCCCCCTTTCTCATGCCCCTCCTCGTTCCTTCTCCCGGCAAAGTCTCTGCTCCGTCCCCTCTGTCTCTCTCTCTCTCATGCTCTCTCTCTCTCTCGCTCCCTCTTGCGCTCTCTCTCGCGCGCACTCTCTCTCTCGCGCTCTCTCTCTTGCACGCTCTCTCTCTCGCTCTCTCTCTCGCTCTCTTTCTCGCGCTCTCTCTCTCACGCTCTCTCTCACACACTCTCTCTTGCGCTCTCTCTCTTGCGTGCTCTCTCTCTCTTGTGCGCTCTCTCTCGCTCTCTCTCACATGCACACTCTCTCTCTCGCTCTCTCTCACACTCTCTCTCTCACGCTCTCTCTCTCACGCTCTCTCTCTCACTCTCTTGCGCTCTCTCTCGTGCGCTCTCTCTCTCTCTCTCTGTCACATGCACTCTCTCTCTCTCTCTCTCGTGCTTTCTTTCTCTCATGCACGCCTTTGGAGCGAGTTTGCACCCGCTGCACTCTCCCCAAGCCTCCCAACTCCCGAGGAGACCTTCAGAGCACAGCGGAGCTTTCCAGCCGGTGGGAATGGGGACCTTGGAGGTGGCGGGAGATTGGTTTAAAGGGGAGCGTAATTCCAAACTGTGGCCTAGGGCGCAAAAAAGTGTTAATCCGGGCCTAAGCTCAAAGCAGATCATGTGGATCATTTGCATTGATAATCTGGATTATATGGCAGTGTAGAAGAGGCCTAATCTAGCTTCATTCTAGATAAGAGCTGAGAGAAGTCTGGTGGGGAGAAAAAAGATAGTAAAGCATCCCTATTTATTATTTATTTTATCAGTTCTATCACAGAGAGGTCAGGTTGGATAGGCAAGAAGATCACTAAGGCTGGATCTACAATGCCATATAATTCAGTTTCAGGATGCAGATTAACTGCTTATGACTCACAGCAACAACAACAGCCTTTATTTGTCTACACACTAACAAAATCACAGCACAGATAGGTATACCAAAAAGAAGTTACAGGGGAAAAAAAGAGAAACATGACTTTGACAAGGCGCAGAGCATTTTCAATCATTGCCCCAGCTCTTTAGAATACGTTGCCACCGGAAACGCGGGCTCTCCGAAATTTGGTCACCTTTTGGAGGGCCTGCAAGACACACAGACAGGCCTTCAAAAGCTTGTAATTTTAGCTTGTGATTAGCTGCATTTTTATTTTGCTGTTTTACTTACTGTTATATGTATGTTTTGCCCATTGTTTGTTCTATGGAATTGTGTTGTAAACCGCCCCGAGCCGCTGCGAGTGGCGGTGTACAAGTCCAAATAAATAAATAAATAAATAAATAAATAAATACAAGAATTAAACTTGCAACAGTCTCGCAAAAGAATATATCAGAGTTGTTCAGGAGGTATGGAATTTTATGCCACTCTTGTCATTGAGAACACTGAAAAAGTCCTGTATTTCATCCATATCTTATCATATTTGGGGCATACAAGCAAAAATGGTCAAGTGTTTTAACAGAAGCCAAGAACAAACTCTTTTAGAACGTTCCATATTTTTGTATCTCGCAAACAAAAGAGCTGGTAGCAACACATGACATCTAGCAGTAGCCAAAGCACTCCTCTGGGTGGGATTAGGCAAAATGTTAGACAAGTTGCCATAACTACACACTCAGATTATTTGAGTCTACACTGCCATACGATCAAATTCAATGCACTTAATCTGCATTCAGAAACTGGAATATATGGCAGTGTAGATGGCACCTTAAACTAGGGGTGTCCACACTTTTGCAGCATGCGAGCTACTTATAATAAAACCAAGTCAGAAAGATCTACCTACCTCCTCAAGGCTGGAGAGGGGAGGGGCGGGGCTTGGTGCGGCCTGGCTCCGCCCCCTCTGGCTTCAGCGCTACCAGCAGCTTCTGAAGGCTTGAGGATGGCAGTGCCAAGCCAGCCTTGTCCTAGCTATGCCACCACTGGCTTGGCATTGCCATCCTCAAGCCTGCAGAAGTTGCTGGTAGAGTGGAAGCCAGAGGGGGGCGGAGCCAGGCCGTGCCAAGCCCCCCTCCCTCTGGCTTTGGAGCACCCAGCAGCTTCTCCAGGCTTAAGGATGGCAATGCCAAGCCAGCCTTGTGCTAGCTATGCCACCACTGGCTTGGCATTGTCATCCTCAAGCCTGGAGAAGCTGCTGGTAGAGTGGAAGCCAGAGGGGGGAGCCAGGCTGTGCCAAGCCCCGCCCCTCCCTCTGGCTTTGAGCTCCCAGCAGCTTCAGGCTTGAGGATGCAATGGCAAGCCAGCCTTGTGCTAGCTATGCCACCACTGGCTTGGCATTGCCATCCTCAAACCTGGAGAAGCTGCTGGGAGTGCCGGCCGGGAGAGGGGGCGGGGCTTGGCACGGCCTGGCTCCGCCCCTCTGAGAATTGCCCCATCCAGCTGGGATTGACCTCCTTCGGTCCCGATCGACTTCCTGGGCAGCCCTGCCTTAAACCATCAAGCCCTATTGCTACTGCCTGCTCTGATGCAGCCTGTTCTCTTCAATGCTAAGCTTTCTTGCACTTCTAACAAGGAATAGGTGGATGGATGAATAAACTTACATCACATTTATGTTCTCATATTACACCAAACTGTAACGACCACATTTGCTCTGCTTGCTATTCTTATAATTATTAGTTACCAACATGATTATTTTACATCTTGAGTCTCTAAGAAACAAGGGCTTATGTCCAGATTTTCTTCCAATAGTTTGGTAGAAGACTTCTATTGATCTGACTTAATATTTTTGTCCTCCATTTTTCCCCTCTTCTTCAGGAGATATTTTGGGCCTCACAACAAACCATATAGACCAGCTCGTTAGTCTGCCCATTGGCTGTGGTGAACAAAACATGATCAAGTTTGCTCCCAATATTTTTGTACTTCAGTACTTGGAGCATACCAAACGAGTAACCCCTGAGTTCAAAGAGAGAGCAATAGAACACATGAAGAGTGGTAAGTAGTTCTTCCGCTTCATCTTGGAATTGAAGAGAAATCATTGTCAAGAATAGCGTCTGCAAGACCATAATCTCTTGTTGAGGAGCATAAGTCTGCCGGAAAAAGTAGGGAAGCAGCTCTGTGCATGGCCATACATTTAAACTCAAGGTGGCTTTGAGGATGTAATAGACTTCTTGGGACAGGAATTGCAATGTTCTGCCTGTGATGTCTGTTTAGGTCACTCTGATGAAAACCTCCAGGGACCCAATACTGATCCGGGTGCAGGCATGTAGCTGGGGGGGGGGTGCTTATAGGGGCTTCAGCCCCCCAATTTTCAGGGTGGCCTGCGAGATGGCCTTATTGGTACATTATTTAAACTGTTATGTTTATTCATATCATCATCTGATCGCCATGCTCAATATATCCCATATGCATGGGGGTACTGGGATAATGATACAAAAGGTTTGCTAGGGTAGATCCAATCTCACTCAGACTCAGCCCCCCGAATCAAACTCCCCCAATCAAAATCCTGGCCACGGTACTGTCCAGGTGTCTCCCCAGTGACAAATGGACATTCTTTTCAAAATTTCCCCATCTTCCGAACTGCTGGACTTTATTAATGGCATTGTCACAATGCTGGGTCTAGGCCCGGCCCCTTAATTACACACACAGAGACGGTAGTCAATTAACTATTTATTAAGCAATTAAGAACAGGTGAAAAAGGTAACATGTCCAAGTAGTTCAAAGCAAAGCAATTAGAATTCAAAAGGCCAAAAACGGAGAGTCAATCAAAAGCGTAAGGTCCATAAAAACAAAGCAAAGTTCAACAAGGCAAGGTAGTCCGTGGAAATCAACAAGGCAATGTCCATGAAAATACAAGGTCCAAGGTAAGCTCTTGGCAAGGCAGCCAGACTATGGCTTCAGGAACAGGGTCGCTTCACTCCCTTCAGATCAGAAGAGGCCGACCAACTGAGGAACCGTTCCCATGGAACATATATTTAATTCCCCCCTTTGTGAGACCAGCGGCGGTCTAGGCTTCGTCTCCATTCCTTTCTATTAGACTCAATGCTTCTCCTACGGTCAAAACTCCTTCCCGGCCGAGCCGCAGCTGGCTCGCTATCTTCCTGAGAAACTTCCTCCCTTTCGTTTTCCATCAACTCATCCCCCGCTGGTTCCCAGATACGTTCCTGGGAACCATGTGTCAGATTATTGCATTTTGAATAGCAATTCATGAGTCAGCACAAGATATATTTTCGCAGTTTGAGATGACCTGCAGTGTGACATGTTTGACACCAGATGGCGCTGTCTCAAGACTGTTAAATGGAACTTTGAGGAATGTCAGTTACAAAGTGACAGTTGGGATTTGTTAGTTGGGATTTAATATCTGTGAGGAAAGGATGTTTAGAAAGGTAGCTGTGATGGCTGTTGTTTTTCGATGTTTTGCCAGTTATTGTTAAATACAATTCAATACAAAGTTATATATTTACCTTGTGAATTGAATGAGAGTTTCATTATTCACATGAACAGAGACTGGAGTTTTTGGGCCGATGGGGAATTAAACTTCTATATTTCTGTTGCCTATCCGCTGTGACATAAATACTCAACGCCGAAGACCATGCCCACCTGGTTTCTCATATGCATTATCTGAGCCTGAGTCAGATTGACTTTCCCCCTCCAAATAAGCCTCGGGCCAGGTGTCGTCCCATGGCAAACTGTCTGTAGGAGATGCAGGCCCATAAGCCCCTCCATCCACTCCACCTGTATCCACGGCAATCGGGTCCAAAGCAATTGGGACCCCCGGGGCGGCACCGGACCCCCCCCCCAGCTGAACTGGAGGCTGGGTTGCTACAGGCATTGGATTCATTTACAGCAGTGCTGTCCAACTTCTACGGGGTCCAGGGCCGGATAAAAGGTTACTGATGACCTAGGGGGCCGCTCGGCCCTGCCCCCAGGCCCCGCCCCAGGCCCCGCCCCAACCCCAGGCCCCGCCTCTCTAAACGGCCGAAAAGGGCAGAAGGCGGGGCCAAGAGCAGCGCGTCACAGGCCTGGCGTGACGCTGCTCTGGCGCCGCCTACTCCTCCTTTCGGCCCCTCCGCCCTAGGAAGGAGGGGGCGCCGAAAAGGAGGAGTAGGCGGTGCCAAGGAGCAGCGCCACGCCAGGCCTGTGACGTGCGGCTCTTGATGCCGCTTACTCCTGCCCCGGCGCCCTCCGCCCTAGGAAGGAGGGGGCGCCGAAAGGAGGAGTAGGCGGTGTCAGAGCTGCGCGTCACGCCAGGCCTGTGACGCGCTGCTGCTGGCGCCGCCTTCTGCCCTTTCGGCGGCTCCCCGCCCCTAGGTAGGAGGGGGGCCGAAAAGGAGGAGGAGCTAGCTCTCTTCCTCCCTCCCTGCCCCGCCTGTCCTCCCCTCCCCTGCCGCCATTTTTTAAAAAAAAAAATTCGATTTTTTTTAAAATTTAAAAATGGCGGCTGAGGGCATAGGTGGGGCCGTGTCCAACAGGCTACGGGGCCGGATCCGGCCCCGGGGCCTCCAGTTGGACAGCCCTGATTTACAGTGTTCCCTCACTTATTGCTGGGGTTAGGTTCCAGGACCTCCCGCAATAAGTGAAAAACTGCGATGTAGGGATACTCTGTTTATTTAATATTTATACATTATTTTAGTAGTTATGCACTATTTTAAGTCTTTATAAACTTAAAATAAAATGAAGGAAAGGAAGGAAGGAAAGGCCCTTCAAGGCTGGAGAGAGGGAGGACTGAGGAGTGAAAGCGCTTTGGACAGCGGCAACGGCGGCAAAACCCCACAAAACAACAAAAATACCATGATATATATTTTAAATTAATATTTTTTAAAATCTGCAAAACAGTGAGTCCGCAATAAGCAAACTGCGAAGTAGCGAGGGAACACTGTACTCCTACTCTAGCCTATAAGGCAGGGGTTGGGAACCTATGGCTCGCGAGCCATATCTGGCTCTTTTGATTATTCCATCTGGCTCACCGAGGGGTTGCCTGGACATTTTGGAGGGGTCTCGGCACCATGTCCACTGGCCCCACCCCCTCCACTAGGCTGCGCTCTGATACCTCTGTTGTCTGTTTCTTGCCGCCTGCCAAGTTCGGCAGGCAGCATGACCAGGACGAGAGGCATAATGTGAGGCCAGACCACGCAGGCCTACGCAGCCAGTTTCACTCAGCCTCACTGCTGCTGAGGCCCCATGCAGCCTCTGTCTGAGTGAAGCAGCTTCTGGCTGAGTGTAGCGGCTGGCAAGTGCACCTGCCGCCGCTTCCCACATGGCTGCTTCCTCACAGGAAGCCCATCGCCTGGCTCGCGGTGTGCGAGGCCTATAAAACTGAGTGTACGCAACTGCAAAGAACTGACTGGGGAATGTTCAAAGAATTCCTGAATAAGGAAAATACAAAGACATATGTAAACATTGATTAAAGAAATTGCAAAAATTAAATAAACAAACCAAAAAAAGTAAATAAAATATAAATAAACAAAAGAACCGACAAAAACGGAGAAAATGAAATAAAAAATAACAATATTATTATTAATAATAAAACCTCTAAAGAAGACGCCCCAATTGGAAGAGGCCTGCTCACACTCTTTCCATGTAAACAAACAACTTACACCGGTTTATTCATCACTATTATTATTTTGTATTTTTTTCTTTTATCTATTATCCCTCTCTGGGAATCTGTTTGGAATATTTTATTCTTAATAAAAATAATTATGAAAAAAAAAAAAAGTGAGTGTACAGATTTAAAAAATGATGTCACAACATACTCCTTCATTTCCTGCAGGGTACCAGCGTGAGCTTCTCTACAAACATGATGATGGTTCCTACAGTACTTTTGGAAAGCGGGATACTGAGGGAAATACCTGGTGAGTAAGCAGATACTTTGTAACATTTCACAAAAAGGCACCAGGATACATGTAGCAAAGCAACATCATTGTGTGGGTAAGATTATTGAGGAAGAACAGATATGCTAGGAGGGGCCACAGTAGTTTCCTTTTGCCTGAGGCAACCGGGAACGATTTTTTTGGGGGAAAGCACGACCTGTTAGAGCAGGGGTGGGCAATTATTTTTTCCAAGGGGCCACACGAGAGCCAAAAAATATTATGGAGGGCGACACCTAAAGGCGGAACTACATTCTAATCTACATAATGTATTTATTTATTTATTTACTATATTTACTATATATTACACATCATTAATATTAACATATTAATATATCAAGAAATATTCATATATTATTAGTATTAATATCATAATTATTATATTATAGTATATATAGTATATATATTGAAATTATAATATAATATAACATTATATTATATTATTTATTATATTATTATAATAAAATTATTATAAAATAATAATAAAAACCAATAAAATAAAATAAAATTCAAGAAGATAAGGTGCGAAGGAGGGAGGAGGGAGGAGGGCACAGGGAGGCGGGGCGGCAGGCCGTATTGCCATGGTCCTGCCTCAAAGCGGGGGCTGCCGCGGGCTGCACCAGGGCAGCGGGGGTTCCTTCCTGCCTTCTCTGGCGGCTCCGGAGTGCCCTCACGGTGGTGATCCTGGGCTTTGGCCCTCTTGCATGGAGGGTCGCGCGGCAGTGAAGTGAAGGAGGGCCCAAGGGTGGAGGCAGCACCAGCTCCGGGCTCTCCTCCTCCTCCTGCCTCCGGCGTGGAGAGGCTCCGGATGCCAGCGGCGTGGCAGGGAGGAGCCTTTGGAGCCTTCCTGCTGTAGCCCCGGATGAGCTGGCTGAGGCATTCTGGGAACCGTAGTTTCCTGACTCCTACGGCTCCCAGAATGTTTCAGCCAGCTCATCCGGGACTACAGGAAGTCGTCCAAAGGCTCCTCCCCACCACGCCGCCGGCACTGACCCTCCCACGCTGGCCATCCAAAGCCTCTCCATGCCGGAGGCAGGAGGAGGAGGCGGAGAGCCTGGGGCACTCCAAAGCCACCGCGATGGGATGGCGGCAGCGCCCCCCCTTCTTGGTTGGCCCCACCCCCAACGACCTTCTCCCCAGGCCGAACAGAACCGCCCAGAGGGCCCGCGGCCGTAGGTTGCCCACCTCTGTGTTAATAGTCATGTTAGAGTTTTGGGAAAAGGCATTCATAACCTTTTGGACACATAACCTTTTTGAAAAGGTGTGAGTTCCAGAGAAGAGCTAAAAATTCATTTGAGTGAATCTTCTCTTTAGTGGTAGATATCCACTAGTATTCATGCAAGGCAAATTCTTCAGTTATTAGACTGAACCTATTGTCTTGGAACAGAGATATGCCAATGCACAAAAATATAGCAAAGTTTCAGAAGTGTTGTTTCAGTTGCCCTTAAAACATCTTGGTTTAAATCAGGGGTCCTCAAACATTTTAAACAGAGGGCCGAGTCACAGTCCCTCAAACTGTTGGAGGGCCAGATTATAATCTGAAAAAAAAATCCTATGCACACTGTACGTATCTTATTTGTAGTGCAAAAAACACTTTAAAACAATACAATAATTAAAATGAAGAACAATTTTAATAAATATAAACGTATTAGTATTTCAATGGGAAATTTGGGACTGCTTTTGGCTGATGAGATAGGTTGTTGTTGCTGTTGCTGTTGTTGTTGTTGTTGTTGTTGTTGTTGTTGTTGTTGTTGTTGTGTGCTTTCAAGTCATTTCAGACTTAGGCTGACCCTGAGTGAGGGCCGGGTAAATGACCTTTGAGGGCTGTTTCAGGCCCTTGGGCCTTATTTTGAGGATCTCTGGTTTAAATCATTCTTTCAAGAGACAAAAATAAAGTAGTTTTTGTTAAAATAACATAGTTCAGGGGTGCTCACAGTTTTTCAGCATGCGAGCTACTTATAAAACAATGAAGTCAAAATGATCTACCTACCCACTACTCAGAGAGCCATAAAAGCAAAATATTTGGAAATTTATTTCGGTGAGAGCCATATAATATATTTTAAGACTGAATTCAACTAAATGTGAGTATAATAAGCCCCTGAATTTATTCATAATAATAATGATGATAATATTCATTCAGCCTCTGCTAATAATAATAATAGTAACAACAACAACAGGTTCCTAGAGTAGAAGGAGACCTCCAAGGGCCATCCACTCCAACCTCCTGCCATAAGGGAAAAACACAATCAAAGCATTCCTCACAGATGGCCATTCAGCCTCTGATAATAATAATAACAACAATGGGTTCCTAGAATAGGAGGAGGCCTCCAAGGGCCATCCAGTCCAACCTCCTTCTTCACCTGGGTGGTGTTGGGAGCCTGCGGGGTGGGACTGAGCCTTCCTCCTGCCCTGCCTGTGATCTACCAGGACGCCTTACGCGATCTATCAGTAGATCGCAATCTACCTAATGAGCACCCCTGACATAGTTGGTTTACTTACAAATTTCATGTATTCAGCATACAGGTACATTGCTCATCAATCCAGTTACAAGTAGATTTGAACTAATTTCTCAGAGCAGATAACTCTGGGCATCTTTCTTATAACCAACAGTCCAAAGTCTAAAGCAGGGGTGGCCACACTTTTTCATCATGCGAGCTACTATATGAACAATCAAGTTGAAAAGATCACCTGTTGTGCATGTGTACACGCATGTGCGCGCGCACGCTCCTACTGCAGCCTTCTGTCCGCGCAGGGCTTCTTTCTTGTCTGCCCACGAACTTGCCGCCGCACGCACCCGGGAAGGGGATCCTCCTTGCCTGCGCTCGCACTCTCTCTTAATGTCTTCGTTGCCTTCCTCCTCTCTGCTGCGTGCTTTCGTGAAGCAGGACGTGCCCATCCCGTCCTGCTTCTTGCGTGCACAGCAGACCCCTCCCACGCACGCAGCAGGAGGGTATTTATAGGCATACCCGCCAGCGCTCCAGCCAGATATGGCTTCGGCGGCGGCTCGGAAGGCGCAGGGCTGGGAAGAGGGGCCACCTGGCTGCTGCCTGGACCGGGAAACTCAACCAAGAGAGGGACCCACGTGAGGCTGGAGCCTCCCCATGGCAGCCTCCCCCCTCGAGGCTTCCTTACCTGGGCAGGAGACGGAAGAGTGGAAGAGGTGCTTCCCCAAAAGTGACAGATGCAGTGGGGGGGGGCTTCCTTCCTTCCTTCCTTTCGAGGGTGTCACTCAGAAAGGATGCCCAAGTGGACGGCTGGCAGGAAGGAGGACCCCTCCCACTGGTGACAGTCCATGCCTACGGGAGAGAGAGAGAGAGAGAGAGAGAGAGCGGGTGGCTCTTCCTAGCCGGCTCTGAAGAGCCACTCTCCTTCTCTCCCCCTCTCCCTCTCTCGTGGGCCCTCGCCACCTTTCTTCTTCGAGGACGAGGGAGGGCGAGGCGGAGAAAGGCGGCGAGGGCACAAGCAGCAGCAGCAAGTGGAGTCTCCATCCCCGCAGCCCCCTCCTCCTCGGGTTCAACCCCAGGAACACGGCGGAGCCCTCCCTCCTCACCCCCAACCAAGGAAAGAAAGCAGCCCCACACAGCTCGCCCGCCAAGGTCTCGGCTTGGAATGGGAGTCCTGAGGGCAGCAGCAGGGTTTGCGGCGGGACTTGCTTGGCTTTGCCCCACTTTGCCCAGCCTCCTTTGCCTCTTTCTCTCTCTCCCTCCCTCTCTCCTTCCAGCGCCCCCGCCTGCCTGCCTGCCAAAAGGATCCGAAAAAGTTCTCCGGATTTCTTTCGTCTCTCCTTGACTCTATCTCTCTCTCTCACACACACACGTTCCCTCCATCCCTCCCACAGCCTCGCATGCTATCCATGCGCATGCCTTCGCCTTGCTCCCCCCCCCCAGCAGCAACCAATGGGCAGTCATTTCACCACACTGTGCATGGCAAGACGAGTGCCAAGGCCCGCCCACTAAAGCCTCATTTTGGTAAAAGAAGCCCCGCAAAGGTGGCGGCGGGAGCGCGCGCGCGCGCATGGCAGGAGCGCACTATCCAGCTGGTGAGGCCCAAAGATCACCTGGAAGAGGGCCGAAGATCACCTAGGTGCTCCCGATCACCATAATGAGGACCCCTGGTCTAAAGCATCTGTCAGAATCTAATGGAGTCTGTACAGTCTGAAAGTCTATTGGTGTCTCATGGCATCTGTTCTCTAGACATGGAGTCTCAGGTCTGAATAGTCCCAGATTTGGGTCATATGGTCTGCTGTCCCTCCCTCAACATTGAGTTAAGTTAAAACTGCATACCAACACACACATACACAATATAGTAAGCAATCTGAATTATATACATAAATAACTGGTATAGGGGTGTTATAGAAGGTTGCTATTTCCAACACGATAGCAATCTTCTACAAGCTATGTCTTTGAATACTGTTAATGTGTGAGAATCTACATAACTCCATTGCTTCTTTCATGATCAATGAATGGAAAATGCACAAAAATAACTGGGATACTGGTAAACCTAGAGGAAAAATAAATGAGAAATATTCGTGATCCTGAGTGTCACTGAATTTTGTAATTCTACAGGCTGACAGCTTTGGTGTGTAAAACTTTGCACCATGCGAAACCCTACATACATGTGGAAGAAAGGTATATCGATGATGCTGTTCACTGGTTGGAGAAGCACCAGCTTCCCAATGGTTGCTTTCAAAGTGTGGGAAGAATCTTCAACAATGCCCTCAAGGTAAAAAAATATTCAATCAATCAATCAATATTTATTACTTGCTTAGTCGCCCTCCACCAGCGGTGCTCTGGGCGACTTACAACATAAAACCAATAAAACACTTTAAAAGAATTACAATTAAAACAACTAATCAAACACTCTGCCAAAGAGCCAAGTCTTCAGTGCAAGAGTAAAGCATCTCCGTTTGTGCGTGGCTCGGATATCGGGTGGCAGAGAATTCCACAGTTTAGGGGCGGAGGCTGAGAAAGCTCTCCGCCTAGTGACCTCCAGGTGGATTTCTCTAGGGCCTGGTATATGGAGGAGATTCTCTTGGGAAGATCGAGGTGACCACTGGGGTTGATAGGGGGAGAGGCAGTCCCTAAGGTACATCGGCCCCTGGCTGTACAAGGCCTTAAAGGTCAATACCAACACCTTGTAGGAGATCTGGAATTCGATCGGTAACCAATGCAGCTGACACAGGATAGGTGTTATATGACATCCCACAGGGGTTCCTGAAAGGAGCCTGGCAGCTGCATTTTGAACTATACGAAGTTTCCGGGTCACTGACAAAGGAAGGCCAATGTATAGAGCGTTACAGTAGTTCAGTATTGAGGTGACTGTGGCATGGATCACTGTGGCTAAGGCCCCCCAAAAAGATAGGGCGCCAGCCGCCTAGCCTGGCAAAGATGGAAAAACGCCTGTTTGCTGACGGCAGAGACCTGGGCCTACATCATCAGCAAGGGGTCCAAAATGACACCTAGGCTTTTCACGGTGGCAGATGGAACAAGAGCCTCACCGTTGAGGGTAGGCAACGGTCACTCCCCACAGGGCAGCCAGGCCACAGGATCTCCGTCTTCGCCGGATTCACCCTCAGCCTGCTAGCATGCAGCCATCCAGTCACAGCTTCAAGGCATAGAGTGAAATTATCGGGTAACTGCCCCGGTCTCCAAACGCAGAAGAAGCTGGGTGTCATTAGCGTACTGATAACACTCCAGTCCGAAACTCTATACCAGCTGAGCGAGCGGTCGAACATAGATGTTAAATAAAAGAGAGGAAAGGAAACCCCTTGAGGTACCCCACAGTAGAGGGGGCACCTCTCGGAGACTTGTCCCATCCACTCCACTCACTATCCCCGGTTCTGGAGAAATGAGCTGAACCAATTAAGGGCCAGCCAACGGACTCCGGGCGCGGCGAGGCAGTGTATCAACAGATCGTAATCAACAGTATCAAACGCTGCAGTGAGATCAAGAAGCACTAGCAGCGCTGATCCGCCTCGGTCGAGCTGGCAACAGAGCTGGTCTGCTATGGCAACCAGAACAGTCTTGGTCCCATGCCCAGAATGGAAACCGGACTGGAAGGGGTCTAAGCTGGCTGTGTCATCCAAGAATTGCTGGAGCTGCCCTGCTACCGCCTGCTCAATTATCTTGCCCAGAAACGAAAGATTCGAGACTGGGCGGTAGTTGGCAGAAACCAAAGGGTCTAAACTCAGCTTCTTCTACAGCCCCCAAGATTCCATATCATTGAGTTATAGTAGTGAAAGTGGTGTTAAATTGCATTAATTCCAGTGTGCAATCAGGGACTTTGGAATCACCTAGGATGCACTTATACTATACTATACACATAGAATACTATCATTCAATGGTGTGGAACCATGGGAGTTGCCATATGATGAGGCGCCAGCACTCTTTGGTGAAGAACACAAAAGACCTTGGAAAACGACAACTCCCATAATTCTGTAGCATTGAGCCACCGCAGCAGAAGTGATGTAAAACTGCATTAATTCTATACAGCGGATGCAGTCCAAGGTAGGTGAGGTGGGATGAAGAGTATAGGGAAGGTTTACCCATTTCTCTGAATTTACTTTCCATCACTGGAAACTTTGGTGTCCCAATACTTCAACCAGGACATGTAAAGAAGCCCTTTTTGGTGGCAGTGAGGATGAGAAGATCCAGGAGCATTTAATGTATGGAAAATAGGCCCTGGGACTGCAAGTAGCTTCTAAGCAGCAGGATTTACACACATTCACACACCCACAACCTTCGTAACATAGCATGAACTATATCACGGGTGCCCACACTTTTTCAGCATGCGAGCTACTTATAATAAAACCAAGTCAGAAAGATCTACCTAACTCCTCAAGGCTGGCGAGGGAGGGGGGGGGGCTTGGTGTGGCCTGGCTCCGCCTCCTAGAGCTGAAGCCAGAGAGGGCGGAGCCAGGCCGCACCAAGCCCCACCCCCTCCCCCCTGGCTTTGGAGTTCCCAGCAGCTTCTCCAGGCTTGAGGATGGCAGTGCCAAGCCAGTGGTGACATAGCTATCCTCAAGCCTGGAGAAGCTGCTAGTAGAGCGGAAGTCAGAGGGGGGTGGAGCCAGGCTGCACCAAGCCCCACCCCTCCCCTCTGGCTTTGGAGCTCCCAGCAACTTCTCCAGGCTTTGAGGATGGCAGTGCCAAGCCAGTGGTGGCATAGCTATCCTCAAGCCTGGAGAAGCTGTTAGTAGAGCGGAAGTCAGAGGGGGGTGGAGCCAGGCCGCACCAAGCCCCACCCCTCTGGCTTTGGAGCTCCCAGCAGCTTCTCCAGGCTTGAGGATGGCAGTGCCAAGCCAGTGGTGACATAGCTATCCTCAAGCCTGGAGAAGCTGCTAGTAGAGCAGAAGTCAGAGGGGGGTGGAGCCAGGCTGCACCAAGCCCCACCCCCTCCCCTCTGGCTTTGGAGCTCCTAGCAGCTTCTCCAGGCTTGAGGATGGCAGTGCCAAGCCAGTGGTGACATAGCTATCCTCAAGCCTGGAGAAGCTGCTAGTAGAGCGGAAGTCAGAGGGGGGTGGAGCCAGGCCGCACCAAGCCCCACCCCTCTGGCTTTGGAGCTCCCAGCAGCTTCTCCAGGCTTGAGGATGGCAGTGCCAAGCCAGTGGTGGCATAGCTAGCACAAGGCTGGCTTGGCCCTGCTCTCCTCAAGGCTGGAGCAGCTGCTGGGAGCTCCCATCCAGCTGGGATCGATCCCTCCGACCTCCGGTCCTGGGATCGACTGGTCGATCGCGATCGACTTCCTGGGCAGCCCTGATCTATATGATATTCAATCAATGAAGCCACGTCCCTGAGTCTGCAATACTTGCATAGGTTTCTTGGAGGTCTTTCCTTCATTAAGGCAGCTAGTGATAAGTCGACTTTGTTAAGCAAATCTGTAGATATGAGTGGATACTAAGGAATTGTTTATCTCTAAAAACGTTATGTGGGGACATGGTTGTATTTGAGAGTGTGTTTCCAAACTGTGAGGAACTGGGCTGTCATGGTTTTATGTCCCAATATGTCTTTTCATTCTCAGCGTGGCATCGATGATGAACTCTCACTGACAGCTTATGTTATTTCCTCATTGTTGGAGATCAATTTGAAGAACAAAGTAAGTCTTTCTGTAATCTGGCTTTTCTGAAAAGATTTGGCGATTTCCCCAAATGTCTTTTGCTATTCCTGAAATCTAGTTTCCCCAACAGTTCTACCTAGGACAGGATTATCAATGCGATGGAGCACTCAAGCATAGTTCAGAAGTTTCAAGAGTGCAATGGAAGAAAGGGAACTTAATCTATTGGGCAATACCTTGCTTGTATATTCAGGGTCTAGGATTCATGCCTCTTCTTAATTGTAGAGCAATACCTGCTAGACTCAGGCCCCTTCTACTCTGCCATGTAATCCAGATTATCTGGTTTGAACTGGATTATATGAGTTTACACTACCATATAATCCAGTTCAAAGCAGATAATTTGGATGTTATATGTAAAAAAGCAGTGAAAATAACCATAATAATTATACTGTATTTCTTGCATTTCACAACCTGTACCTGCCTCTTAATCAAACATTTAAAAGACTTTTCAGATCTTTATTTAATTTATTTATTGTTCAAACGTATAGCACCGGGAATGTGGCGCAGCTGCATAAGATCTCTACTGACCAGAAGGTCATGAGTTCAAGGCCTGCCAGGATCGAGGTGGGCTCTCGACCTATTGTGTAGCCTGTTGTTGACCTTTGCAACCCAAAAGACAGTTGCATCTGTCAAGTAGGATATTAAGGTACCACTTAGTGGGGAGGCTAAATTTAACTGATTTACAAGGCCATAAAAAAGATCTCCAGAAAACATGCTGAGGAATGAAGGAGTGTGACAGTTCCCCCTTGTGGCCAGATGTTAAATTGCCTCTGTCTGTCTTGTGTGTTTGTGTGTCTAAACGTAATGTGTACATTGTAATCCACCCTGAGTCCCCTGCGGGGTGAGAAGGGCGGAATAGAAATGAAGTAAGTAAATAAATAAATACATCGCCACTCCCCAAAGACTCGGGGCAGTTTACAAAAATGTAATTAACAATAAAACAGATTTAAAATCAACTTAGATCAGTTTAGCAGGATTCAAACGCTTGCCGATAAAGGTATGTTTTGCATGCCCTGCGGAAGGCTGGTAGTTCCCACAGAATCCGGACTTCAAAAGGCAAAGCGTTCCATAAGAAAGGGGCCACAGTCATGAAAGCCCTGCGTCTAGTTGATGTTAAGCGAAGGGTTTTGAAAAATTGGGGGTCTCTAGTAAGGCTCGATCTTCGGACCTAAGTGATCTCTGGGGTTGGTAGGGGGTGAAGCGGTCCCTCAAATACACCGGCCCTAGACCATGTAAGGCCTTGAAGGTAAGAACCATCACTTTGAAGGTAATTCGGTGCTTGATCGGAAGCCAGTGCAGTTGCGGAAGAATTGGAGTTATGTGACTCCTTGTCGGTTTCCCGGCAAGAAGTTGAACTGCAGCATTCTGAACCAGCTTGAGCTTCCGGATCACCGACAGAGGCAGGCCAATGTATAGGGCATTATAGTAGTCTAATCTTGAGATGACCGTGGCCTGGATCACTGTGGCCAAGTCATTCCTGGACAGCTAGGGACGTAACAGGTTTATTGTCTATTTAAACACTGTTCCTAGAACAAGAAAGAATGTCCAGGGGACCCGCTACACAAGCCAGCTTGATAGATATGCTAGAACAGTGTTTCCCAACCAGTGTGCTGTGGCACACTAGTGTGCCGTGAGCGATCATCAGGTGTGCCGTGGGAAAATGGAACCTCCAATACCCTTTCTTCCCCCTCCTGCCGAACACTTTTTCTTCTCCACTCAGGCTCCCTTCTTCCCAGCCTCGCTCTGCTCGCTTTGCCTCGCTTTGCTCACGCTGCCACTTCTGCTGGAGGAGGGAGGGAGGAAGACGTGACCTGTGCGGGCGCTACTGCGCTGACTCGCCCCACGTCTTCCTCCCTCCCCTCCGCAGTGCTCTCTGGATATAGGTGAACTACAACTCCAAAACTCGAGGTCAATGCCCACCAAACTCTTGTCGTATTTTCTCTTGGTTATGGTATTTCTGTGTGGGAAGTTTGATTCCATTCCATCATTGTTGGAGTTCAGAATGCTCTTTGATTGAGGGTGAACTATAACTCCCAGCTGTTGAGCAAGAACTTTGTGTGTGTCTTTCTGCCATTCCTGCCAGGATATCTATGTTGTGTTCATTGAAACAGGCCCAGGTTTCACACTGAGTGTATAAATACATTTAAAAACATATTAACTATATGTATTACTGTGTTAAAGTGTCATTTTGTGTCATTTTGGTTGGTGGTGTGCCCCAGGATTTTGTAAATGTAAAAAATGTGCGGTGGCTCAAAGAAGGTTGAAAAACACTGTGCTAGAAGATGTTCACAAGAATCCACAATGGGGAGCCAGAAGTAGGAAAGAAAGAGTCATTTTGTTGACTTCACCAATCATTCCACTGATAGATAATATTGCCTGGTGACTATCTCGTAACTAATGGACTAAAAACCATTTGTCTTTGCTGCTTCTGTCTTTTAAAGGTGGTTGATGATGCCTTACTGGGCCTGAAAAGCAACTTGAGTTCAATGGATTCCTTCACCAAGGCTTTGTCAGCTTATGTTTTCACATTGGCCGGTGACACAGAAACACGTCAACAGCTCCTCAGGGAATTAGAGGAAGAAGGTAAAAGTATTTACTTCACTGACGACATACTTTGTTTCCAGATTGATTCTTTGGAGAGCTTGGGCTGCAGATTGACATTGCGACCTTTTCAAGCAGTATGAACTGATGGGTTGAATTCTGAGCATATTTACTTGAATATTGTTTAATTGAATGTACATTGTACTGGTCTGCCAGCATGGGACCCAAGGCTGCTCACAACGTAAGTTTAAAAGCAAGCACAGTTAAACATAGGGATGCTATGATATTGAATTGTGTGATTTTAAATAAGTGGCTTTAAGGTTTTATATGTTTCAATGATCGTTTTAATGCATATGTTTTTATTATGTGTGTTTTAATGGCACCGAATTGCTCCTTATATGTGTAAGCTGCCTTGAGTCCCCTATGGAGTGAGAAGAGCAGGGTATAAATATGGTAAATAAAATTTAAAAATACTATAAAAGTTTTTAAAAACCAAATAAACTATCGTTGAAAACAATAATTAAAACATAATAATGTTACAGATAAAGAATGTCTATATTAAAAGCTCTTTACTACCCTGTTCATGAGTCTCCCTACGAATATATAGGTTTTTAATTTTATCTCATTCTTAGTTTTTATCATTGTATCTTGCACATGTGCCTTGCTCAGCATGATTGTGTTTTTATTTTGCCATTGTATTACTTTGCACTGTTTATTATATTTTACGCTTGATTTCCCCCCCTTTATTTTATTGCAATGTTGTTTTTAAGTTTTTATGTTACTGTATTGAAATGCACTTCTGGGCATGGCCTCATGTAAGCCGCCCCGAGTCCCCTTTGGGGAGATTGTGGCAGGGTATCAATAAAGATTATTATTATTATTATTATTATTATTATTTGTAATGGCCTGTCAAAGACCTGGGTAAATAAGAATCCTTTGCTTGATAGCACAAAGAAAGCAGAGAATCTGGGACAGAAATCCATAATTTGGAGGCAGTAACTGAGCAGGCTTTGTGATCTCATTGAATTGCTTGTGATGATGGTGGGGCAAAGTAACAGCCTTCTTTTAAGGGTCTTAAAACTTGGCTAGTCCCATATTGGGACGTACAGTTTTTCATAACAGCTGGATGTAAGATGAAGCTTTCTAGGTCATAACCAACATTTTGAAATGTATCCAGAAACAAACAGCTAAGATTTGAAACTGTTTGAATCAGGGACGTTATATGTCTACTGTAACTAGCAAGGTCAGCAGTTGGTGCAGGATTTTGGATGTGCTGCTATTACCTGGGCTATAAAGCCCTAAATAGTTCTAGCTTACTTGTCCGAATGGATCTCCCTCTATGATTCAAGTTGGAGGTTAAGATCGTCGGGGAATGCCCTGCTCTCAATCCTACCAACCTTGGAAGTGCGATTGGTGTGGACGGGAGACAGGGCCTTCTCAGTGATGGCCCCCGTCTGTGGAACTCCCTCCCTAATAAAATCAGGTTGTCCCCCTCATTCCTATCCTTTAGGAAAAAACTTAAAACATGCTTATGGGACCAAGCATTCAAGAAGCAGACACAGTGATAATAATGTAAATGACAATGGACAGACTTTGGATTGTGACTTTGGATTTTAATTTTAAATTGATGGGGGTTTTTTTTTATCATTGATGCTTTAACTATTTTTAATTGTAATTGTTATGATAATTGGTGTGTTTGGCATCTAATGGCTGCTGGTTGTGAGTCGCCTACAGCCCCTCTCCCCCAATGGTTGTGAGAAGGACGGGATATAAATATTTGAAATAAAATAAATAAATAAGTCTCATTATTTTCCTTTTTTTTGTTTCTAGGACTGGATAATATATCCCTTGATGGTGCAGCCTTTTTAATCTTGGCCTATGTCTCTGGGCCAACAGTCTCTCCAGATGACATCAGCCATGCCTCTAATTTGGCAAAGAGAATTTCCCTGTGGCAGAGTGGCTATGGCGGATACAGTTCCACACAGGTAACACTTAATTGTTACGACGTTTCAAACATTTTCTGTTTCTAGCTTGAAAGGGTTATTTTCTGTTTCATTGTATGGTACTTACTTTGAAAGTAAATAGGGTTGGTGCAAGAACACAACCTTGTTTCACTCCATTAGTTATTAGAAAGGGCTCCGAGAGAGCATCGCCGTATCTGACTTGACCGCGCTGGCCCTCATGTAACAGGATAATCATTTTGAGGAATTTGGGGGGACATCCTAGACGTTCCAGGATCTGCCACAGACCTTTTCTGCTCACAGTGTCGAAGGCTTTGGTGAGGTCGACAAATGTTACATACAGTCCTTTGTTCTGCTCTCTACTCAAATGGAGGAAAGAAGGAAAGAAGGAAGGGGAGAGAGGGAGGGAAAAGGAAGGAGAGAAGGAGAAGGAAAGGGTGAAGGGTAGAAAGAAAGGAAGGAAGAGGAAGGAAGGAAGGAAGGAAGGGGGAGAATGGAGGAAAGAAGGAAAGAAGGAAGGGGAGAGAGGGAGGGAAAAGGAAGGAGAGAAGGAAAGGGTGAAGGGGGAGAAAGAAAGGAAGGAAGAGGAAGGAAGGAAGGGGGAGAATGGAGGAAAGAAGGAAGGGGAGAGAGGGATGGAAAAGGAAAGAGAGAAGGAAATAATGGAAGAGGAAGGAAGGAACGAAGAGGGAGAGAGGAAAGAAGGTAGGGAGAGAAGGAGGAAAAAGAATGAAAGAAAAAGAGAGGGAAAAATAAAGGAAGAGAAAGGAAGAAAGAAAGGGGGAGGAGGATGCGGGGCTAAGGCGGACCTTGGTGTCGACGTCGGCGAGGCAATCCCTCCGGAAGGCGTAAAAGAGGCAGCGGCTCTTGTGCTGCCCGATGATGAGGGCGATGAGCTGGGCGTCCCCCGAGGGCAGCGAGGCTGGGTCCACGGCGCCAGGGCCAGGCCCGCCTCTGCCGCCTCCCCAAGGCCCATGGTGGAGGACGAAGTGGAAGACGAGGAGGCGATGGCGGCGCGGAAGTGACTGTCGCAGCGCATTTGCGTCACTCCTCCCCGCTGCATGCTGGGAAACCGAGGCCCGGGCTGCTCTGGAGAGCCAGATGCAATCATGAAAAGAGCCACATCTGGCTCCTGAGCCATAGGTTCCTCACCCCTGGTGTAAAGAGATGGTAAAACCCATGGGCTCTTTCATCCTGGTCAACTGTAGTGCATAGAATTGTATACCATAGAATCCTGGCTTTATAGTTTGGCCAGAGGCACCAGAGGATCTCCCGGTCTTAGAGTTCTAAACACTCTAAATGGCAAATTCCAGGATTTCATAGGAGATTGTGGTGCCAATTAATCATAGTGCTGTGTAAAGAACAAAGGCTTTATTCACAGTCTAGACTAGAGAATCCGAATGTCCTGTGACTAAAGGTGACAGTGTGGTAGGAAATATTTTGAAGGAAAATCTGTTAATTGGATCTTTGGATGCACTTTCTTACACAAGGTGTATTTAGGTGGAATTGAGAAAACTGTCATCCTCATTGCGCTCTGTGACTGGAATGGCATTGAAAGATAAGGATAAAGGAGACAAAAGCTGCTTTTTGTGGATTAATCAAAGCAATAATGACTCATGTAGCTTTCATTAATGATACTTCGCATTTTTGCACCCAACAACAGCAAAAATAAATAAAAAATGGAATTTTTAAATGCTCCATTTTTCCATCACCCCATGCACTTGAAAAAGCATATTTTCTGTTATGTGGAAGTGCAGCAATACTGATAGATTGATTTGCAAATATCCCCCTAAATTCAACCCAGAAATGAACCACTTTCTGGCAGAAATATTTACCTCTCTCTAGTTCAGGGCTGTCCAACTTCTACAGGCCCAAGGGCCGGAATTCCGATCACTGATCACCTGGGGGGCCGAAGGGTCTGCCTCTGCCCCCGGCTCCGGCCCCTCCCTGGCTCCACCCCCGCCCCTCCCCAGCTCTGGCTCCGCCCCTCCCCGGCTCCAATTTACTTACAATTGACCTTGAGTTGTGGAGTTGTAGTTCACGTCCATCCAGAGAGCACTGTGGACTCAAATAATGATGGATCTGGACCAAACTTGGCATGAATACTCAATATACCCAAATGGGAACACTGGTGGATTTGGGGGAATGTTTCCTAATACCTTTGAGTTATTTGAGTCCACACTCAAATTGGGACACACCAAAAATAAACCAAACGCCTCAATGCCGTCGCAGGGCTTGATGGGGCCTCCTTTCCCAGAGGCGGGTGGAGGAGGCCCAAAGAGCTCCCTCCCTCCCTGAAGGGAAAACAAGCCGCGGGGGCAGGCGCAAAGGAAGCCACGTTGTGCCCTGCACACGGGGAAGGCAGCACAACAAGGGGGGGGGTGAGGAGGGGGAAGGAAGCGTAGCCAAGAAAACCGCTGCTGAGGGACCCCTCCCCCCCCCTCACCCAACGTCCCACTGTTTTTAGATTGATTGATTCCAGCCAGGCCCTTCCTTACCCATACTGCGGGAGCCCCGCCACAGGGCCGAAGCGCCAACGCCATCCCTGAAGAGCCCCGCTGGACCCGAGGCCAAGCTCAGGCCAGGCGCGGCGGCTCTCCCATCCGTGGCGCGGGAAGCGAGGGCCCTCCACAGGAAGAGGACGGAGCCAGGAGGGGCTTTCCCTGCCTCACTCCCCTCCTCCCTCTCTCTGAGGGAATGGGGGCTGGCCTGGAAGCAGCCACGAGGGAGGAGGAGGCGCGCGCCCAGGCCGGCCGCAAATCCCGCCGGGATCCGAGATTTTGGCAGCTATCGCGAGACTACGCAGCTACAGACAGGATTTCGACCTCCCTCGAAATCCCGTCTGTGGCTTGCGTAGTTTCGCGATGCTTGCCTAAACCCGGAAATAGGTATATATATTTTTTTTTAAAAAAATATTTTTTATTTTTTATTTTTTATTTTTTATTTTTTATTTGTATTTTATTAAAACAAGTTAGGGGGCCGTAGGGAAGGGGCTCGGGGGCCGTGTACGGCCCCAGGGCCGCCTGTTGGACAGCCCTGCTCTAGTTTATTAACACTCATTCCAACTGTTACCATGGTCAACACTGATTTCCAGCTGAGTGGAAAATCAGGGTTTAAACTCCCTCTCCACAGGCAGACAAGGATTTCTCCTGCATAGGTTCAATGATGAGATCTCAACTATATGTTAAAGATTATTTGACAGTTCCAAACAGAAGTTGTGCACACTTACCCTGCCCAATAATTCTGTTTCCCTCTCCCCAGACCACTATGCTTAGCACACAGGCTTTGGCAAAGTATGCAGCCATTACTTATCGTGAGATAGAAGACCTCAGGGTGGTTGTGAAATCTGACCAAGGTTTCCAGCATGAATTCCATGTGGACAAGAAGAACCAGCTGGTGCTACAGCAAGCCTCTCTTCCAGCTGTCCCAGGTCAATACCATGTGGAGGTGACGGGGAATGGATGTGCATATGTGCAGGTAAGCCATGGGAACTCTAGGTGACAGGGAATAAAGCCTTTCACCCACTGGATGTGAACCAGAGATTTGGGAGAGTGTCCCCTTCCACACAGCTATATAAAATGCACATTGACCTGGATTATATGGCAGTGTGTACTCAGATAATCCAGGTCAAAGCAGATATTGTGGATTATCTGCCTTGATATTCTGGGTTATATGTCTGAATGGAAGGGCCCACAGTGAGAGGAAAAATCCAGATCCTGAACAGCATTATAGAAGGGAATGGAGGCAGAAACCCCATTCAGCACTGGTGAACATGAAACTCCACCAGTCTTCTAAACCAGTGTTTCCCAACCTTTTTTCAGCCGTTGCACATTTTTTACATTTACAAAATCCTGGGGCACACCACCAACCAAAATGACACAAAATGACACTCTAACACAGTAATACATATAGTTAATAGGTTTTTTAATGTATTTATACACTTAGTGTGAAACCTGGGCCTGTTTTGATGAACACAATATAGATATCCTGGCAGGAATGGCAGAAAGACACAAACTTCCCACACAGAACTCCCATAACCAAGAGAAAATGCTATAAGAGTTTGGTGGGCATTGACTTTGAGTTTTAGAGTTGTAGTTCACCTATATCCACAGAGCACTGTGGACTGAAACAGTGTTGGATCAGGACCAAACTTGGCATGCATACTCAATATGTCCAAATGTGAACACAGATGGAGTTTGGGGAAAATAGACCTTGACATTTGGGAATTACAGTTTCTGGGATTTGTAGTTAACACACAATCGAAGAGCATCCTGAACTCTTGCAACAATGGAATTGAACCAAACTTAGCAAATTGAACTCTCATTACCAACAGAAAGTACTGAAAGGGTTTGCTTGGGAATTGAACTTGAGTTTGGAAGTTGTAGTTCACCTACACCCAGAGAGCACTGTGGACTCAAACAATGTTATGTTATGTTGTTGTTGGAAGGAGGCTCACCACTTTAAGGTCCCTAAAACAGGCATGGGAAAATTTTGGCCCTCTGGGTGCTTTGGACTTCAACTCCCACCATTCCTAACAGCCTGAGGCCCTTTCCTGCTTAAGTGGCTGAGGGGGAAAAATGAAAAGGGCCTGAGGCTGCTAGGAATGTCAGCAACAGCATGTCCTCAAAATCCATCTTGTTTTCTTCTCTCACCTAGACTCTTCTCCAATATAACAGCCCACCCCCAAAGCCTGAAGCTTTTGCTCTGAGTGCAGAAACATCGCCAGAGGAATGCAATGAAGAATCCAGAAGGCAATTTGTTCTCACCGTAGAAGTGAGGTAATATAGTCCACTTGAAATATTTTCTGAAGAATTCAGAAATCACAGTTGTAGGGACGTCACTTATATGGCTTTGGATTGTGCCTTTCTGCCAGATTAATCTCAGCCCCTTTTGGAACCAGTTTACTCTGTCCGCACAGCGAAGAAGCACTTGCTTCCTGAGGGGCAACTACCTTGAAAACTGATCTAGTTATTATGGATGGTCTGGAATCCATATGCACACCCACAGAAAGTGTTATCTGAAATCACAGGCATGATGGAGATCTGCTATTTCTGAATTAAGTGCAGAGCATCCCTGCCAGGATTTGTTATTTCCTTTTCCTCCAGTCTTTTTTCCTTTTAATAATCCTATTTTCAGAAAAAATTGAACCCTGAAAACAAAGCAGAACGTGAGAGAGGCAGTGTGTTGCGGGGGCAGAAAAGTGGTGAAGCATTGTCCTTCATGGGACATGGGAGCACCAGCAAAAAGAACAGAGCTTCTTGCTGTCATTTATTATTTATTTATTTATTTATTATTTACTGTATTTATATTCCGCCCTTCTCACCCCACAGGGGACTCAGGGCGGATCACAGTGCACATAAACACGGCAAACATTCAATGCCATAGACACACAACATATATCAGGGCTGCCAAGGAAGTCGATCTCGATCGACTGATCGATCCCGGGTCCGAAGGAGGTCGATCCCAGCTGGATGGGGCGCTTCTCAGAGGGGACGGAGCCATGAGGGGGCGGAGTCCCGCCCCCGGCTTCAGCGCTTCCACAGCTTCTCCAGGCTTGAGGATGGTAGTTCCAAGCCCGTAGTGGCTATCTATGCCACCACTGGCTTGGCATTACCATCCTCTAGCCTGGAGAAACTGTGGTAGCGCTAAAGCCAGAGGGGGAGGGGGTGGAGCCAGGCCGCACCAAGCCCCGCCCCCTCCCCCGGCTTCAGCGCTACCACAGCTTCTTCAGCCTTGCGGAGTGTAGTGCCAAGCCAGTAGTGGCTATGCCACCACTGGCTTGGCACTACCCTCCTCAAGCCTGGAGAAGCTGTGGTAGAGCTAAAGCCAGAGGGGAGCGGAGCCAGGCCACGCCAAGCCCCGCCCACTCCCCCTGCTCCACCCTGCTTCTCTCTCAGTAGATCTTTCTGACTTGGTTTTCTTATAAGTAGCTCACATGCTGAAAAAGTGTGGGCACCCCTGACATATATAGATAGGCACACAGAGGCTATTTAACTTTCTAGCTTCATGAGGGCATGCTTCAAATTCCGGTCACCAGAGGAGCTGTTGCTTCACTGTCATTGTCTGCCTGTTCTTGCCATTGACAAATGAGCAAACGGGAGCAACGGTTAAAGGTTGAAGCCCTGTCTTTTTCGGAGTTTCTCCAACCACTGTCTTTGTTGGGACACGCCATATTTCCTTGCTTTTTCTAGCTACACAGGACACCGACAGACAAGTAATATGGCCCTTATAGAGGTGAATCTGTTATCTGGATATGTCCCTGTGAAAAAAACTGTGAAGACGGTAAGATCGTTTGGAAATTTTTTACCATCATGACCCCAATTAATGTTCTATCTTAGAATAAGTAAAGGTAAGGTTTCCCCCTGACATTTATTTACTTATTTATTATTCCAACTTGTATACCGCCTAGGGTTGCCACTTTTTGATATAAGAAATAAGGGACATTTACAGGATTTTTCACAAAAATAAGGGACACTTCATTAAAAACTTGAAACTCAAACATTAGGTAGAAATAGTTTTATTAACAGAATAAGATAATGATTGAAACTCACAAAAGAAACTGACTTATGCCCTTTTCACAGTACATGGTGTGTTTCTGCATGCTTTGTCATGCAGAAAAAACATTATTAGAACTACCTTATTTTCTCCGTCTGGATTTAGTACTTGACTTTGCTGACTTTAAAAGCGCACTGTCTAAACATTAAAATAACATAAATTTTATAAAACAGTACATCTTCATGATTATTATGGCAATAGTTAATGGTATAGTATAGTATGGGATACACAGTGTTGTATAGTATTGGGATGCACAGCTAGGCCTATTTTAAGAGTAACTCTCAAGCAACCAGAAACTATCTTTATCCAACATGATCCAACATTCCCCTTGGGTAACGGTTAATTAGTCTACTATACTTTGAAAAAGTCCTGTATTGCCTCTTCCTTCCAACGGGGACGCAGGCTGCCCTGCGAGTTAGAATCCCCGGGCAGGCATTGCCGTGGAAAACACAGCGTGCACCTTCCTCTGGTCAATCCCGCCTAGTCCTGTCCTGCTATTCAAAAATAAGGGACAGGGCCTGAAAAAAAGGGACACAAATTTTAGGGCCAAAATAAGGGATGTTCCTTAGAATAAGGGACATATGGCAACCCTAATACCGCCACTCCCTGAAGGCTTGGAGCGGTTTACAAACATCCAAGGACCAAATAAAAAAAATACAATTAAAACACAAAAACCTAATCAGCACTATCCGAATGCTTGCCGAAAAAGAAATGTTTTGCACGCCCTCTGGAAAGAAGGTACACTTCGAATGGCTTGTGGTTCTATCGGCAAAGTATTCCACAGATATGGAGCCATGATCATGAAGGCTCTGCGCCTAGTGCTCGATAAATTAAGGGTCCGAATATTAGGGACTTCGAGCAAATTTTGGTCCTCAGACCGAAGTGATCTCGGGTTGGTAGGGGGTAAGGTGGGCCCTCAGGTACGCCGGCCCTACACTATATAAGGCCTTAAAGGTGAGAACCAGCACTTTGAAGGTTCCGGTGTGCAATCGGTAGCCAGTACAATTGCTGCAGGATTGGCGTAATGCGACATCTCACTGATTCCCTAGCAAGAAGTCGGGCAGCAGCATTTTGCACCAGCTTAAGCTTCCGGATCATCGACAAAGGAAGGCTAATGTAAAGGGCATTACAGTAGTCCAGTCTTGAGATGGCCGTTGCCTGGATCACCGTAGCCAGGTCACTCCTAGATAGGTAGGGAGCCAGTCATATAGCCTGCCGCAGATGGAAAAATGCAGATCTGCTTACAGCAGAGGCCTGGGCTTCCATTGTCAACAGAGGGTCTAACAGGACCCCTAGGCTCTTTACCAAAGACGATGGGTGTAATGCCTCACCATCCAGGGAAGGCAACTGGATCTCCCCTCCATCCGGACGACCCAGCCATAGGATCTTTGTTTTCGCTGGATTCACCCTCAACCTGCTGGCACGCAACCATCCAGTAACGGCCTCAAGGCACTGATGGAAATTATCGGGCATGGAGTCAGGCCGGCCCTCCATCCTAGGAACGAGCTGAGTGTCATCAGCGTACTGATGGCACTCAAGCCCGAAGCTTTGAACCAGTTGGGCAAGTAGTCCCATATAGATGATAAATAACAAAGGGGAGAGGATGGCCCCCTGAGGCACCCCACAAATAAGGGGGGACCTTTCGGAGACCACCCCTCCCCTCTCCACACACTGTCCCCGATTTTGGAGAAAATACACTGCCATATAATCCAGTTCAAAGCAGATAATCTGGATTTTATGTAGCGGTGTAGAAGGGGCCTCTGCCTTCCTTTCTGACATGTATGTGTGGGTGTCTCTCTCATGAATCCAATCATCTTAAGAAGTTCCTGTTTAAACTACTGATGCCGGTGCCCACTGTGGAGTTTGTTAAGTGCACTTTTTCTTCCTTGTTTTCTGACAGCTGCTAAACCTGCCCCTGGTTAAAAAAGTGGAATTTGAAAATGACAAGATCGTCCTCTACCTGGATCAGGTGAGAGTTCTGCAGATATCTTAATCAAAGGGGAGGCTTTGGTAATGATTCGAGGTGATGATTACTGTGGGACTCGGTAAAAGGTGGCATTGGATCTAACATTATTCTTCTTCTAGCAGCGAGTCTTCTGTCTGCTTTTTCTTTAAAAAACATCAACTCCTTATCATCCAGCAAGACGTGTTCCAGGGAATCCTAAAGCTTGCTCATTATTTTATTCTCACCAAATACAGAAAGAAATGTAATGTTGCGATATTGTCTAACGCAGTGTTTCCCAACCTTTTTTGAGCCGCGGCACACTTTTAACATTAAAAAAATCCGGGGGCACACCACCAACTAAAATGACACAAAATGACACTCTAACACAGTAAAGAACAGCTGTGGGATGGTGGCCTGCTGGGAGCAGCTGCTGGGAATACCGAAGCCGGGGGAGGGGGCGGAGCCAGGCTGTGTCATGCCCCCCCTCCTCCCGGCTTGAGCTCCCACAGCTTCGCCAGTCTTGAGGGGGCAGTGCCAAGCCAGCGGTGGCAGAGCCAGCACAATGCTGGCTTGGCACTGCCCCCTCAAGGCTGGCAAAACTGTGGGAGCACTGAAGCTGAGGGGAGGGGCGGAGCTAGGCCGCAACATGCCCCGCCCCCTCCCCTTGGCTTCAGCTCTCCCACAGCTTTGCCAGCCTTCAGGGGGCAGTGCGAGCGGGGCGGAGTCATGGCAGATTGGAGGCTGGCTGGGGAAACGGCTTAAGGAGGTGGTGCCCCAGCCCCAGCTTTTCGGACCGCCCGGCCCAGGGGGACAGATTTTGATTCGGGGGAGGGGGCGGAGACTGGGTGGAAGAGGGTCTACCCTAGCAAACCTTTTGTATTGTTATCCCAATAACCCCATTAATGTGGGATATAATGAGCATGGTGATCATATCATGATATGAATAAACATAACAGTTTAAATAATGTACCAGTAAGGCCTTTTCGCGGACCACCCTGAGAATTTGGGGGCTTAGCCCCCCTGGCTACATGCCTGGTGCCCCGGCCCTTCCTCCTCCTCCCCCAAGCAGCAGGAGTTTGGCAAGAGGAGGGGGGAAGGAAGGGGGGCAGAGAGCTTTTCTCTAGTGTGCCGCGTTGAGAAACACTGGTCTAACGCACCAATGAAAACTTGTGAAGTTTTTGTTTCCCTGTCTTCCCTCCAGCTGGATAGTAATGCCCAAAGTTACAACTTCGATCTGAAACAGGAAAATGAAGTCTCAAATCTCAAGCCAGCAACAGTGAAAGTTTATGATTATTATCAGCCAGGTAAGCACCTTATGCTCCTGCAGTGCCTATAATTTCTTATCATGAACTGTATTTGTAGCCACACAGACATCCCCACCCTCCTTTATGCATTCAGGCTTTACTGTAAGCATAGAGGATCTGTCATGGAGGCTCTCTGTGCTTCTGTGGCCCCGAGAAGCTCTTCCCTTGAGTATCAACATGTGAGCAGGGGACTGAACTGATCGCACAATAGGCGATATTCACATGTGTTTTATTTAGATTGTAATCCAGAGGGGAGGGAACTATTCTATTTCACAGTTTGCAAATTAAATGGGAGTTTTTTTGGCTACAGAAAGGGGCATGCATAAAAAAACAGCACAAATAAATAATCAACTAAATGTTGAACTGATCCTCTTAGATGAAGGGTTGGAAGCCATGATCATCAAGTTTGCAGATGACACCAATACTCCAGAAGACAGGAGCAGAATTCAAAATGATCTGAACAGATTAGAGAGATGATGGGCCAATACTAACAACAGTGACAAATGCAAGATACTCCACTTAGGCAGAAAAAAAATGAAATGCAAAGATACAGAATGGGGGGCGCCTGGCTTGAGAGCAGTACGTGTGAAAAAGATCTTGGGGTCAACCACAGGGAAAGTTGCTAAGAACTATGCAAACCAAGCGGCTAGAAAGTACTAAATCAAATCCCTATCACGATCGTGCAAAATAATGGGAACTCACAGACGAAGTGGAGAGAGTCCTCGTAAGTCCATAAGGAACACAAAAAGTCTAGGTAGTCCAATGTTGGAAAGTATATTGTAATCCAAAAAGTGATGGTATGCAATGCAGTATTAAAGTCTAAACACAAATATAAGTTCATCAATCAAAGTCTGCATGCATATCCAATAGGTAATCAGTATTATATACATTCTGTGTTCAAGGACAGAAGTTCATCGTAGAGCTTATGTATCAGTGGTACTCCGTGGTGTAGAAATAAAAGTTCCAATGATCGCCGGAGACCACTCAGGTCAACCAGGAAAGCAATTGTATAAGGTCCCTCTCTCGTTTCGACCTTGGGTAGGTCTTTATCAAGGCCCTCTGTCATAAGCTTTCTTATAAGTCGTGGAGTCTCATCCATACATCATGGTATCCATTTGCCGCTATATTTTCCACTTGAAGGATACGGACCTTGTTGAATTGAATTGACTGGAACTTACCTATTCGGAAGTTTTATGTTAAGCATGAATATGGATTAACCTATATGGATACCATGATGTATGGATGAGACTCCACGACTTATAAGAAAGCTTATAGACCCCCCGCTCCCAACTTTTCTGCAGATGTTGGGTGTACATGACACCTGCAAAAGTGGAAAAGCCACAAATTTTTGGAAAAATGTTAATTTTTTTAATCAGATGGAACACCTCTCTAGGAACCTCTACATCTTCTAGTGTGAGTGTATGGGGAGCCAAAAGGTTCATAATAATAATAATAATAATAATGAACACTTTATTTATATTCCGCTCTTCTCACCCCGAAGGGATTCAGAGCGGATTACATCACACATACGGCAGACAGTCCCTGCCGGTTCCACATACAATTACATACAACATATAACAGTACAATTTTAGAAGGATTTTTCTTCGGGCTGCATCACAGGGTGCGTCACAGGGTGTGATTGCGTCATTACGTTACAAGGTGGTGCTGTTGCTTCATCCTCATGATGGAGAGCCTCTGTTTTTCTCTCCGTATTCCACCTTCGGACAGCCGATCTTACTTACTTAGGCTTTGTAAGTCCTTCTTTGAAAAAATCCTTCCCCGCTTGGCAGTTCCCAGTTTTATCTAATCACAGCTGAGCTGTTTTCGAACTGTTGGGTAAACAGTGGACAGGGCTCACAGCTGGGTGTCCAAACCAGCCCGGGAGGGATTCGAACCAGCAATTTTCAGATCTTCAGTTTGCCAGCACAGCTGTTGCTACCACTGTGCTATCTCTCCGGCCCTAGAGAGATCCTATCAATTAGACCCATGAGTAATCAAAGTTAAACTAGCAAACATGAAAGGCTATAGTCAACATTAAGTAGCAGCTCTAAAAACATTTCACGGAAATACAATAAAACAAAGATTTAAAGCTAAGAATTAAAAGAATGAATCTGTCTCTTAATATGATAAACCATTAAAATAATATTCTCAGGGCAAAGCGTTCTAAAAGTTTACTTTCTCCTCAATATGGCTAGTTGGTGCACACACCACCAGGATTGATCATCAAGACTCAAGAGGAATGAATGTTGACAGAGTTTGGAAAGAAAGGGCTATGGCAGTTTCATTTTCATTACAGACTGTTTCTCTTTTCCTTTCTCTCTCATGCAGAAGACATCACAATTGTGGAATATAATGCTCCCTGCAGCACAGGTAAGGATGGATTGATTAACATTCCAGAAAGCTAGAAAGGGCACAAACCGTTCTGAACCACCTTTGGGTAGCTTGAAGAATATTCCTCCATTTTTTCCTTCGGTGGCCTTGATTTGCTTAAGAGTTTTCCTACCGTGTAGCATAAAAGGAAAATGATGAATCAGATGTCCTATTTTTTTTAAAAACGGAAAATTCTAGACAAGTGTTATGCTTGTTTTACTTTGGCTAAGCTCTTTAACAGCAAAGGTGAAAATAGTAGTGGTGAGAACAGCAAGAGGGAAAAGGTGGGATGCAGTCGCATTGAAAGAAAGGGACTGCCGGCTTCCTTGTGCGCTTCTTGAATGCCTGGTTTCCAAGGGGACCATGTAGCCAGGGCAGTTATAACATGGCTGGCTTAGGCAATCACCTGTGGTGGCCCTGTGGCACACAAAACAAAACAAAGGGGTGCTATCAATATGGTTAACGATATATAATAGTATCCAAAATTATGCCAATAAATCAGATAATATCACATTCAAACTATTATTGGCAACACAGAGAGAACGACTTGAAATGGTGTAATTATTCTGAGTTCTAATTATCAAACGAACAATAATAAGTCATGTATCCAACTTGTGTCGGAGCTCTAACTCCACGGTACTCACAACTTGGCGGGTTACCTCCACTAATTTCAACACTGGTGAAGCCCGAGATGGGAAAAGTCCGGATTACATAGTCCAATGGTGAATGGGATAAATCCGGATTAAACGGAAAAGTTCAATTGAAGACTCTTCAAGTCATTCCGTGTATTAATAGTCTTTTTTAATAGTGGTAAAATGCATCCAAAGTTCATCTGGTAGTCACAGTTCCAAGATATTTCAAAATAAACCAATCATTGTGGAGTCGTCATAGTAAACAAAGTAATCAAGGAGCCGGGTTGACGGACAAAAACATATCAGAATCCCACTCCATTTTGCACTTTATCAAAACCCAATATAACATGTATGGCAATACATAGGCGTCCACCCATCTGTAATAGAAGAAGTGCAAATGGTAAAGAGACAATCTAGCTCCAGAAATGCCCTGTGGCACAAACTGATGGCCGAGCCAGTATACACGCACACACGCGCACACACACCCTATTGCCGGAGGTTCATGGTCCATCTGAAAGCCAGGCATTTCATGAGAGTCACAACCTCCCTTTCCTGTTGCTGCTGCTGCTCTGAAAAAATCCAGTGGACTCTTGGGTTAGCAAAGTGGTTGAATGCAATCAGCTCGTTTTGCTTTAAATCTTTTGGTCTTCCAGGGAGGAAATAATTAATAGAGAGATGCTGTTCAAGACAACCAACTCTGCATAGCCCTCAGTCCCATTGTTACTGTTGATGATATTACTCATCAATTTGGATAGAAGGCAGTGCTTGTGCTGTGCTTGCCTCTCAAGGGGCCATAAAGAAAAGAGCAGAAAATGCTGCCATAGCCCAGATTGGAAAAAGCCTCTATATCTTAAGAGAATACATCAGGGGAGGGCAACCTACGGCCTGCGGGGCGGGTGCGGCCCCCCGGCCGATTCTGTCCGGCCCGGGGAGAAGGGCATCGGGGGCGGGGCCAAGAGGAAGGGGTGCCGTTGCTGCCATCCCAGGCTGTGGGGCCTGCGTTGGCAGACAGCCCGCTGCTCCGGAGAACAATCAGAGGAGCGGCAGCTTTGGAGTGCCTGCCATCCTGGGAGGCGATTCGGGCCTGCAGTGGGAGCAGTCGGCGACCTGAGGCAGCTGAGCGCCCTGGCGACCCGGAATACTTAATCGTCGTCCAGGTCGCCAGGGCGATCAGCTGCCTCAGGTCGCCGACTGCTCCCGCTGCAGGCCCGGATCGCCTCCCGGGATGGCAGGCACTCCATGGCAGGGCGATCAGCTGGGGAACGGCTGGGGGCGAGAGCGGGCAGAGGCCTGCAGCCTCCGATTGTCTGCTGTTCCGCTCTGCTACGGCAGCGGCTGGGTCCGGTTCGTTATCCTCTGGGCTGGGTCCATTGGGCCATTCCATCTTGGAATCCTTCCTCTCTTGAGGATGTCAGCCTCTATCTTGGTTCGCACCTTGTCTTCTTGAATTTCATTTTATTTTAGTGGTTTTTATTATTATTTTATAATAATTTTATTATAATAATATAATAAATAATATAATATAATGTTATATTATAATTTCAATATATTACAATGTCTATATATATACTATAATATAATAATTGTGATATTAATATTAATAATATATGAATATTTCTTGATATATTAATATGTTAATATTAATGATGTGTAATATATAGTAAATATAGTAAATAAATAAATAAATAATGTAGATTAGAATTAGTAGTTCCGCCTTTAGGTGAGGCCCTCCCTAATATTTTTTGGCTCTCGTGTGGCCCCTTGGAAAAAATAATTGCCCACCCCTGGAACAGATGGACATGTAGATACCTGTTCAGTCCAAATTTACTTATTTTAACTAGAACTTTGTCTTTGTCCTTTTGTCCTTGGCTGATTCGGCCATGGGATGGAACGGAATTGGGTGAGGTGGGCTGGAGAACTTTAATTTACAATAGTAGATGTAATTGGATTTCCATCAAAGTCTCATAGGTGGTCAGTGAAAAACATTACTGAAACAAAATTCAAAAATGTTGCATGCTTTTGATGTGTGCTTTCAGGTTTTTGTTCTTTCCCAACATTTACCAGTAAAGGCATAGGAAACAGAAATAATTCAGTCTAAAATTATTTAGCTGCTTGAGCTCCCTTTATTTTATCAGTTTTATACTTATTTATGCAATGCTTTTGAGACAAAATAAATAAATAATCAATTAGCTGTTTCTTTCTCCGAGGCTCACTCAGCTGCTCAGTCTTACTAATTCTAGTCATAGTACTCCCAGTTTAACACTGGCCTGTTTTTGCTTGTTTGTTTACTTACTTCTTTGTATTCCTTCCACAGAGAGCACAACAAAAGATCAGCAGTAGTTCCACACCTGAAGCATGTGATGTACTCATGTGATGGTTCAAATTGCTGGAGAAGATTACAGTCTTATGCCTGTCACTTGCAAGTCCTGAATTAATGTTCCACGTGTACAAATATACACCTACATGTAAAAGTGGAGCTCGTTGACTTTCTCGCTCTGCCTGCCATTGCCACCGTACCCCATATTTCTCCCATTCTCACACATTTCTCCCATGATTATCTTTCCTCTCTGAAGATCTTTCTGGTGGGTGCAGGGGAGGGGAGTATACCTCTAGTAGACTTTTCTCCTTGAGTACAAGACAACTGAAAGATAGTAGAATGCTCTTTGACTGCATTCCTGTGTTCAACTTAAGAGTCTCAGTTTGGTGGGGTCTCCGATCTGATCAAATTGACATCATACATTTTAGTGTGTCATAAATGTTTTGCTCTCATGTCTGTTAGGCTGGGATGTGGGTTGTGTTGATTCAGATCATTTCCTATGTTTGCTTTGTCTTATATTGCTCCCTCATCCTGTTGCCTCATCCTCACCGTAGACTCTAATCATTCAGCCTAACGTTTGGCCCTGGGATAGTTTGAGTAGAATTTATTGTTCAGCATCTCAGTTCTTTCCCTTGTTGTAAGAGGAGCCTGGGATTCTTTACTTTGCTGTAGAACACCTGTTGCATCAACGTGCCTCCAATAAAGCTTGTCTTATACCAATGAAGGAGCCAATTTATGAATCCAACTAACGCTTGAGGACTCTTAGAAATAGAGAAATTGTTCTAGCTCAGAACAATAAATAATTTGCTTGTAGTATTTGAAGGGGTGAATTATCTACCTATCGATCTGCCCAAAAAAGTCTATCTGCTCTTTGTGAAATTCAGACACAGAACGCCATCTGGTATCACTAGGAATTTTACTACAGGAATCAAAGACATGCGAAAAGCTGAAAGTGCCAAGCATCTCCGGTCACACCCTTTTATACCCTCCCCCACATTCAAAATACGTTTCCAGCTCAACACCAAATCCCACACATTTCTCCCGCCAAGTTCACTGGTCGTTCTTTCCCACGCCAGGCTCTGCAGGTGTGTTATCAGTATTTACATTGTCAGTGACCCTGATTTCGGGTGGCAGAATCCAGGCCCAGAACATCGGGTCCTGACAGTTCCCTTTAACGGGTTGGTTCCTGGGGTACGTCCGCAAGACTTGCAAGTGGTGGTCCGGGTGTCGCTGGCCCATCATACTCAGGGCGGGCTAGCGGCCGTTAGCGCAGGGAACCAGAGGGGGGTCTGTTTGACTGCTGAATGTGTTCCAGTAAGCCTCCAATTTGGGTGGGGATGACATGCAGGAGGTTGCCTATGTAGCGTGTGGAATTGAGTGTCACCGTGTAGGTCAGTATTTTCTCCAACTGGTTTTTAGTGTCACAGTCCTTCCTTTGTAATGCGGAGAGTACCCTTCTGGCTGCCCTGTGTGGTCCCAAAGAATGAGCTCGAGTTAATTGTCCCCTTTTAACTGGCCAACGTACACCTCTTCCATCCAGGATCCTTTGACAAAGTGTCCCCTTTGTGATGCCACAACATCTGCCTCTTCCGTTTTGGGGCCTTTGGCAAAGTGTCCCCTTTGTAATGCCCTAACGTCTGCCTCTTCCATTAAGTGGCCTTTTTCAGAGTGGTGTGGCCCTGCATTGGCGCAGCGAGCCTGAGGGGTGCCCGTTTGACTGCTCTATGTTTACCAGTAGTCCTCCAATTTGGGACTGCTCGCCGTTGTGAGGTGGACTTTGTTGTTGCCACCCAGGTATCGGTAAGACGTAGACGCAAATAGGTTCCCTCTGTTGCAGTTGGTGGTTCGGACTGCCTTGGAGATCAGGTGGTCTAGAGTGCTGCGTCCTGGGTCTGAGGAATGCCAGTTTGACTGCTGTATGTGTGTACCAGTAATCCTCAAATTTGGGTCGGGTTGACATGAAGGTTAGGGGTGCATGGCGATCCTTCACCAGCACTACAAGTTGGTCCAGACGGTGTGCCTTCATTCCTTCCTTCTTTTGTTATGCGGGGAGCATCCCTCTGGCTGCCCAGTGTGGGCCTGCATTATGAGCTCTTTCTCCTGACGTATCTGCAGTAGTGAGGAAAATGTTTACTACACGCTTCCAGAGAGATCCAGCGTTGGTGGCTTCATTCCTTTTTGATGCAGTAACTTCTCCATCTGGGGCTTCCTTGTGGTGTGTAACATGCATGCATAATCGGAACATTTTAATGAGACAGCATAACCCACTTGCATCAACCCAGTGTCTTCTGGATCAACATTCTTGTAAAGCTTGTGTGGTGCTACTGTTTGGCTGTCCAGTGTCTGTCAGTGCTTCCCCTAAATGGGCTGTAGCTGTATTATTGTCTTCTGATAGTAGAGCTTACATTAGGGGGGTGGTGTGCTCCCTGTATGATGGAACAATAAGCAACATAGATGTTCAAGGGGGTGGTCGGGGAGGAATGCTGGCATCCGCTGGCCAGATAAGCGGTCAGTCCTTGGTGGAATTAGTCCCTCCTCCAGAAATTGAAGGAGGTGGTCAAGGCACAATGCTGCCATCATCCGCTGGACAGACAAGCGGTCAATCCTTGGTTGAATTAGTCCCTCCTCCAGAAATTGGAGGAGGTGGTCGGGGAGGCAGTCAAGCAGTCAGACTCTCAAGGTGCTGGCAGAGGTGATTGAGGAGGCCCGCTAGCAGAAGTTTATTACTTTTCATTTATTAATATATGTGTATTAATGTAGTAGGCACTGGACAGCCAAGTGGTCAGTGCTCGGGGGAATTCAGAGGGCAGCCAGAGGGGGCAGTCCTCGGGGGGATTCTTACCTCCTGGAGGTGTTGGCGGAGAATGCTGGCATACATACACAATTCAAGTGGTCAAACCCTTGAGGTGTTGGCGGAGGTGGTCGGGGAGGACTACTAGCATACATACTCCAGTCAGTTGGTCAAATCCTCGAGATGCTGGCGGAGGTGGTTGGGGAGGCCCGCTGGCAGAAGTTAATTACTTTTCATTTATTAATTTACGTGTATTAACGTACTAGGCATTGGCATACACTGGATAGGTGTTGGAGGGACTGGTTGGGGCACAGTGCTGCCAGCATCCTTTGGAAAGATAGGCAGTCATTCATCAGCGGGAATCTTCTCCCCTCGAGGTTTTACAACTGGTTGGACAGACCTCATCCCTGATCGACCATTTGTTGATCTGCGTTCAGAGCAGGTAGCCACAGCCTTCGATTCTTTTTTTATGTGTAATATGTAATGATTACTGTTTATTTTTAAATGTTTTAAAGTTTTTGTCCCATTGCATTTAAAATGTTTTAAATGTTTATTAATGTGTAAAAAGTATTCAATATCTTGTAACATTGTGGCTAGTTTAGTCAGTATTAGCGGGCAGAAACGGAGGGAAAGGGAATCCCTTGACCAGGGGTGCTCACACTTTTCCAGCATGCGAGCTACTTATAAAACAACCAAGTCCCAAAGATCTACCTACCCACTACTCAGAGAGCCATAAAAGCAAAATATTAGGAAGTTTATTTCAGTGAGAGCCGTATAATACATTTTAAGACCGAATTCAACTAAATGAGTGTATAATAAGCTCCTGAGCATTCCTCACAAATGGCATGGGAGCCATACACACTGTGCCTGCGATCTGCCTGGGATCTCCTAGGACGCCCTTCGAGATCTACCAGTAGATCACGATCTACCTAATGAGCACCCCTGCCCTTGGCTGTCCCTTCTGCAGATTTCCACGCATTGTGCAATCGCAGACGCTGTTAACAAAGCCATTCCGAATTTCGGAACTACATCTGAATCCATTTCGAAGAGAGACATTGGAAAGCCGGTGTAACTGCGACGCTCTCAAGGCATCGCCAGCAGGGGCGGTCTTTCCATTAGGGCCTTGCAGGAAAGACGCTCCTGGGAGGCCTCCCACCCTGCCCCGTCGCACTTGCCGGGTGGAGGCGTGCTCGGGAGCCAGTGCTGCCCGCGCTGCACCTCCGCAGCAGGTGGCGTAGCCGCGCGGCCGTGCAGAATGCCAGCGCGTATGCACTCAGCCGCGTAGGACGCCGACACGCAAAAACAAAACTGGGACGAAGCGCGCATGCAAAACTGGGATGCTGGCGACACGCGCGAGCTGGGACGCCAAAAAGTCTGCGAACTACAAAAAAGGAGGCATGCAAACTGGGATGCCAGCACGCATGCTCAGTCAAAAATCTTCGCTTACCCTCCCGGGAGAGGTCTAAAGAAATTACTGGCACTAATTCCACCCTTAAAAACCATCGCAGCAAGAAAGAGGAAAAGTTTTTTAAAAGTCCCCCAAAGCCAAGACACAGTGCCCCTAGACAAGGCAAAGCAGACAGCTCCAGGCCAATAAATCCAGAGTACCAAAAGCTCAACGTGACAACATCAACTAATCAGGCCAACCAGGAAATCAATAGGATGGGAAAAAAGGATGATACATCCCCAGAAAAGGCTGAGACAGTTGATAGACCCACTTTGACAACAACAAAACAGCAAAACTGTAAAGAAGTGAACAGTGGCAAAGGACAACACAAAGAAAACTGGAATCTGGTCCTTGAGCCAAAAAAATTGGTGCTGATCAAAGTTCCAAAACCAGGGAAGCTGGCCAGTTTGGAAGATTGCAAAAACCATGTGCTCAGACTTTTCGAAAAGGTTTTACCGGGGGTCCTGTTTCCTTCCGACATAGTTCTGGTTGAATATGTAGATAATGATCAAATGCATGTTGATGTTTTAGTCTCCTTTGCCGACCCTAATATACCCAAATTTGTGGTAAGAACCAGAGATCTTTTTCTAAAACAAGGCATTGTTATCACCAGATTTTTAAGGAGGTGTTTACCCAAAAGGCCCCTGACAACACAATGTTAGTAAAGGAACAGCAATTAGAATTGAAGGAGAGCAATGAGCAGTGGTTGTATTCCCATAAGGTACAAGATGTCCAATCCTCTGACAGAGGGAAAGACATTCATGGCCAGAGGTATCTGTTAAGTGATGAGGAACAGTCTCTGGTTGCATCTTTCATGGATCTGCCAGGGATGGAGCAAACACAATATCACAGAGTATGGGTTGTAAAGACAAGTAAGGTAACAATACAAGGTCAATTCAATATAAAAGTATTCATTTATGCAAAACTAGAGCAAAGGTATACAATACATCAAGACATACCAGAACCCATAAACATCTATGGGAGTTGAGGCGAATCGAAGTGTTTACACGGATAATCCGGATTAATCGCAGCTTCACAATATATTGCAGCTTCACAAATATAATAGCAACAACACAATTAAAATTCGTGCCAACACAGTCCAGTAGTCCAATTTGTCCCAAAATTAGGGCTCTAGTTGTATAATAAGTCCGACACAGAATAGGACTAAAGGAGGCAAGAATTAGCTCCTCAATAAGTCGTATGAAGAAAGGCCGACGGGCTGGCGATGCCTGTATTCTAGGGGCCACTTCCCCGTTTCGCCCCCGGGCAGGGCTTTGTCAAGGCCTTCATTGGTGTAGCCGTAGTCCTAATCTAGAAGAGGGTACATCATTTAACATAAGGCATAACCAGGTGAATAACCCACAATAACAAGTACATAAAATATAAGGTATACATACCGATTGTCAGAAACAGCAGGGCACCACAGTGAGGTAAGTGTGAATGGGATGGAGCAAAGACAGATCATAGAAAGAATGGAGGCGCTAAGTGGCCTTCTGAGGAAAATTAATAGAAAATGCCAATACTCAAAGGAGGTAGGACATAAGGAAATAACCGAGTAGCAGAGTGCAGCCCCAGATAATGCAAATTGGCTAGATATGAGATTTCTATACCCTGAGGAGACGAGACCACCACAAAACATTTCCCACTGTCCCCAAAGGTGAATATTATCAAACCCCTAAATATAAATCCTTGCGTTTACCTTGATAATTCTTTTATATGCCCATGTGAATCTTCCCTGGGCACTGAAGCAGAGAGCAAGGGGCTGAATGAGAATACAGCATGAAAGATACACTGTCGAGATGCAGTGACCAAGAAGCCAAGCCCAGGAGTAAAAGGGGATAACAAAAAGTTTATTGCACAACAACTGGAGAAAGGATGATCAAAAAAGTAGCGAACTCGGCTCAAAAAACCCTCAAAAATCCCAGGGAAAAACAACAAAAGAGCCCAAAACAAACAGTAGACGTCCATCTGCAATGTATGTAGGGAGAGTCCAGTAGAGTAGTCACGAATCCGGTCCAGAAGTCCAAAGCAGGAGAAAGCCAGATGAAAAGGAGGAGATCGTCTGAGGCAATCAGGAGCTGAGTATACATGAATAGCACAAATTATAGTCCCCATAAAATACAATGCCAGCCTCCCTCCATTTCATACAATACCAGGTTCTGTAGCAGGAACTCACGTAAACTCAGCGGAGACCAAGCCCCGCCTCTGGGACACACGGCAGATAACTAAACAGAAAAGCATACATTGAATTCCAAACCCCCCACCTTTGCCCAAACATCAGCTAGAGCTGCCATAGCAGCTCACCCCAGGAATAAAGTGGAGAAATAGCCCATAACTCACGAGTATCAGGAAACTGGAACAAGGTACTTGATATCAGGAACACAAGAGAGTCAGAGACAAGAACCAGACATCAACTCTTTGACCGCCACAAAGGCAGCCCCCAAAACTCATTTCTTATATAGCACTTACACATCACTGTCTTCTGAAGAGTCCCCAGCTGCTGTATTTCCTACAGCTGCGCCACTCTGTATTTGTCTCCACTCTTGCCAACGCTGTTGTGTGCTTAAAGAGTCCCACTTTGTTTCTGAACCCCCAGAAGGCCAGAATAAATCTATCAAAACCACAAAACGTGTCCGAAGTAGATTCTTCATTACACACACCCCTAACTTCCTGAACCAATGTTGAATCTAACTCCGCATCACTTTCCTCTGACCCATTTTTTTCTTCTAAAGAAAACAGATATCTCCTAAGAGTAAGCACAAAAGAAACACAAGGTGTAACAGCAAAAGCTAAAAAGGAAAACTATTGCTGGGTGCAATAATCTGGTAGAACACACGGTGGTGCTGTGGCTCTAGCTAACGCTATATCTAATGGTAATGGCTCTATATGCAGCGAAAGAAAGGTAAACACATCAAACAGACATATATGTCTTCTAGTAGCCAACAGTGAATGAAGATAGTACATATAAATGCAGCCAAGCACGTAGGATACATACACCTGGAGCCCACACACAAATCATAAATAGCCCGTAAGGGCGAAACTTCAACTCCCAGCAGTATTAGCGCTAGCGGAAGTGACGTGTGGGTCAAACCGCTTCCCGTAGTTTCCTGGTGATGTAGCAGTGGCGCAACCCGGGCCTACAAATCCCAAGGGCCCTTGCGGTGCGTGGGAGGAGTCCTCAAGATCTCGCGATAACCAGTGCTCTGTGCTGGACTCCTGGGCAAATCCCAGGAAGTCTTGCGATATCGCGGCAGGCAAGCGACTTCTCGAGGGGCGAGACCGAAGTGGCGTGGTCTCGCGGGAGTTCGCTGCGGGTTCCAAATGTAAACAAATGCCAAAATAAAGGATTCGCCATGGAATAATCAAAAGTATCAAGTAGCTGGCGATGTAAATGTACAGTGTATGCTATATGGAGGCTGCAGCTAGGAGGAACACGGCCGGACGCTGCTCCTGTAGTTCAAAGCCGGCCAGCTGCGAGGCCAATGCGTTGCTGGGCCGGGATCCGAAGTTCACGGTGTCCCCATGGCATGTATCAAATATCCCAGGGATTGGTCATAAAGGGGTGTACCCCCTATGTTTGGTGGGCAATAGTCTTTCATTGTGAATGGGCTATTAAGCTGTATTGCTACATGATGTACCTTCCGTATTTTCTATGCTGATGTGGTTATAATTGTCATGAGAGCTCTGAAGAAGCATCTGTCACATACTGGTGGCCTTTGGCGAAACGGGCTGGTGCCTCATATTGCCTAAAGGGACAAATGTCTGGCTATACCCGTTAGCTCTTATCATGCTGTTAATCTACATCTGAAGGAATTTATAAAAGAGATGACTTTGATAATTTTTGAATACTGAATACAATACTATTTCCACGGAGAACGACTGTGTTTTGTTTGATTCTATAATATTTTTGGGAAAGACTATTGCCCACCAAACATAGGGGGTGCACCCCTTTATGACCAATCCCTGGGATATTTGATACATGCTATCGGGACACCGTGAACTTCGGATCCCGGCCCAGCAACGCATTGGCCTCGCAGCGAACTCCCGTGAGACCACGCCACTTCGGTCTCGCCCCTCGAGAAGTCGCTTGCCTGCCGCGATATCGCGAGACTTCCTGGGATTCGCCCAGGAGTCCTACACACAGGACGTCACATCGCGAGATCTCGAGGACTCCTCCCCCACACCGCAAGGGCTCTTGGGAACTGTAGGCCTGGGTTGCGCCACTGCTACATCACCAGGAAACTACGGGAAGCGGTTTGACCCACACGTCACTTCCGCTAGCGCTAATACTGCTGGGAGTTGAAGTTTTGCCCTTACGGGCTATTTATGATTTGTGTGTGGGCTCCAGGTGTATGTATCCTACGTGCTTGGCTGCATTTATATGTACTATCTTCATTCACTGTTGGCTCCTAGAAGACATATATGTCTGTTTGATGTGTTTACCTTTCTTTCGCTGCATATAGAGCCATTACCATTAGATATAGCGTTAGCTAGAGCCACAGCACCACCGTGTGTTCTACCAGATTATTGCACCCAGCAATAGTTTTCCTTTTTAGCTTTTGCTGTTACACCTTGTGTCCCATTTTTTCTTCCCCAGAAAAACCCTGGAAAGTGTCTGAATCAGAAGGTGCTCTAAGTATTTGCCAAATTCTTTTCCTCTGTTCCAGTCCTTCCACACTAGAATCACTAGCAGCCCTTTTCCTTCCAGCTGCAGAGTCCTGATCACCCAGAGCCACACCCCAGTCCATACTATTGCTTGATGCTATTGAGCCAGCATCTTCCTCAATACTACTAGTAGTAGCCGAAAGCTCAATCACAACATACACAGCCACATGGGGCTCCAGGATACCTTCCAACAAAAAAACATCTCCTGGAACACAGCTGTAGTATCAGCTTCAAATAACACCATCAAGCCTATAATCTCCAATGTGAGCAGATTGAATACATCCCTGGATACTACTGAATGCCTAGGAGAAGATACAGAGAGGCTCAAAGAAATCAGGCATTATCAAGGATTATGCAGTACCACTTTAAAAAATACAGTTATCAACCACGGTGCTGGTAACTCTAATCGAGTCCTCATTCCCACTAGCCAAGTAAACTTCATAAAAAATGGAACACCCCTAAAGCCACTTGCTGGAAGACTTCCACATATCTCCAGCTGACTCTCGTCATCACCTCAGACCTGTCAGCTATCACTGCTGTCTTGGAACATTGCTGGCTGGCGCAATAAGATGGCTGACCACTTTTTTGTGTGATTTTATTGGAAGATATGACATAATCTTCCTACAAGAGACTTGGAACTATGGCAATTTAGAGCTAAACTAGCTGACCCGGCCACGCGTTGCTGTGGGTTTTTTTTAGATTGGGGACTGTGTGTTTAGTTATGTATATGTGTATATGTATGTGTGTGTATATGTGTGTACTTATGTTTATGTGTGTTTGTATATGTATGTGTGATGTGTGTATGTACAGGTGTGTATATGTATGTGTGTATGTTTATATTTGTATATTTATATGTGTGTGTGTTTGTGTTTCTGTGTTCCTTTCTTCTCCCCTCCTTCCTTCCTTCCTTCACTCTATCCTTCTATCCTTTCCTTCTTTTCCCCTCCCCTCCTTCCTGCTATCCTTCATTTTTCCTTCCTTTCTTCTCCCCTCCTTCCTTCCATGAATATTATTATATTACATATTATAATATAAGATTCTTATATATATTATGTAATGTAATATTTATATTATATTACATTCATATATGTGTGTGTGAATTTTCTTATACATATAATATGTAATAATAATATTCATATATATATATTATGTAATGTAATAATGTTAATATGTCATATATAGTTTTAAATACGTATTATAACAAAGTATTGTAATATATAGCAGTATTCATATATATATGTAGGTAAACCCTTTGAGGAGATAGAGTAATATATAATAATATTCTTATATATAATATTATGTAATATAATAATATTAATAATATTATATGACATAATATATTATATAAGAATATTATATATGTTATTATATGTATTAGAAAATTCACACATACATACATACATATATGTGTGTAATATAATAATATTCGTATATAATATTTTATATGTATTTTAATCAATAATATTCTAATATATAGCAATATTCGTATATATATATATGTAATCCCTTTGAAGAGATAGGGTAATATGTAGTAATATTCTTATATATAATATTATGTTATATTATAATAAAATTATATTACATAATAATAATGTATAATACAAAATATTAATATTTGTGTAATCGATTTGTGGTGCATACAAACCAGCCAGGCAGCCACCAGACATACATATATTATTATATACACACACCTGTCTCACACACACACACAAACACAGATCTAAGCAAGGCCAAAGGTTTCCTCCGCACTGTGGAAACGGCTTTACCTTTGAGCAGGGAGTTTCCCATGGACACGGTGCCTTCCTTCAGAGCTGAGGGAGGGAAGAGCCCGGGTCTGGTCATTAAATCACGCCTGTCCACTTGGCTGTTAATAAATGTCTACTTCTCCCCACTACGCCAAAGACAGCCAATTAAGAATAGGTGGCTCAAACTACTAGAATTCATAAACAAAATGACTGCCATGTACCCAGAAGCTTCATTGATTTTGACTGGAGACTTTAATGCCAGACTGGGCCCAAACGATAATATTTACAACCACTTTGGCGAATACCCCCTGAAGCAGAAGCAGGGCATTTGGTTACTGTGAGACAATCCAAAGACAAAACATGTAATTTATCTTGCCTGTTTCTTTTACAAATGGCAAATAATTTAGACCTAGTGATCTTGAATGGGGGAGTTGAAGGAGACAAATATGGTGAATCCACTTTCACATCTGGAATGGGGGCATCAACAATTGACTACTTCATGGTATCACATAATCTGTTAAATCTAGTCACAAGTTTTGAAGTGGTAATACGAACTGAAAGTGACCATTTAAGAACTGCAGTCTTAAATTTTGAGGCACAGAGATTACTTGCAGAGTCTGGTCCTGGAATCATACCTGCGGCTGAGTTAAGACTATGCACATATCAGGACCTTCTCCTACAACTGCAAAAATGCCTGCAACGCAACAACCATATTAAAAAACACTCTTGCCACTTCACATCCAAACCCTGGTTTGATCAAGAGTGTCTAGATATGTAGAAGTTGCTTCTTTTTTTGGAAATTTTTTTATTGAATTTTCCAATATTAAAAATACACCAAACATTGAACATGACATAACTATCACAAGCACTTACATAGACACAATAACAACTTACAAACAGTTAGTACTTCCCTCCCTTACCCTATGGTGTTAACTTTCCAGTTTCATTCCCGATAATTCACGTCATTGTCGGGCTTCTTTTGGTTAATCCAGTCGTATTCTCATGCTGTCTTCATCAACCATTCAATATTGTCTCTTTTCAGATAGTCTACAATTAATGACCAGTCCGTGTGTTTCATTTTGTAATCATTTGTTAACGCTCTGGTTAAACAATCCATATTTAGAATGTCCATAATTTTGTTTTTCCATTCTTCTGCAGTTGGTATCATTTCGTCCTTCCATCTCCTTGCCAGGACCAACCTGGCTGCAGAAAATGCAAAACATAAAAAGCTTTTCCTTATTTTTCTCTAACTTAAAATCTATCAGGCCTAACCAAGTCAATCAATCAAACCTTTATTATGGTCACTGACCAGCACAAAGCGGGCACAAGAGGGGAAGGACAACTCCCCAGTAAACAGTTATTTAAAATTAGATTAGAAATCAGTATAAAAATATATTTTAAAAGACAGGATATTGTAACAGGTATGGAACCGAAGGGGAAGGGGAGTGGTTGATGAGAGAGGTCGAAAAACACTGGTGGGGGGCACTAAGGGATCAGACCTAACAATAGATATTTTGGTTTGAACTTAAATTTTATTTCCAGTGCTTATTGTATCTCCTTATGAGTTCTTTTCCAATATTTTCTAATTTTCTTACACCCCACCACATGTGAAAAAAAATTCCAACTTCTTTCTTACACCTCCAGCATTTATTGCTGTAGTTTCTGTTATACTTAGCGATCTTATCCAGTGTAAGATACCACCTATGAAAAATCTTTAAATTACTCTCTTTTAAATCATATGCATACAGATAATTTGAGTGTTTATTCCAGAATCTCTCCCAATATATCAATGGCACTTAGTGCCCAAAATTCTGGGCCCATTTTATCATACAGTCCTTTATCATTTCTTTCTCCGTCTGCTCTTCTAGTATTTTCTTTTATAAGAAGTTGCTTCTTGAAAAGTACAAAGAGTACAGGAGGTTAGAATTGCCATCGCCACCTGCAGAATGGCTGCCACTGAAAAAGAAATACAAAAACTTAATTAAAAAGAAGAAGCAGGGATTGAGATCATACTGGCAGATACTAATCACTGCTTTGCAAATGCATGACACAGCTGCCTTTAGGAAATTAGTATCTAAGGCAGGGGTGCTCAGAATGGTGATCGGGATCACCAGGGTGATCTTCAGGCCTCATCCTGGTGATCTTCAGGCCCCTGACCAGGTTTTTTTGCTGTTGGTCCTCTTCACGCGCCCGAAACGCTGCAAAGAAGTCCTCCGTCGTTGCTCCTCCCTGCTTGCGCGCCGCCTCCAAAAGCTCCATCCAGAGTCTAAGAGGCAGAATGGGCCCCCTCTTTTGGATTCCTCCTCCTCCCTCCGTCCTTCTCCAGCCACTCAGAGTCGTAGGAGACCAAAGGGGGCGGGCCTGGATGACGCGATGCATGGCTGGCCCCGCAAGATGCGCAGAAGCGCCATTCTGCCTCTCTGACTTCTCGTGAGCTCTTGGAGGCGGCACGCATGCTGGCGGCGTGGAAATAGGAGCAACGATAGGAGGAGGAGGAGAAGGACGCTTTGGGGTCATTTCCTTACCGCATCTCAAAGGTCGGTCTTTTTACTTTGCGGTGGGTACTTGATTGTTCTGTGGCATGTCTCTTTGTTTATTTTTAATGTTTAAAAATGGTCTTTTTGCTCCAAAGCCTCTCTGCTTGCTTTGATCCTTGAGAAATATATGTTGGGGAATATGGAAATGTGGGAGAAATGGGGTGGTTGGATGTATTTTTGCATGCCCCTTTGTTTACCTTGCTGAGTATTAAATGGCCTTGCAGTTCAACAGCCTCTCTTCTTACTTTCTGGCTGATAATATGTGTGGTTATATGGCAGTGTGGGAGAAATGGGGTGGTTGGATGTATTTTTATGCTCTGTTTTATATTGTTGTTATTAAATTGAAATGTTGATGTTTTATAACTTCATTTTATGTAAACTGCCCCGAGCCTGCTGGAAGGAGTGGTACATAAAAATGAATAATAAATATAAATAAATAAATAAGAAAATAGTTATACGTTTTACATTTCTGGGTAGGTGATCTTTGGGACTTGGTTTTTTAATCAGTAGCTCCCACGCTGAAAAAGTGCGAGCACCCCTGATCTAAGGGCTGGCAAAGCAACCCTCATGGGCTAGACTTTCACATCCCTGTGAAAACATGGGAAAAATTCTTTAGCAGTATGAGTAGAGGGAGGCAAGATGAAGTTTTACTCACTCCACAAGATCTTAATGGTCTACCAAACTGGCCCCCTGTCTCAACATCTGAAATCGGCAGACTCATTTCCGAACTCAAACCAGGCAAAGCCCCAGGAAGTGATCATATGCCCTCTGAACTGCTGAAAGCAAACTCTGAGTGGTGGGCACCAGTCCTAGCAGTCTTGTTCACATGCATTGATCGATCTGCCTGTATACCATCTGACTGGGGGCTTGCAATAATTGTCCCCATTTACAAAAAAGGCAACAGATCCGATCCTGCCAACTACAGACCAATTAGTCTTCTAAGCATCATCAGCAAATTGTATGCCAGTCATCTCCTTGACAAACTACTAAATTGGTTGGAGGAAGAAAACTTCTTAGAAGAAGAACAAGCAGGTTTCAGAATCGGACATTCAACTGTTGATCAGGGCTTAATATTGCAACATTTGGTAGAAAAATATTCTTCTCCCTCCCGGGGAGCACTTTATGCAGCCTTTATAGATTTTAAGTCTGCATTTGACTCAAACCCAAGAAACAGACTTTGGAGCAAACTTGAGGCTACCAATATAGACAGGTGCCTCATTCGCAGCCTTTATGAAAAAACACATCTGCGAATGAGATGTAACCGAGAAGGCCATCTGACTAGACCAATACCCTCATTTACAGGAGTAAAGCAAGGTTGTGTTCTTGCTCCCACGTTGTTTAATATTTTTATTAACTCCCTGGTGAACTCAATTTCAGAAATAAACCCTCACCCCCCTAAATTGGCTGGGAGAGCAATATCGGTCTTACTTTACGCAGATGATGCCGTACTTTTATCATTAACATGTGTTGGGCTGAGACGGCTGCTAAAAAGGTTAGATGTGTACTGTAATACTGAACAGCTAGAAATTAATTATGACAAATCAAAAGTGCTAGTTTTTACTCTGAAAAGATGCATACACCGCTGGCAAATCAATGGGCACCCAATAGAACAAGTTAGACTCTATAAGTATCTAGGAGTCATTTTCCAGTCCACTGGTTCCTGGAATGCTCAAGTGTCCCATTCTATAGCAAATGCACAGCAGAGTTACAACTTACTTATTTCATTTTTTATGGTAAAGGTGGCCAGCATGTACAGTACCTTCAGCAATTCAAGTTTTTAATACTAAGATCTTGCCTCAAAAGTTATATGGAGCACAACTGTGTTCATTTAAAAGTGTTAAGGCTTTAGAAACCATCCAGACAAAATTCCTAAGAAGCATCCTTAGCCTCCCAAGCTGTGTGGCTAATGTAATTTTACTTCTAGAGACAGGTCAGATCTCTGTTGAGTCTCGGATCTGGATCTATAAACTAAATCTTTGGTTAAAACTAATGTTTTTGCCTAAAAGTTTGGCCCCATTGACCCTCGGAGATCCATTCCAATCAAGGTGGAAAAAGATAGTTCATGAGAAAATCCTAAACCTTGGATTTTCACTTAATACCATTCTGACCATGGACTAAACAAAAGCCAAAGAAACCATACGACAGCGTATCTGGGACACAGAGCTGCAAAACTACCTAAACACAGCCTCTACTCTTCCAATCTTCAAAGATAACGGAAGGATGCTGCTTCCTGCAGAGTACTTAGGCAACCTAACCATCCCTAAACATAGGAAGGCGTTCTCCTTGGCTAAATTCAATGTACTCCCTTCTGCTGTATTGGAGGGAAGATACAACAAAGTACCATACAATGAACGCCTATGTCCCTATGAGGCAGAGGCAGTGGAAACTATGGAGCACATTTTGTTGTGTTTCTCTTTTTACCGTGACCTTCGTAAACATTTTATAAATCCAATTTTAGAAAGTCTACCAGGGAGATCTGTAAGGTTTTATATAGATTATCTCTTGTCTGACCAACACCCCCAAGGTCACTGTTAGGGTTGCCAGCTTCTGTGCAGCAGCAATAGCTTGTCAGCGCAAGATGCTGACACAGTCTTAGAAAGTTTTAATATTTATTTTAGTTTTACCATTGTCATTTTAGCATTTAAATGTTTAATACCATTTTAACTAATTCTTTTAATATTGGGTTTTAAACTTTGCCTGTGTGTACGCTGATGTTTGTACATTTGTGTACATGTGTTTGTACATGTATGTGTACCCTGATGTTTGTACATCCTGATGTTTGTACCTTTTTTATGCTGGCCATTGACCGTAATAAATCTTGTCTTGTTCAGCAGTGGAAATTATTTATTATTAACTTCATTTATACCCCACTACCATCTCCCCAAGGGGACTCGGTGCGGCTTACATGAGGCCAAGCCCAATAAATACATAATAACAACACAACAGCAATTATAAAAAAATACCATCAATAAAACTCAAACATAAGCGATAACAGACAATTTAAAACCATTTCGGGCAGGCCAAATGTGAATATAAAAATTTTAAAATAAATAAACGCAGACAGAGGTAGATTGTATATAACAGGAATGTTTCAAGGACAATGTGGGGCAGACACCCAACTAGTAATTAAAGCCCTCTCCCTCGTCCCCACCAAATGCACCTGCGAAGGCGTTGGGAGCGAGAGTAGGGCCTTTCCAGATGATCGGAGAGATCGCCTGGGCTCATAGACAGAAATGCGGTCACTTAGGTAGGCAGGTCCCAAACTGTTCAGGGCTTTGTAGGTAAGACCACGTTGTCCGAATGCCCTATCACCACCTCCCAAAACAGTTACTATACTCCCAACTCAAGAACGGGAAACATAATGTTGGTGGACAGGAAAAGAGATTTAAAGATGAGCTTAAAGCCAACCTTAAAAACTGTGGCATAGACACCGAGAACTGGGAAGCCCTGGCTCTTGAGCGCTTTAACTGGAGGTCAGCTGTAACCATCAGTACTGCAGAATTCAAAGAGGTACGAATGGAGAGTGAAAGGGAGAGTGAAAGGGAGAAACATGCCACGAGAAAGGCGTCAAGCCAACCTTTACCGGGACTGCCTTCCACCTGGAAACCATTGTCCTCATTGCAGGAGAACATGCGGATCAAGAATAGGGCCACCTACGGTCCCACTGCAAGATGCTGCACTTGGAGCACCATCATCCTTGAGCTAGGAGGGATCACCTAAGTAAGTAAACTGTCCTTGCAGAAGACCATTCAGTACCTAGTACAACCCCAGGCACTTTTGTCGTAAGGATTTTCAAAAGATACGACCCCCCCCCCCCCCCAAATATTAGATTTAGTTGCTGCCTTTTTAAAAAAAACCAAACACTTACCTCAAGAATTGAGGAAAGTTCCTTGGAATAAAAATTTATGGCACGTAAGAAATGCCAATAATCTCCACTTGCCCTTTGAGGAACCACAAATGTTCTCCAACAGTAGCGATAATCTGGATAAATAAATGTCCATAAGTATGACTGGGTTAGAAGGTACTCAGCATTGCAACAGAGGCTGACAGAGTTTGTTTCTAATTCTGTCAGATCGATAAAGTAAGAAGGATCAAAATGACCCTAACTCAAGCCCACAAATAATTGGAGGTTAGGACCCTATATTATGTTGGTGGAACCTAAGTCTGCAAGGCAGTGTACTTAAAGATGGTAGAGGAAGCTACTGGTGGGCAAGAGCTGACTAGCTCCAAGGATGAACCAGGTCCTTTGGGCTGCCCTTGAGTACCAATGGAAGGAGTAGCTTTGTAATACCTGCCTAAGGCTTATTTTAAAAGCTGAACCAAATTCAGGTACATACCTGTAGCCAACTGGGGTCAGAGAAACACATCTCTTGGGTACAAAGCGTAAGGTGCCACTATTATTGTGTGCACCCAGCTACAAGAACAAGGTTGGATGCTTGTCTGCTCCCCACAGTTCACTGGCCATTGGTTCTTCATGACATAGTTCTTCATGACAGAACATCATAGTATCTCTTCCTGATCCAGAATATAAACACACAGCTTTTAGAAATGGAAGTAGCAACAACTAATCCACTTGGCATGGAATATGTGTTCTAAGGCAGTGTTTCCCAACCTTTTTTGAGCCGCGGCACACTTTTAACATTAAAAAAATCTGGGGGCACACCACCAACCGAAATGACACAAAATGACACTCTAACACAGTAAAGACCGGCTGGGGGTTGGTGGCCTGCTGGGAGCAGCTGCTGGGAGTGCCGAAGCTGGGGAGGGGGCGGAGTCAGTCTGCACCATGCCCCGCCCCCTACCCCCGGCTTCACCTCTCCCAGCAGCTGCTCCAGCCTTGAGGGGGCAATGCCAAGCCAGCGGTGCCAGAGCCAGCACAATGCTGGCTTGGCTCGTTTCCCTCAAGGCTGGAGCAGCTGCTGGGAGTGCCAAAGCCGGGGGAGGGGGCAGAGCCAGGCTGCACCGTGCCCTGCCCCCTCCCCCCAGCTTCAGCTCTCCTACAGAGGAGGAGCATGAGCGGTGGATGGGCTTCAGTAGGCGGGGCTCCTCCTCCACACGGCTTCAGCGAGCGAGGGGCGAGAGTCATGGTGGGAGCAGGGGCGGTCCTACAAGATAGGCCAAGTAGGCGGCCGCCTAGGGCGCCATCTGGGAAGGGGGCACCATCCTGGCCGCATGGGCCGCCATCCTGGCCCTGCCGATGTTCCTCAGGCAGTGCTGCAGCTGCCTGCTTTTTGACCCCGGCTTTGTGTGCTCCGACGCCGCTTCTGGGCACGCGCGGAGGTTTTCACGCAGGCACAGTTGCTCTGGAGCTGAAGTTGAGCGCAGGAACAACTGCACATGCGCAAAAACCTCCGCGCATGCCCAGTAGCTCCCTTGCGCAGAAGCCTGTAAGCAAAGGACTCCCTATCGGGCAGGCAGGGAGTGCTTCCCCTCTCCCTTTGTCTCCCCCGCGCACGCGCGTTTGCAGGGAAGTAGAAAAGAATCAGTGAAGGAAGTGTAAGTGAAGGAATGAATGGAGGGCTTTTCTCCTCCTCCTCTGTGACCTCTTCTCTCCCTCCTTCCTTTCTTCGGCTCTATTTCTGTCTAGACCTGAGGGGCCTGAGGCTATGGGGAGTTGTGGGAGTTGGATGGAGTCCAAAACACTTAGAAGGAGGGAGGGAGGGCCCAAGTTTGCCCAGGCCGCGCTGCTTGTGTTCGACCTCATTTGAACATTTTGGCTGTTTTTCTATTTACATTTACATTGGGATCCTAATTTTGGACTTATGGGAGACTCCTATGAATTACGAGTCGGGTGATAGGGTGATTTTGATGCATTTACATTGCATTTCTTGTTGATTATTATACAGTTCTGCTTAATATTGTCATACAATATAATACAAATACAATATAACAATAGAATAATGATATATTTCATATTACATGTAATATTACAAACAATATTGCAGTATAGTGGTATTGTACAAAATAGTAACATTTTAGTTTACTTTATTTTGGGTTATTTGAGTTTTATAGGAGTCATGAAAATATTTAGTAGAGGATAATTTTATTTAAATAAATAATTTTATTATTTTATAATAATAATATAATAGAATGCTACATTATATTATCATGTCAATATATTATAATATAATTATATTGTAATGTAGTATAATATAATTATGATATAATATAGTATGAGTATGGTATAATATATTGTATATACATTGATACAATATAATACTACGAATGGTATTGTGATATTATAATTGTAAATTTGTTTTACATGGGTGGCGGCAAAATAATGTTTGGGGGGGCACCAAAATAATGTTTGCCTACCATTTAAAATTACCTTAGACCGCCCCTGGGTGGGAGTCATGGCGAATTGGAGGCTGGCTGGGGAAACAGCCGAAGGAGGCAGCACCCCGGTCCCTTCTTCTTTTTCTTTGCCACTGCCCGGCCCTTCCTCCTCCTCCCCCAAGCAGCAGGAGTTCGGCAGGAGGGAGGGAGGAAGGGGGGCAGAGAGCTTTTCTCGTGGCACAGCAGGAGGTCCGTCACGGCACACTAGTGTGCCACGGCACACTGGTTGAGAAAGACTGTTCTAAGGGAAAGATGGGACATTGGGCACTTTGAACGTTCTTGTTGGGAGTCTGTGGGGTGGGGACGAGCAAAAATTTAGGATAAGAGTAGATGGAAATCACAACGCTTGCATAACTTGAGGCATTGCTGATGAAAGCCTGTGAAAGAAGAATGGTTAGGGCTGCAAGGCGCCATCCAGATCTCCAGATCTCACCACGGGATAGGAATTTGCACTCTATATCTCTATATCTCTATCTCTATATAATAAAGCGGAATGTTTGTATGTTTGTTTGTTTGTTTGTATGTATGTATGTATGTATGTATGTATGTATGTGGCAGCGTTCTGATTGGCTCCCGGCCTCTACATTCTGATAACATGATTGGTTGCCAGTGAGGGAGTATTTGTATAACGCCTCTATTGGCCAGCCAACATGAACATTCCGACCCTCTAAACTGGCAGAGGAGGATAAGGCAAAAGCCTGAGGCAGTGACGCTCTAAAGTGGCAGAGGGGGTAAGGAAAAGGCCTGAGGCAGTCAGGCATGGTGGGAGTTTCAGGTCAAAACACTTTGCGACCCCTTTGCAACCCCCAATATTGAGAGAACAAGACCAAACTTGGCACACAGAACCCTCAAGACCCACTCTACATCCTGGTGCAGTTTGGGGGAGGATGGGCCATGGATGACGGGATTTGCAGTACTTAAACTCACTTCCTTACAGCACTGTGGCCCACACCAATGACGGATTAGAACCGAACTTAGCACACAAATCCCCCATGACCCACTTTACATCCTGGTGCAGTTTAGGGCAGGATGGGCCACAAATGATGGAATTTGCAGTTCTTTCACCCAATTCACTTCCCACAGACCACTACAGCCCCTACAAATCACAGACCAGGCCCAAACTTGGCGCACAGAGTACCCATGACCCACTCTACATCCTGCTGCAGTTTTGAGTGGGACGGACCACGGATGATAGGACTTGAAGTACCTTCACTCACTTTCTGAGACCACTGCGACCCTCATCCAATTACCAAAAAAGAACAAACTAGGCACACAGAGCCTCCATGACCCACTTTACATCCTGGTGCAGCTTGGAGGAGGGTAGACCATGCATGATGGGACTTGAAGTACCTTCACTCACTTCCCAAAACGGCTGCAAACCTAAACCAATGACTGATCAAGACTAAACCTGACACCCAGAGCCCTCATGACCCACTCTACATCCTGGTGCTGTTAGAAGGAGGATGGACCATGGATGATGGGACTTGAAGTACCTTCACTAACTTCCTGAGACCACTGCAAGCCACGTAAACATCTCATAAGGACAATCCTTGGCACACAATGCCTTTCTCAAATAACCCGGGCAGAGCCGGGTCCCCAAGGTAGTATATATAATAAAGCGGAATGTTTGTATGTATGTGTGTGTATGTTTGTATGTATGTGGCAGCGTTCTAATTGGCTCCCGGTCTCTACATTCTGACAACATGATTGGTTGCCACTGAGGGAGCATTTGCATAACGCCTCTATTGGCCAGCCAACACTAACATTCTGACCTTCTAAACTGGCAGAGGGGGTAAGGAAAAGGCCTGAGGCAGTCAGGCATGGTGGGAGTTTCAGACCAAAACACTTTGCGACCCCTTTGTGACCCCAAACAATGAAAGAACACGACCAAACTTGGCGGACCCTAAAGACCCACTCTACATCCTGGTGCAGTTTGAGGGAGGATGGACCATGGATGATGGGACTTGCAGTACTTTAACTCACTTGCATAGAGCACTGTGGCCCACACCATAGAAGGATCAGGACCACACTTGGCACACAGATGCCCACTGGCCCACTTTACAACCTGGTGCGGTGTAGGGCAGGATGGGCCACAAATGATGGGATTTGCAGTACCTTCACCCAATTCATTTCCCATAGAACATTGAAGCCCCTACAAATCACAGACCAGGCCCACACTTGGCACACAGAGTACCCATGACCTACTCTACATCCTGTTGCAGTTTTGAGTGGGACGGACCATGGATGATAGGACTTGAAGTACCTTCACTCACTTTCTGAGACCACTGCGACCCTCATCCAATTACCAAAAAAGAACAAACTAGGCACACAGAGCCTCCATGACCCACTTTACATCCTGGTGCAGCTTGGAGGAGGGCAGACCATGCATGATGGGACTTGAAGTACCTTCACTCACTTCCCAAAACTGCTGCAAACCTAATCCAATGACTGATCAAGACCAAACCTGACACACAGAGCCCTCATGACCCACTCGACATCCTGGTGCCGTTTGAAGGAGGATGGACCATGGCCGATGGGACCCGCAGTACCTTCACTAACTTCCTGAGACCACTGCAAGCCACGTAAACATCTCATAAGGACCACCCTTGGCACACAATGCCTTTCTCAAATAACCCGGGCAGGGCCGGGTCCCCAAGCTAGTTGTTAATAAAGGAATAGAACTAGATCTGTCTTAATTATTTTTAGAAAGCACTCCAAATGGTGTTAGTCTTGTGGCCTCATCATATTGGGTTAAAATCAGCGGCATGTGACGATTTTAGCCCAGGTCACCCATAGAGCCAGACAGCTCCTATCTGATCACACAATGCCGTGCCAGCTCCGTGGGTGGGGGGTGAGCTGGCAAAAGCTGCCGGCAGGGCAAGCAAGATGGGAGAGCTCCATACAGCCCCAACCATACAGTCTATGGGAAAAGCAGTACACATCACACCCGCCCACACTTGCCCTATGTGATTGCCCTTCCTTAGGGCTGGGTGATGCGAGGCATGGGGTGTCGGATACCCCACGGTGAAGTGGAGCGCCACCGCCACCAGCTGCTAGCCACTGCAGATATGATAAGGTAGTTAATTAACAGCATTTAAATATATACAGAGATTACCTGAACAATTAAATTGATCATTAACAAAGCAACATATATTTATGCAATTTAGCCTGGAGTGGACTACTAAAATGTATTTGCTCTACATCTTCAACAAATCAGCAATACAGAACTGGAAGGCTTAAGTATAGATTGGTAGCGATAGGTAATTAATACAGTAATGATGGCTGATGAGGGCTACTAGGGATGTTGCAACTATGGTTTTCTACTGAAATGTTCCACCATAATTACTTCATTGGGTCCTCTGTAGAAATTTACAAAACTTGACAGGTAGTTTGCCCTCTCCCCTGGTTGTCCATCTTGTTGAGCATATAAAGACTTGAACTCACCAGAAACATGCATGACAGATAGCTTAACTCCATTTCTAACTAAATTCCTGAGGCCTTCTCGGGTACGTTCGTCTTGATGCTTGTACAGCTGAGCAGCTTTTATCTCGAGGCTCACGTTAGGGTGTGCTCTCAAGAACTCAATTATATCCTGGCTGCATGAATGACAAGGACTCCAAGACAGAAACCAACTGATAGAGCATGGTGTGTTTTTCCGGAGATTTATCTCCTCGCAGTAATTTTGCAAAAAATTATTTTCAGCATGGAGGTGAGGGATGTTTGTACACCAGTTCTTCCAGGTCCTGCAGCCGTTATCCCAGTGGATTTCATACAGCAGAAAAATACTGTCGGGTCTTTCTGTGGGATCATAATTCCTCTGAAACTTCTCTGGTTCTATTCTCCATCTGAGGAACAAATTTGATAATAGAATCGCACAATTCAGGTACTCCCGGCTTATTGTCATGTTTTGCTTCAGCACTGAGCAGGCCAACAGAATGTGTGTTCTTCCTGAGGTGAAATACCAAGGAATTGTGAGGGAATCTAAAGGACTTTGCTATGACTAGCCTCCAACTCCAAGTGGATCAAAGGTTGCTCCTGGAAGTCCACATGACGTCCAAAGACTTCTAGTTCTCAATGGGGAGAAACCAGGGTGAATGGTTTCAGCCATGCTCTTGGCAGGGCTGCCCAGGAAGTCGATTGCAATCGCCCAGTCGAGCCCGGGACCGACGGAGGTTGATCCCAGCCGGATGGGGCGATTCTCCGGGGGGGGGGGCAGGCTGCGCCAAGCCCCTCCCCCTCCCCCGGCTTCGGCACTCCTAGCAGCTTCTCCAGGCTTGAGGATGGCAGTGCCAAGCCAGCCTTGTGCTAGCTATGTCACCACTGGCTTGGCATTGCAATCCTCAAGCCTGGAGAAGCTGCTGGGAGCTCCAAAACCAGAGGGGAGGGAGCGGGGCTTGGCACGGCCTGGCTCCGCCCCCCTCTGGCTTCTGCTCTACCAGCAGCTTCTCCATGCTTGAGGATGGCAGTGCCAAGCCAGCCTTGTGCTAGCTATGTCACCACTGGCTTGGCATTGCCATCCTCAAGCCTGGAGAAGCTGCTGGTAAAGCGGAAGCCAGAAGGAGGGCAGAGCCAGGCCGCACCAAGCCCTGCGCCCTCCCCTCTGGCTTTGGAGCTCCCAGCAGCTTCTTCAGGCTTTATTGTTATATTATTGTTATTCTATAGCCCAAAAAACCCTATAACAACCCAGTGATTCCAGCCATTAAAGCCTTCGACAATACTGGAGGGATTTGAGGGGAATTGACAGTGATTGACATGGAACGACTGGATGACGAGATTGGATCTTGGTTTTATTGATTGGATCTTTGATTTGAGACACTATGAGTTATGTTGTATTGACTTTGTATGATTGTATATTGATGCCATATGAACCCAATCAACTATGAACCCAATCAACTATGAATCACACAGGAGACTCTTGCGATGTCAGCAAAGGCATTCAGCAATGGCCAGGAGCTTTCTTGGGGCTCTGTTGCTGTCTGGTAATGGCAATTGCCACATGAAAGGTGTGGTTGAATTCGTTTTGGCCTGACTGGACTCTGTAGTTCAGTGTTTCTCAACCTGAGGGTTGGGACCCCTGGGGGGGGGGGGGTTGCGTGGGGGTTTCAGAAGGCCACCAGAAAACACATATTTCTCAGATGGTCTTAGGAACTCCTTTGACAAAGAGGACTGAAGATCTCTCTGCCTGTCCTTCTCTTCATGTGCAAGTGAGGGAGAGCGTGCAAGATTGGAGGGAGGCTTGCGCTAGCGAGTCCCTTCAAGGCATGGGGATTCTGTGTGGGAAATTTGGCTTTTCCTCTTTAAATTGATGGCGTCGCCATTGGGAGAGAGAAGCAGCATGGAGAAAGCAGAGTTCACTGGGAAAGAAAGCATAGAATTCTGGGAAATGTAGTTTGGGAAGGCGAGGAGCCCTATGGCAGATAATTCAAAAGGCCATGCCCTAAACTACATTTCCCAGAATTCTGCTCAGCATCACAAAGCCCCAATTAGGATAGGGGAGTGCTGTTTTCCCCTTGTAGCAGCAGCCAGCCAGTGTTCCAATAAATTGTTCAATCTGCAAAGAGGAGGACTGACTGATACTTCTGGTAAGTAAATCTCTGTGCAGGGCTGGGGAAAAATCCCTAAATGGATTAATATGAAAGACATTCAATGAGATAGGTGTTGTTTTTTAAATAAAAAAATTGCCAAAACTTTTTTTAAATCCCTAAAATCAGTAGATGTATGAATATTTCTGAAAGTTGGGGAAAATGATCCCCTGTTATCTTGTCATTATATTAAAAAATTCAAGGATATAGCTTTTGTGGGTTTTAAAAAATGTTGTTTATAAAAACTTTGAAAATGCCCCTAAAATCTGTGGATCAGTGAAATATTCTGAAAGTTGATTGGCTAACAGTGGTAAATGTGTTCTACTATTGTAGCAATAGCTGGAGAAAGGAGCCCCTGAAGCCCCCCGTCCTTGCACAACTACTATAACAAAAAAGTAAATAAATTTTGTTACTCGTCATAGTAACAAAATTTTCACTATCAATACTTTAGAAACAAAACGCCGGTGTCCCCTAATTTTTTAAAATAAGTTTTGAAACATTTTTTTAATTAATCACTCTGCCCTACTAATCATTGCAAAGAATTAACACTTACTTTAGTACCAGTTTGAAACTGTATTTGATTCTCACTGTAGATAAGGCCAAAGTTGATAACTATACCATGGAACTTTGTCAAGTCTGGAAAATAGTACCTTCATGATATATTTATAGATATGCCGCAATCTCTCTAGTATAGGCTTTTCCCCATTGGCTTTTAAGCCAAAACATTTCCTAGCCCCCCCCCCCCCTAATATCAACAAGCCTTGGAGCAAAACGGCGCATCAACAGGAGGTTGAATGGGAGTCTAGATTAAATGCAGTGGTCTCTCCTCGCTAGTGCCCCAAGTTTCTGATGCTTCTCTCTAACCCACTAGCTTTTTGAGTATAAATGTAATATAATATAATATGTAATTGTGTTTCTTACCTTCTGTCTGACAGACCTGTTGGAAAGAACAGACATATTGAGAAAATGCTTTTTAAAAAGTAAGTTCTTTATACATACCATGAACAATTAACTTGTTACCATGCTGTAGTTATTTAAGCTGCAATATATTGCAAAATTAAGATTTCTTGTGGTACTCCCTCTGAATGAATCTTGCCTTTGCAAAGCCTTTGCAAGATACTTGGATGACCTCTAGCACGTAAGGCAGAAAAGTTAAGAGAGTTGCTGGCGGGACTTCTGCCTGGACTCTCTTGAAAACATGATCTATGACAGCCTTGGAGGTTTGTTTAATCTCGAATCTGAGGGCTTCAGCCAAAGCTCTGACATTGTCTGTGGGAGATGGCGGGTCGATGAAGCAAGCCTCCGGATTCGAGACAAGTTAAAGCCCAGGGATAATACCGACTCCAAGCGGACCAACTTTGCGTCGTCCATGTCGGGATCATCTTCTGACCTCTGAGATTGGCCTGGTGCTTGTGGGGTAGTCGGTGGGAGTGCCTGGGTCGTTGGAGGGCCTGGGCATTTAGGAGAGTGCAGAGGTGCTGGATGTGGTTCTCAAACCTGTGGGTCCCCAGGTGTTTTGGCCTACAACTCCCAGAAATCCCAGCCAGTTTATCAGCTGTTATGATTTCTGGGAGTTGAAGACCAAAACATCTGGGGACGCACAGGTTGAGAACCATTGTCTCAGAGGATGAGCCTGAGACTTCTCTAGCCAGGTGGGTTGTTTCACGACCTTTTTCTGATGCGTCTTCTGGTGGTGGAAAAAGCTGTTGACGAGTCTGAGATGTTGGCGTCAGGGTCGGCTACGGCTGGACCGAAACCTGGATGACTGTATGAGTGGAGTGTGATGGAAAGTCTTGGACTTTACCATCCAAGTGGTCTTCCAGTATGGACTCCGATGACTGGCTGGGCAGGTTGGAGACAGGATGAAGAACAGCTGTCAGAAGAAGATCGGATGGTTCTTCCAATGCTGAACACAGAGCCACTTACTTGGCATACCACCAAATCCAAATAGCAAAACATATAGCAGATGTGGCAGGGAAAAAGATCACCCATGGCAGCTATTGCCATACACCATCATGCATGGTTACGCTTTTTGGGTCTTTCCATGGCTTCCCATCAAGTTATAGAAGACCTCCCGTTTGATGCTACTGGCGTCTTCAATGCCAGCACCAATGACAAACTGAAGTCAAACCCGGACTTCAAGTAACTTGCAGCAAAATGCGGGATGCAGCCTTAGTCCCAACACCACCAGAGAACCAAAGGGCCAAGGTGGTCCCAATCTTCAAGAAGGAAAAAAAGGAGGACCCAAACAATTACCTCCCGGTCAACCTCACATTGATACCAGGCAAGATTATGGAAAAGATTGTTAAGGAAGTGGTCTGCAAATACTTAGAAACAAGTGCGGTCATTGCTATTCTTATTCTTATTCTTGCTCTTTTCTATTTTCCTGCTTCATAGTTCCTAATCTATTCTGGCAAGATGTTTTCTATTTTGGACTTCTTTGAAGCCCCCTCTATTTGCAAAACTGACTTTCAACTTAAAAATGAGGACAATTTGGACAACAACTAAAATAGATTGAAAGTATCAACAAAGTTTCCCTGACAGGTTATAGCTGCGTCATTTTGCACTGCAATAAAATTGAATTTTTACCTTCTCCTGATGGTTGTGGATCCATTCTGTTCTGCTGCCAATTTCTAGATGGGTTACCTCTTTTATATGGAGTTTTCTCATTTCAGTTTCTGTTCTCCAGAAAACGAAACGCTAGAATAGCAGTAATCCCATTTGTCATACCTAAATCTGAAAAGTCACAGCCATGACAGACATCTTGAGGTTTGTCTCAAGGAACCAGAAATTCTGCACTACGAACTAATGGTATGTTTGTTTGTTTGTTTATTTATTTATGGATTTATTAATTGCCCATCCCAGATGGCTCTGGGCGATTTACAATAAAAACACACAGCTACATACCTAAAACATCTAAAACATCTTAAAGTATCTAACATCTAAAACAGGGCTGTCCAACTGGCAGCCCGGGGGCCGTATAAGGCCCCCCAGCCCCTTCCCTGCGCCCCCCTAAGCTTTTTAATAATTAAAAAAAATTAAATAATAATATTTTAAAAAATTACCCACTTCCGGGTTCCGGAGCAAGTATCGCGAGACTACGGAAGCCATATGGGATTTCGCTCTCAACGTGAGATCACGCCTGCGTTGAGAGCGAAATCCCGTGTGGCTTCCGTCGTCTCGCGATACTCCTGTTGCCGAAATCTCGGCTACTTAATCCCTGTGGCCCACGCAGACGCGATTTGGACCTTCTCGGCTGCTGCCTCGGTCGGTCGTTGCCTCTGCTCGTGGTCCGGCTACTCCTGGATCCTGCGCGTTTGGGAAGGTAGGCTAACCTTTATGTTATTATTATGTAATTGTGTATGGATGCCCCTTATGTATTCCCTCCCTGCATTTCCCCTTAGTAAAAGATTATATTTGATTGTATGGATGCCTCTTATGTATTCTCTTCCTGCATTTCCCCTTAGTAAAAGATTATATTTGATTGTATGGATGCCTCTTATGAATTCCCACCCTGCATTTCCCCTTAGTAAAAGATTATATTTGATTGTATGGATGCCCCTTATGAATTGTAAGTAAATTGGAGCTGGGGGAGGGGCGGGGGTGGGGCGGGGGCGGAGCGGGGGCAGGGGCGGAGGCAGGGGCGGGGGCAGACCCTTCAGCCCCCCAGGTCATCATTGACCGGAATTCAGGCCCTTGGGCCGGTAGAAGTTGGACAGCCCTGATCTAAAACATCTTAAAGTATCTAACATCTAAAAACAATTAGCATCTAAGAACATCTAAAAACAATCAACAGTCTAAAGTTCTCAGCCGAACGCCCTCCCAAACAGCCATGTTTTGCAAGCCGTGTGAAAGTATTTTAGATCACGGGTGGCTCTGATGTAAGGAGGGAGGGCGTTCCAAAGTGATGGGGCGATCACCGAAAAAGCTCTACTCCGGGTTGATGTCAAATGGGCTTCCTTAGGGCCTGGGACCTGTAATAGATTTTGATGATCTGGTCGAGGCGATCTCAAGGGTCGACACGGAGAGAGGCGTTCCCGTAGGTATGCCAGCCCTTGACCATGCAAGGCCTTAAAGGTTAGAACCAGCACCTTATGAGTAATACAGAATTCGACAGGAAGCCAGTGTAGTCGGTATAGAAAAGGTGTTATATCGTTCCTCACGGGGGTTCTTGTGAGAAGTCTGATCACCGAATTCTGTATTAGTCGAATTCTGTATTAGTCCCGACAAGGGAAGGCCAACATAGAGGGCATTACAATAGTCAAGTCTTGAGGCTCCTTCTGTCCCGGAGTGTGGTGGAGGCTTTTAAAAAGAGGCTGGATGGCCATTCAAAGTGGTGCTTTGAATGCGATTTTCCTGCTTCTTGGCAGAGGGTTGGACTGGATGTCCCAGGAGGTCTTTTCCAACTCTCTGATTCTATGTTATCATGCAACTAACATCTCGGATCAACTCCGACGCCAGCTTGACCGAGGTGGATCAGCATTGCTTGTATTGTTAGATCTTACAGCTGCCTTTGACACGGTCAATTACGATCTTTCGACCCACTGCCTTGCCACCTCGGGGGTCCAAGGGTCTGCCCTTAATTGGGTGGACTCCTTCCTCCGGAACCACTGGCAATGAGTGGAATGGAACGGGGCGTCCTCTGAAAAATCACCACTTATGTGTGGAGTTCCTCGGGGGGGGTTCTATCTCCACTGTTATTTATCAGGGGTGGGCAATTACCAGCCCTCCAGGTGTTTTGGACTTCAATTCCCAGAAATCCTAACAGTTGGAGGGCCAGTAATTGCCCACTCCTGATGTATATGCAACCACTCGCTCAGCTAGTTCGGAGTTATGGGCTGAAGTGTTATCAGTATGCTGATGACACCCAGCTCCTTCTATGGATGGACGGCCAACCGGACTCAGTTCCTAATAATTTCACATCTTGCCTTGAGGCCGTAACAGGTTGGCTGCATTCCAGTAGACTGAGGGTGAATCTGGCAAAGATGGAGATCTTGTGGCTGGGTTTAGGATTAGATGAGGTTACCGAACTTTAGACGGTGAACCTCTCTCTCCAACTATCACTGTCAAAAGCCTTGGTGTCATTTTTGACCCGTTATTGACAATGGAGGCCCAGGTCTCCGCCATCAGTAAGTCGGCTTTTTTCCATCTTCGGCAGGCTAGGTGACTGGCGCCCTACCTATCCAGTGATGACCTGGTCACAGTGTTTCAATAATGATAATATTCATTCAGCCTCTGCTAACAACAACAACAACAACAGGTTCCTAGAGTAGGAGGAGACCTCCAAGGGCCATCCAGTCCAACCTCCTTCTGCCATAAGGGAAAAACACAATCAAAGCATTCCTCACAGGTGTGCCAAGTTTGGTTCAAGTTGGCTGAATGGCCATCTGCGAGGAATGCTTTGATTGTGTTTTTCCCTTATGGCAGAAGGAGGTTGGACTGGATGGCCCTTAGAGGTCTCCTCCTACTTTAGGAACCTGTTGTTGTTATTATTAATATTGGCTGAATGGCCAGCTGTGAGGAGTGCCTTGATTGTGTGAGGGGGTGAAGCCAGGCTGCGCCATGCCCCGTCCCCTCCTCCTGGCTTCAGCTGTCCCACAGCTTCTCCAGCCTCTTGAGGGAGCACTGCCAAGCCATCATTGTGCTTGCTATGCCACCGCTGGCTTGGCAGTGCTCCCTCAAGGATGCAGAAGCTGTGGGACAGCTGTGGGACAGTTTCACAGCTTCTCCAGCCTTGAGGAGGAGTGAGTGCAGCAGAGTAAAGGGGGTGCAGGGCGGGCGTGGATGGCGCTCTGCATGCAGGCGCAGAAGCACCCGAATATCAACTTGAAAAAACTTTTTGGAAGGGGAGGTCCGGATCTGGCGCCCCTTCTTGGCTGCGCCCCTAGGCCGTGGCCTAGTGTGGCCTTATGGATAATCCGGGCCTGTCCAGCAGAAAAGTCAGTGTGGGCTTCCCCTGTCCAGGATGGAATGTGGAGGCGGGTTCCTCAATAGCAGATCTGGAGCTATGACAGTGAAAACTATATCCTTTTGTTTCTCAGGCTGGAGGAACATCTAGGCCAGTGGTTCCTAAACTTTGGTTCTCCAGGTGTTTTGGACTTAAAGATCCAAAAGTTCCAGCCATCTTGGTCAATATCATGAAATCCAAAAATTCTGAAAGATAAGTGGTTATGAACCACTGCTCTAGACAAAAGAAGGAATTCTAGCCAAGCAGAAGTTCCATTCCCACTCATATTCTTCCTTTGCTTTCTCATCCTCCTAGTGTTATGGCTCCTCTGGTTTTTGAATCAGTACTTTGAGATGTCAAAGTACCAATGACGTTTAACAAAGAAGCAGAGGAAAAAACTTTATTCAAGATTACATTAAGCTAGTCAGGCATCATGCAGCTTGGAGCTCCCCTCTACATCAAATTATCATTAACACTCTACAGGCTGCCCAGGAAGCCGATCGCGATCTACCAGTCGATCCCGGGACCGAAGGTCGATCCCAGTTGGATGGGGTGCTTCTCAGAGGGGGCGGAGCCAGGCCGTGCCAAGCCCCGCCCACTCCCCCGGCGTCGGCACTCCTAGCAGCTGCTCCAGATTTGAAGAGGGCAGGGACAAGCCAGCCTTGTGCTAGCTATACCACCACTGGCTTGGCACTGCCATCCTCAAGCCTGGATAAGCTGCTGGGAGTTCCAAAGCCAGAGGGGAGGGGAGGGGCGGGGCGTGGTGTGGCCTGGCTCCGCCCCCTCTGACTTCCGCTCTACCAGCAGCTTCTCCAGGCTTCAGGATAGCAGTGCCAAGCCAGCCTTGTGCTAGCTATGTCACCACTGGATTGGCATTGCCACCCTCAAACCTGGAGAAGCTGCTGGGAGCTCCAAAGCCGGGGGGGGGGCTTGGCGCGGCCTGGCTCTGCCCCCTCTGGCTTCAGCTCTATGGGGCGGAGTCAGGCCGTGCCAAGCCCCGCCACCACCCCTCCCCTCTCCAGTCTTGAGGAGGTAGGTAGATCTTTCTGACTTGGTTTTCTTATAAGTAGCTCGCATGCTGAAAAACTGTGGGCACCCCTGAATATCATAACAATTTGAGGGGAAAGTATGAGCAACACCGATAGTAGCACATGCACAGGACCATCACATGGGATGATTCCTACCTCTAACCACTCTCATTTGAAGAGACTAACTGAAAATGTCAACCCTTCTGGTGTCACTATACACAAAGCTAACCACAGGGCACTCCGCTCCGCTTCCTCAGGGCGGAATACAGGAGATTTCGCGTTTCCGCGTTCTAATACATGTCAATGCTGTGAGTCATCTCCCGGGCAGAAACGCGAAATCTCCTGTATCGACTTTGAGTCCCTATTGTGTTACTACAACACTGGGGAGGAGCGGTCAGAAGTTTTGAGCGCCCCTTGGAAGTGGAGTTTGCGCGAAACGGCCATCTTGGTGTTGCCAGCTTACCTCCAGCCGTTGGCGCCTGCCCATCCAGCAGCTTGCCAGCTCTTCAACCCACCAAGGCTCCCTTTCTGACTCAGTCGTTAGCCTACGAGTTATTATACTTTTGACTATTGATAGGGGAACACAGATTCTATTGGAATATTGTACTTGGCCCCATACCATTGTAGGGGCACTACTATTGTTATTATGTGAATCTGGAACACTGTGAATGAATTGCATTGCATTGTGCTTTTTGTGAGGTTGTTATGCTATAGCACTTGAATTTGTTCATATGATTATACCTGTGATTTTACCTCAAACACGTGTCTACACCTTTATTCCCATAGATCTGCCCCTTTATGCCCTGTGGTTTAGCTTTGTGTATAATGAGTTGTTACCAGTGATTGCTCTGTTGTTGTATTGAAACCCTTCTGGTGTCACAGAGGGTTAAACCGCTGAGCTGCCGAACTTGCTGACCAAAAGGTGGTGGTTTGAATCCAGGGAGCGGGGTGAGCTCCCGCTGTTAGGCCCAGCTTCTGCCAACCTAGCAGTTCAAAAACATGCAAATGTGAGATTAATAGGTACTGCTTCTGTGGGCAGGTAATGGCGCTTCATGCAGTCATGCTGCCTGTGTGACCTAGGAGGTGTCTACGGACAATGCTGCCCGTGTGACCTAAGACGTGTCTACCGACAATGCCAGCTCTTCGGCTTAGAAATGGAGATGAGCACCACCCCAAGAGCCGGAGATGAGCACCAACCCTCAAGGTGAGCTATGGGCAACACTGAGCACACTGTCCTAGTCAAAAACAAATATCCAATGGACAGTGACACATCAACAAGGCATCAATAATCAAATATATATGGTATATTGATGTACAAACTGACTGTGGTATCCACATAAGAAGGGTTTCCCAGATAAGAATAATTGACCGGTTTGTGAGTGTGTTTGTGCCTCTTTTCTAATTAATATATACCATTGTTCGCATATGTACATGAATTTCGTCATATTGCCAACAAATGTATTGATTTAACCTATTTGACTTTTTCCCTTTGACATTTCGTACTTGATAAAATATATGATGTTGTGCTAATAACCAATGTAACATTGTTCCTGTGATGCTGCTTATGTGACGCTGCTGATGTGACGCTGCTGATGTGACGCTGCTGATGTGATGCTGCTGATGTGATGCTATTTTGCCTATTAGAACTTTGTGTATGTGGATACCACAGTCAGTTTGTACATCAATATACCATATATATTTGATTATTGATGCCTTGTTGATGTGTCACTGTCCATTGGATATTTGTTTTTGACACCAACCCTCAAGAGCAGAAGGGGAAGCCTTTGCCTTATTTGTGTTTCTAGGCATTGAATGTTTACCTTGTGTTGTCTATGCTAGAATCCGCCCTGAGTACACAAACCTTGTTTGATGCCTAGGAATACTGGGCAGTGTGGTGTTAAGGTGTGGTGAGAGTGGTTATAGTTATGTGGTATGGAAATATGTGATATTACTGCATATTTCCAGTGACAGAGAGACACACAAGACTGAGTCGGACACGACTAGACCTAATGTCAGGGGAAACATTTACCTTTACTAATTGAAAATGTATGTGAAAAAAACCTAGAGACCAAATGCCACAGGAACAAATTGAGTTTTTTTTTAATGCAAACAGATATGTTGATTTAATGATGAATAGTGCAGTATAATTTTTAAGAAGCAGTTATATTTGCAACCACACAAAGCATACATCTGTGTAGAGATTTGTCCATTGCATCAAGATAGTTAACAGCAGATTCTGCTTGTAAAAGAAAATCACAGTAAATTCCTAGGTATGTGGCTGTTCTTGGTAACCCGGGACAATTCAAAATGAGCTGTGGAGAGAGAGAGAGAGAGATGAACAAGATGTTTTTAAGAGCATTGTTATGGGGAAATGAAGTAACAAATGGCATAACTGTAGGCATAACATGCTATTGGCTGCTTTTGCATCATGGAATGGCAAAACTGCCACAGAAAGCGTGTGCACTAATTCCCAAAGTTGGTGTGGCCAGACAACAAATCCCCACAAAAGTTCTAATATAATCCACTTCAAAGCAGATAATGGATTGTCTGTTTTGATAATCTAGATCAGTGTTTTTCAACCTTTTTTGAGCCGCGGCACATTTTTTACATTTACAAAATCCTGGGGCACACCACCAACCAAAATGACACAAAATGACACTCTAACACAGTAATACATATAGTTGATCTTGAGTTTTGGAGTTGTAGTTCACCTATATCCAGGGAGCACTGTGGACTCAAACAATGTTGGATCAGGACCAAACTTGGCATGAATACTCAATATGTCCAAATGTGAACACAGATGGAGTTTGGGGAAAATAGACCTTGACATTTGGGAGTTACAGTTTTTGGGATTTATAGTTAACACACAATCAAAGAGCATCCTGAGCTCTTGCAACAATGGCATTGAACCAAACTTGGCATATTGAACTCTCAATACCAACAGAAAGTACTGAAAGGGTTTGCTTGGGAATTGACCTTGAGTTTGGAAGTTGTAGTTCACCTACACCCAGAGAGCACTGTGGACTCAAACAATGTTATGTTATGTTATGTTTTCTATCCAGAATCACAATGTTGGAAGGAGGCTCACCACTTTAAGGTCCCTAAAACAGGCATGGGAAAACTTCGGCCCTCTGGGTGCTTTGGATTTCAACTCCCACCATTCCTAACAGCCTGAGGCCCTTTCTTGCTTAAGTGGCTGAGGGGGGGGGGAAGGCATGAGGCTGCTAGAAATGGTGGGAGTTGGAGTCCAAAACACCTGGAAGGTCCAAGTGTGCCCATGCCAGCTTTCGACAGAGACCTCTTTCTCCCCCTTCGCGCCCTTTCTTCCCCCTCCTGCCGAACACTTACTTTTTCTTCTCCACTCGGGCTCCCTTCTTCCCAGCCTCACTCTGCCCGCTTTGCCTCGCTTTGACGTGACCCGTGCAGGCGCTACTGCGCAGACTCGCCCCATGTCTTCTCCCCCCCCCTTCTGAACATTCTCACGCTGACCCCTCGGATCAAAGTGGCGGCAGAAGCGGCAGCATGAGCAAAGCGAGGCAAAGCGAGCAGAGTGAGCCTGGGAAGAAGGGAGCCCGAGTGGAGAAGAAAAAGTGTTCGGCAGGAGGAGGAAGAAAGGGTATTGGAGGTTCCAATTTCCCACGGCACACCTGATGATCGCTCACGGCACACTAGTGTGCTGTGGCACACTGGTTGGGAAACACTGATCTAGATGTAGAAAGGGCCTGTGTTCAATTCTCAGTGGAAGAGAGAAATGGGATAATGGAATAGTGGCCACATCTTGCAGGTAGTAAGTCACCTGGAACCAGTTACTTTATTGGTTAGAGGTTATTGTAGCAAAGTCATTCCCCCAAAGCATGTAAGACCAAAATTGCTATATCAATATAATGAGCTACTGTTTCTAATTATTTTCGACTGTTTCTTTCAAGGGCATTTTGATAGGCCTTCTGTTGGGAATCCAAGTTTTATGCTTAAGGTTCCCATTTTTCAAAATTACAAAGTACAAAACAATAACAAGATGTGTATGCCATCACACCAGGTCTGTTTAAGATTAAAACTGGCAGATGTGTTGTCCTTTCTACCTGGTGGACTGCAGAGCGCTTGCTGAAAAAGCTAGGTGGTCTGGCAACCCAAAAAACACTCCAAATTAAAGTTGAAAATCAAACAGTTTATTTAGTTATGCAGGACTTGGCACAGCTTTATGGTTGCAAAAAAAAAAGGAAGACTGGAAATGCCTTGGGTTGTTGCTCAGAAGATTCCCACTGCTTCCCTTTGGATGGCAGGAAACCCGATATTTCCCCACCCTGGTCCTAGGTGTTTGGGTTGAAGGAACCACTCCTTCCCCTCTAAACCTAAGACCAGTCAAAAGGTGACCTAAAGCTGGGCTGGTAACCAGATGTCTATCCTATACAGCATGCAAAGCCAGTCTCTGCAAGGTACCATAAACTCATCTGGTTTCAGCAGTCCCCCAGCTAATGGTCAAGCAAATAGCAATCAGCAGGTCAGCATGCAGGTAAGCATGCAGGTTAGCACCCAGTACTTACGGTGACCCTTTCGGAGCCAATCCTGGCTGGCCAAAAACACATCTGAATTCCTTCCCTCTCTGAAAGGAACTGAAACACTTTCTAAAATGGAGGCCAATCCCCAGGAAGAAAAAGGGCGGACACCAACTAAAAAGATACATTTGCAGAGCTTTAGGTGGCAAATTCTGCACCAGGCTGCAACCTTGCTAATAATTAACAGGCAAGGTGTCAGTGTGCCTGGAACAGTCCCAGGAAAGATGCAAAAGGAAAAATGCTGCCTTTTAAAAACCAAACTATGGAGCTATGCATATGAAACGTCTGGAGGACGGAACAATGTGCATCAAACAAGTTACTTTTTCAGCATTGTGATGAGTAACAGCTATGGATAATGTTCCAGTGCCCAAATAAACTAAAATTAGAAAATAACATTATATGCTACGGTTGTAGCAGGTCCTGCTTGCTGCCCTAGGCATTATTTACTTCCAATGAAAAACCAAGTAGAGGAGCATTTCTCACGTAGGAAATGTTCCAATCCTGGAGATTGAGAGCTCTGTTGGGAAAGATCTAGAAATGGATAGACATATAACCCTCTCCAATATCATCATTGATGAAAAAAGATGTGTCACGAATCTTGTTTGAGCTTCCCTACTACTATTCCATTGTGCTACCAGGAAATATCAAATACATCGCACCACTAAAATAACAGTAGTCATTTTGGAGTTAGCTCTTCTTTCAAACTTACCCATTACTTACTTGAGGATTGAATCAAGTTGCTGGGAATCAAGCCGTCTCTCATTTGAGAAACCCCTACGTGCTCTGATGTTCGTCCCCTGATGATCCACAAACTTCTCCCAACAATATTGATAATCTGAATAAAACAAATATCCCATCAGTCTGAGTGTGAGCTTAGGATAGGTGGCTGATACATTTATGATTGGCTTCTATCTCAACAGAGAGGTTTGGCAGATCATGAAAAAATCCATATGAAGCTTTGATGTTGTTGTTAACTGCCTTCAAGTTGATTTTCAAATAACTTCCACACCACTGGCAATCTTCTTTGGGAATTTTTGGAGAACAGGACAAGTCCCAGCAGATTGGAGGAGGGCAAATGTGGTCCCCATCTTCAAGAAGGGGAAAAAGGATGACCCAAACAATCACGATTCGGTCAGCCTCACGTTGATACCAGGCAAATCTATTTTCTTAATTTGAGAAAACATCTATCTCAGTATCTATAGGTCCTTCAGTGTGGCTCTATGATCAACTTCACTGGATGTGACCCAAGAGACACACTGGAAGACCTAAACACACCTAGGTATGTGTAGGAATCTTTAAGTCTTCCAGCATGACTAGGGTTCCCATATGTCCCTTATTCTAAGGGACGTCCCTTATTTTGGCCCTAAAATTTGTGTCCCTTTTTTTCAGGCCCTGTCCCTTATTTTTGACTAGCAGGACAGGACTGGGTGGGGTTGACCAGAGGAAGGTGCGCACTGTGGTTTCCACGGCAATGCCTGCCCGGGGATTCCAACTCGCAGGGCAGCCTGCGTCCCCGTTGGAAGGAAGAGACGATACAGGACTTTTCAAAGTACAGTAGACTAATTAACCGTTACCCAAGGGAATGTTGGATCATGTTGGATAAAGATAGTTTCTGGTTGCTTGAGAGTTACTCTTAAAATAGGCCTAGCTGTGCATCCCAATACTATACAATGCTGTGTATCCCATACTATACTATACCATTAACTATTGACATAATAATCATGAAAGTGTACTGTCTTATACAATGTATTTTATTTTAATGTTTAGACAGTGCACTTTTAAAGTCAGCAAAGTCAAGTACTAAATACAGATGGAGAAAATTAGGTAGTTCTAATAATGTTTTTTCTGCATGACAAAACATGCAGAAACATACCATGTCCTGTTAAGAGGGTATAAGTCAGTTTTTTGTGAGTTTCAATCATTATCTTATTCTGTTAATAAAACTATTTCTGCCTAATGTTTGAGTTTCAAGTTTTTTATGAAGTGTCCCTTATTTTTGTGAAAAATCCCGTAAATGTCCCTTATTTCTTATATCAAAAAATGGCAACCCTAAGCATGACTCTATGGCAAACCACTGGTAGAAGTTGACCATGGAAATCTGTAAAAACTGAACATGCAGATGTGGGAAAGTTGGTTCTAATTTGTCATTTAATTTGTTTCTGCTAACCATTCTGTTTATCCATATTCTGTTCAAACAATCGCCTTGTCCTCTATACATGTTACATGTCCACTCCCCCCCTTATATGAAAGCCCCCTATAATCCGTTATATGTGCTCTCCCTCGCAAAGAATCTACGCCTGTTATCTCACCGAGTTTTTAACATTTTATATTGTGCATGTGGCCCACCTGTCATTTGTGATTTTAGATATTTATTTGCATATTGTTTTTTTTATTTATATGTATGTTTTTATTGTGTTATTGTTGATGTTTTGATTTTATTTTATTGTAATTGGTTGTTTGGGCTTGGCCTCATGTAAACCACCCCGAGTCCCCATTGGGGAGATGATGGCAGGGTATAAATAAAGATTATTATTATTATTATTATACATCTGGATGATTAAATATTGTGGCACACCCAATTTTAAAGGTGTTGTTTTTCATATTTACCAAAAGCATTGCTATCTATTACATATAATAAAAGTCAGTGTTTGCGGGCGGGTGGGCCAAGCGACGGGAGGAATATGTGCCAGCGTTTCGATTGGCTGCCACTCCGGGATTATTTGCATAACGGCTCTGAATGGCCAGCCTCTCAACATTCCAACAATCCTAGGCAGCAGAGAACGGAAGGGAAAGGGCCTGAGGCAGACACACAGAGCCCACCTGACCCATTCCTGGTGCAGTTTCAAATAGGACGAACCATGGATGATGGGTCTTGAAGTACGTCCACCCATCTCCTGAGAACGCTGCCAGAGAGGGTAAAAGAAAAGGCCTGACTGAATTAACACAAGATTTTTCTGGACTAGGCCTCAGTTACTCCATAAAGGGCCTGAAAGGTCCTGACTGAATTAACAGTCAGGCTTCCTAAACTTCATTTTCTGGACTAGGCCTCAGTTACTGGGCTACTATGCAAGGACTGAGTTAACAGTAAGGCTGCCTTAACTTGATACTCCAGATTAGGCCGCCAATCATGGGATCCTGTGTATGGCCTGAATTGACAGTAACACTTCCTCAACTAGATTATCATGACTAGGCCAAAGTTACTGGGATACTGTGTAACGACTGAAATAACAGTAAGGGTTCCTAAACTTGCTTTTCCTGACTAGGACTCAGTTACTGTGATACTGTGTCAAGACAGATCCCTCTGCGACCCTCATCCAGTGCATGATCATGACCACACTTGGCACACAAAGCCCCCATGATCCACTTTACGTCCTGGTGCAGTTCGGAGGAGGGTGGACCACGGGTGATGGGACTTGAAGTACCTCCACTCACTTCACAAGACCGCTGCCAACCTCATCCAAAGACTGATCAAGACCAAACTTGGCACACAGAGCCCCCATGACTCATTCTACATTCTGGTATAGTATTGAGGAGGATGGACCACGGATGCTGGGACTTGAAGTACCTCCACTCACTTCCCAAGACTGCTGCAACCCTCAGCCAATAACTGAGCAAGACAAAATTTGCCACACATAATCCCCATGACCCACTCTACATCCATGGAGGAGGATGGACCATGGACGATGGGACTCTCAGCACCTTCCCTCACTTCCCGAGACCACTGCAAGCCACATAACCAACTGATAAGGACCAACCTTGGCACAAAATGCCTTTCACAAATAACCCGGGCAGTGCCGGGTCCCCAAGCTAGTAGTCTATAAAACCCAGGCTTATTTTCTTTTGAAATTATTTGGTAAGGTCCAGAATCCAATGTATGTTTGCAATATGATCTTACCACCTCATCACACAAGGGGATTTTGGTCACATACCACGCTGGGTCTCCTCTTGAGGGACCGATCCAGATGAACCCCATTACATGACGCAAGCTGTGGCCCTGCCCCATTGATGGCTGAAGTGGCGAGGAAGAACTATAAGAAGCTTCCTCGCAAACCACAGTACAAACCCAAGTTTTTGGCCTTTCCCCCCATCTGATGGGGGGAATGGCAACGAGGCAACACTCTGTATTTTATCCTTTTTCTTTACTCAAATGTTGTTGGACTGCAACTATCAGCATTCCTCACTATGTTATGGTAGCAGGGAGTGCTGGCGTTGCAGTTCAACACCTCTCGAGGGCCAATAATTCCAACCACTGGCTTAAATCCGAAGACTGAAGGAAGATTTTGTCTTACATTTTTTATTGAAAATATTTTATTTTTAAAACCCAAGCATTATTATGGTATCAACTACTGAGTTTCTTTTCCACTACCTATTTATGGATTTAACTAACTGTTCTTAACTTACCAGAAAACTCCATGATGGATATCTCGACTTCAACATCAGCTAAGTCTCTGAGGCCTTCCCGATTGCGATGGTCATAAGGCCTGTACACCTGCGCAGCTAGTATTTCCAGGTTCACATTGGGACGTTCCTCCAAGAAGTCAATGATACGATAGGCACATGCACCACAAGGTGTCCATGGCATAAACCAAGTGATATTGCATGGGATGCCTGGTCGGTCGTGTATCTCCTCGTCTTCCAAAAATATGATTTCAGCATGTTCGGGGTGGCTGTTGCTACACCAGTTCCTCCATGTTCTGCGACTTCTTCCCCACTGAATTTCATACAGGAGATAAGTAACTTCTGGGTGTTCTGAGGGACTGAAGTTGCTCAGAAATTCATCTGTTTCCAGTTTCCACCTTAAGCAGAAATGATTCAGCCTGTCATACTGAAGCATCTTCATGCTATACATTAGTGTTTCCCAATCAGTGTGCCATGGCACACTAGCGTGCCGTAAACGATCATCACGGCTGTGGGAAATTGGAACCTCCAATACTCTTTCTTCCCCCTCCTGCCGAATACTTTTTCTTCTCCACTCGGGCTCCCTTTTTCCCAGCCTCGCTCTGCTCGCTTTGCCTCGCTTTGCTCTGGGGCGAGTCTGCGCAGTAGCGCCCGCACGGGGCCTGTCTTCCTCCCTCCCCCTCCCTTCCTGAACACGCTCACGCTGCCCTCTCGGATCAAAATGGCGGCAGAAGCGGCAGTGTAGAAGAAAAGGTAAGTGTTCGGCAGGAGGGGGAAGAAAGGGCGCGAAGGGGAAGGGGGAAAAAGAGGTCTCTGTCGAAAGCTGGCATGGGCAAACTTGGACCTTCCAGGTGTTTTGGACTCCAACTCCCACCATTCCTAGCAGCCTCAGGCCCTTTTCCTTTTCCCCCTCAGCCACTTAAAGCAGGATAGGGCCTCAGGCTGTTAGGAATGGTGGGAATTGAAGTCCAAAGCACCCAGAGGGCCGAAGTTTTCCCATGCCTGTTTTCGGGACCTTAAAGTGGTGAGCCTCCTTCCAACATTGTGATTCTGGATAGAAAACAAAAAACAACATAACATAACATTGTTTGAGACCACAGTGCTCTCTGGGTGTAGGTGAACTACAACTTCCAAACTCAAGGTCAATTCCCAAGCAAACCCTTTCAGTACTTTCTGTTGGCAATGAGAGTTCAATATGCCAAGTTTGGTTCAATTCCACTGTTGCAAGAGTTCAGAATGCTCTTTGATTGTGTGTTACCTATAAATCCCAGAAACTGTAACTCCCAAATGTCAAGGTCTATTTTCCCCAAACTCCATCTGTGTTCACATTTGGGCATATTGAGTATTCATGCCAAGTTTGGTCCTGATCCAACATTGTTGAGTCCACAGTGCTCTCTGGATATAGGTGAACTACAACTCCAAAACCCAAGGTCAATGCCCACCAAACTCTTACAGTATTTTCTCTTGGTTATGGGAGTTCTGTGTGGGAAGTTTGTGTCTTTCTGCCATTCCTGCCAGGATATCTATGTTGTATTCATCGAAACAGGTCCAGGTTTCACATTGAGTGTATAAATACATTTTAAAACATATTAACTATATGTATTACTGTGTTAGAGTGTCATTTTGTGTCATTTTTGTTGGTGGTGTGCCCTAGGATTTTATAAATATAAAAAAAAATGAAAAACACTGATCTAAAGGGACAAGTCTCTATGCTAAAAAAGACGCTCAAAAGAGGTTGAAAAACACTGATATAGGTTACGAAACATTGTGTAAGGGATTTAATTTTTTCACCTCTGCCATTTTTTTTATACCATAAACGGAAACAAAACAAAATGGAAAATAAATTTAAAAATCTTGCCCTACAAAGGTTGGAATTGGAAGCTTCCATTGACACCTATGAATGTAAATTTTTCATTGGCAATACAAATTAATTATGATTTACATTTAAAATGTTAAGTAAGGGGCAGCATAATAAATAGATACATAAACATTAGCGTAATAACATCAAGCCAAAAAAATGTGGTGGGATAGGAGAGGGAGAAAGTAATACTCTGAGAAAACTTGTTGCAACAAGTAAGATTTTTAAAAAATAATACTGTACTATTTAATTTGTACCATGTTCTAAGCTCTCTTGGACCAGTGATCTCCAAAGTTTGAGCACATCTGCTGTGTCCAAATTTAGAAATATCCAGAATTTAGATAAAAATGCATCAGACAGGCGGGGGGAAAGGAGGGAATCATCTTACACTGTTCCCTCCCATCTTTGCCTGTCTTCTGGGATGGCCAGTCGTTCTGTGTCTTTTGTGTGCCTTTCTCTGTCGTCCTTCTGCTTTTGTCAGTTTGGAATCAGGTAACATTCCATTCCCAAAGAAGGCCTTCAGGCTCTGTTTGCATAAGCTTCGGGCAGTGGTTCTCAACCTTCCTAATGCCGTGACGCCTTAATACAGTTCCTCATGTTGTGGTGACCCCCAACCATATAATTATTTTTGTTTCTACTTCACAATTGTAATTTTGCTACTGTTATGAATCGTAATGTAAATATCTGATATAGGCTACAGGATGTATTTTAATTCACCAGAGCAAGTTGAGTACAAATACCTGGTACACCCAAATTTGAATATTGGTGGGGTTAGGGAGGATTGATTTTGTAATTTGGGAGTTGTAGTTGCAGGGATTTATAGTTCACCTGCAATCAAAGAGCATTCTGAACTCCACCAATGATGGAATTGAACCAGACTTGGCACAGACCTCCCAAAACCAACGGAAAATACTGGAAGGGTTTGGTGGGCATCGACCTTGAGTTTGGGAGTTGAGGTTCACCTGCATCCAGAGAGCACTGTGGACTCAAACAGTTATGGATCTGGACCAAACTTGGCAGGAATACTCAATATGCCCAAATGTAAACACTGGTGGAGTTTGGGGAAAATAGACCTTGACATTTGAGAGTTGTAGTCAGGGGCGGACCTAGCTATTCCGTGGGGGGTAAGTGAAAAAATTTTTGCGCCCCCCCCCCCCCGGTGGCTCCTGAGCACGGGTCGCGCTCTGGAACCCAGTGCGCATGCGCCAATTTCCGCGCATGCACGCTGGCTCTGGGGCGCACCCCTTGCTTTAGAGCCCAGTGCGCATGCGGCAATCTGCGCACGTGCGAAACTGTGCACACTGGCTCCAAAACAGGAGGTGCGCTTTGGAGCCAACGCACATGCGCAGAGAGCGCCTGTGGGGGCTTCTGTGCGTGCGCAGGGGCCTCCGCGCATGGGGAGGTGCGGCCGGAGCACCCCGGGCGGCGGGGCTGGCGAGCTGCGGGCCCGGCCAGCGCAGTGGGGCAGCGGGCGCGGGCGGTGGGGCAGAGCCGGTGCGGCGGCCCCTCCCAGGTGGTGACGCCCCTCCCAGGTGACGACGCCCTACGCGCTTGCGTAGGCCGCGTAATGGTTAAACCGGCCCTGGTTGTAGTTGCTGGGATTTACAGTTTACCTACTATCAAAGAGCATTCTGAACCCTACAAATGATAGAACTGGGCCAAACTTCCCACACAGAACCCCACATGACCAACAGAAAATACTGTGTTTTCTTGTGGTCTTTGGCGAACCCTTTGACACCCCCTCGCGACCTCTCTAGGGGTCCCGACCCCCCAGGTTGAGAAACGCTGGCTTAGGGGGAAAAAAGGCCTTACTCCATTGAGTTTGGCCCGTGCATAACTATCTACTAGACTGTGAAACGGTGGATGCCTCAGTTGCCATATTGTGATAGTGGTTTTGATAAAGCGCCTATCGGTGCGAAACGGAGAAGGATTCCTTATGCTGCCGTCAACCAGGCTTTTGATGTTCTAATATTGGCACCACTTGATATGATTTCGCCCTTCGTATGCACGTCATCTACTATTGGACTATGATAATGAACTTTAATTTGTGATATTTCCACACTCCAGACCAGTGAACTCTATGTCTATGGACTTAATATTGACAGAATGTACTGATTGAATTGTGGTCTGTGAGTACAACATTGACTGATTGAATACATAAGAATACTGATGTTTCAGATGTAAACAATTTTGATTATTGCCTTTATTTCATTTGGGTCTTTACACTTGTGTTAGGGAATGGAGCACCATGGAGTCCCACTGGAAGTGACCTTGAATCATGTGATGGCCTGGCCTCTGAAGTGCATGGAATTGGAGCCCGAAGACCATCAGATGAAGTCCTGTGTTTAAGACTGGGATGTTAAGATATAAATGTCCCACACCAGAATAGTGTATGTAGTTTGACCCATGAAAAGACACAAGGCTACTATCCTCAAACAATCTGGAACAAACGTTCTAGAGACAATTGGACATTTTCAATAGGAATAGCTTTATACATTTTACAGGGAGTAAAATTCATAAGTTCAATCATTCTTACCCTTGCATGTTGACTGCTGGAAATAAATCACAAAGCTAACCAATGTAAGACAGGAGCTCCTGGTTACAAGAAAGAGAGAGAGAGAGAGAGATCATAGGATGTGTCACATTAGTGCACACTCACATTAAAATAGAAAACACAATAAATACAATTAAAATTAGATATAGAACAGTGTCCCTATGTTCTGGACTTGAGACGTTTTGGACTTCATTTCCCACATTTCTGATTGTTTGCCAAGTCAGTCAAGAGAGTCCAAAATACCAGTAGGACTAGAGTCTGTGATTTAATATGAATAGGCACTTGCAGCTTTTGGCACACCCTATATAAAATCAAGTCCTATAAATGTAAACAAATAGCCGTTAGCAGACACACAACCACATGCACTTGTACCTATGTGATGTGTTTTCAGAAAACAATTAAGGCAGTCACCTTTTTCCATTCTGCAAATCCTCCTGCCTGGGAACAATATAGTGCATAATGTCTCAGTTGCACTGTCATTGTGGACACTTTGCAAGTAGAAAATAACTCTGTTCAGCCATTTTGGAAGTTCTGCTACCGTTTTAAGGTGGCAATGCTTCTTTGCATTTAAAAAAGAGAGAAATTGGTGGCCATTTTGTTTATAGGCCAAGGGAATCCCCGTGATCACTGGGAGGGGGAATTATGGCATTAGGCCTATGTTTTCGAGAGGTGCCTTGAGTCGTAAGAGGGCTCAGAACAACTCTGACCTGCGTCCTATTCCCAGGTACGTCGATGACAGCTCACCATCCTACCCCACTCCACCCTTGCTGCTGATTAATGCCAGGTCTGTTGTAAATAAAACCGTAACCCTTCAGGAGTTTATCTTAGAACAGAGTGCAGACCTGGCGTGCATCACGGAAACCTGGATTCGTGAGGGAGATAATATACCCTCATATGAATTAACACCTCCAGGCTTCGTGATGTTCCAGCAACCTCGGACTGAGGGCGGGGGGGGGGGAGGGAATGCTTGCCCGTGACTTTTATTCCATCAGGGCCATTCTGACGCCGAGGATCACTGGCATTGAATGTATTGGCTTGATATGGGACATGGATGAGAGCATAGCCTTCCTCCTAGTGTACCAGGCACCTAGCGGCCCAGGGGGAAGCCTACTCCAGCTGCTTGATGTTGTGTCGGACTGGGCCATGAGGTTTCCCAAACTTATTGTCCTGGGGGACTTCAACATTCATGCCGACATGGCATTGCCTTCACCAGCAGCAAAGGACCTGGTATTAACCATGGCAACACTGGACTCTCATTGATTGAGACCGGTCCCACTCATCAGGCTGGTCACACGCTGGATTTGATCTTCAGCTCTGGAATGCGGGTGGTCTTATCCTCAGTTGTAGAGCTACCATGGTCTGACCACTTCGCTCTGAAGGTCCGGGTAGAGATCCCATTTCCCCCTCGCTTAGGTACCGAGCCGATTTTGGCTCGCCCAAATAGACTTATGGAACCCACCAGGTTCCTGAATGCTCCAGGGGATTTGGGCAGGTTGACAACTGGAGTGCTAGTTTGTCTACAGCCCTAAAGAAGATCGCCCCCAGGCACCCTCTCCATCCCCACCGAAATCGCTCTCCTTGGTTTACTGAGTTTTTCCATCTTCGCCAGGCTAGGTGGCTGGCGCCCTATCTTTCCGGGGAGGCCTTAGCCACAGTCTCCTCAAGACTGGACTACTGTAACGCTCTATACGTTGGCCTTCCTTTGTCAGTGCTAGTGCTTCTTGATCTCACTGCAGCGTTTGATACTGTCGACTACGATCTGTTGATATACTGCCTCACTGTGTCCGGAGTCCATGGGCTGGCCCTTAATTGGTTCAGCTCATTTCTCCAGAACCGGGGACAGCAAATGAAGTGGATGGGACAAGTCTTCGAGAGGTGCACCCTCTATTGTGGGGTACCTCAAGGGGTTTCCTTTCCTCTCTTTTATTTAACATCAATGTTTGACCGCTTGCTCAGCTGGTACGGAGTTTCGGACTGGAGTGTTATCAGTACGCTGATGACACCCAGCTCCTTCTGTATTTGGAGACCGGGGCAGTTTCGGTACCCGATAATTTCACTCTATGCCTTGAAGCCGGGACTGGATCGCTGCGTGCTAGCAGGCTGAGGGTGAATCCGGCGAAGATAGAGATCCTGTGGCCTCCCTGTGGGAGTGGAGCAACCGTTGCCTACCATTGACGGTGAGCTTCTTGTTCCATCTGTCACCATGAAAAGCCTAGGTATCATTTTGGACCCCTTTCTGACGATGGAGGCCCAGGTCTCCACCATCAGCAAACAGATGTTTTTCCATCTTTGCCAGGCTAGGTGGCTGGCACCCTATCTTTCCGGGCAGGCCTTAGCCATGGTCTCCTCAAGACTGGACTACTGTAACACTCTATATACGTTGGCCTTCCTTTGTCAGTGACCCGGAAACTTTATATGGTTTAAAATGCAGCTGCCAGGCTCCTTATAAGAACCCCTGTGGGATGTCATATAACACCTATCCTGTGTCAGCTGCATTGGTTACTGATCGAATTCTGGATCTCCTACAAGGTGCTGGTATTGACCTTTACGGCCTTGTACGGCCAAGGGCTGACGTACCTTATGGACTGCCTCCCCCCTATCGACCCCAGTGGTCACCTTGATCTTGCCAAGAGAATCTCCTCCATATACCAGGCCCTAGAGAAATCCGCCTGGAGGTCACTAGGCGGAGAACTTTCTCCGTCCCTAAACTGTGGAACTCTCTGCCACCCAACATCCGAGCCATGCGCAAACTGAGATACTTTACTGTCGCACTGAAGACTTGGCTCTTTGGCAGAGCATTTGATTAGTTGTTTTAATTGTAATTCTTTTAAAGTGTTTTATGTTGTAAGTCGCCCAGAGCACCGCTGGTGAAGGGCGACTAAGCAAGTAATAAAAATTGATTGATTGATTGATTGATTGACTGATAATGTAATTACATTTCATTTCTCTGCATTTAAGGAAAAGGTTGGACTTTGGTTTTCCCGAAATCACCAGATATTCTTCTACTTATTCAAAGGAAAGAAATTGTTTGCTGAAAGCTAAAAAGATGGTTTGATCTAGGCCAGGGCTGCCAAGGAAGTCGATCGCGATCGACCAGTCGATCGCGGGACCGAAGGAGGTCGATCTCAGCCGGATGGGGCACTTCTCAGAGGGGGGCGGAGCCAGGCCGCGCCAAGCCCCGCCCCTCCCCGGCTTTGGCACTCCCAGCAGCTGCTCCAGCCTTGAGGAGGGCAGGGCCAAGCCAGCCTTGTGCTAGCTATACCACCACTGGCTTGGCCCTGCCCTCCTCAAGGCTAGAGCACCTGCTGCTAGAGCTGAAGCCAGAGGGGGGCGGAGCCTGGCTGCGCCAAGCCCCACCCCCTCCCCTGCTCCGCCCTGCTTCTCTTTCATCCGGAAGCAAACGTGGACTGTGCGCAGCGCGGGAGGCGCACGTGCTAAAGGTAGATCTTTCTGACTTGGTTTTATTATAAGTAGCTCGCATGCTGAAAAAGTGTGGGCACCCCTAATCTAGGCTATCCATTACATATCTCACAAGGATATGAGCGAGTTCCCTTGTTCTCCAGAACTCTTCAGCAGTTGGCTGTCAGCTGGTGAGACACAACCGTCTTTGATCCCAACTAGCAAGCTTCAATTCACTTGTCTTAATTTACTCATGAATTCTAATATGAATGGATGAGATCCATACCATTTGGACAAAAACTAGCCACCAGATTTTTAGGTTTTCTTAAATAATATGAGACATTTTTGGCATCTTGAAATCCCTACATTTTGAGGGAGACATGCATAATTTGAGGGAACACATATGAATGTGACTATATTAAAATCACAGACTAATAAAGGAAAAGGACTAAATAGAGTTCATAGGGAAAACAAGCCCAATTCACCCATCTCCACATTGGAGTTCACTGAATGCTAGATCCTTTTGCTTAGTTTCATCTTAAGGTATTTGCATTGTGATGGCAAAAGTAATCTGGGTATTTGAGAGACAATCCTTCACGACCTCGAGAGAAAAACACAATTATTATTATTATTTCAAATTTATAGGCCGCCACTCCCCGGGGGCTCGGAGCGGCTTACATCAGACATGAATGATACAATAAAACAGTAAACACAGTAAAATATAAAACTGATTAGCCAGGTGGGAAGGCCTGCCTAAACAAATAAGTCTTGCACTATTATAATCATTTAATCTATCTGCATTTTTTACCTCTCTTTGTTCTCAGGTGTAGATTCAAGCTGCTGTCTCGCCCACTGTTTTTCCCCAAACAGAGCGTCCTTTCAGTTTCTATCCTTCAGTTTCTGTTCTTCAGAAACTTGGCACAACTCAAGAAACTGCAGCATGTCAGAGTTCACTTACTAGTTTCAATACATCAGAATGGTAAACTAGGCTCAGATGCTCTGAGCTTAACTGTCACTAAAATACTTTTTGTTCCAATTCTGGACAGTTAAACATTAACTATTTATTGGTAAAGGGTCAGAAAGCTTCACTGCGTGTGTGTATGTGTGTGTGTGTATATATATATAAGTTTCAGAAAAAACGTAGTTTTGAATTATGGTCAGCTTGCATTATATGCCTACCACACACTTATACACAATCGAATTCCCTCTTCTCTCTCTTTTTCCATGTTGTTGTCATCAAAAAGGAAGAATTTGAAGGTAATGATTAACAAAAGAATGAATAATTAACTAAAATGTATACATGGGCTTTTGGAGCTGTTCCACGTCCCCTTGAACCCTGTGATTTCACCTACTAATGTACAGGGATGACTCCTTGGTAGCCCACGCTCGTGAATGTTCATGAACCTCGAGGGGGAAAGAGGTGATGCATTTCCATGTGCTCAATGGGTGGCTGTTTTTATTTGGAAAAAGCTCGTCACACGTCGGCCTATATTCATAGTCTGCCATCAAAGTAATGAGAATAATATTTTTTTAAAAAACATTAAACATACACACAATTATAGTTTATCCCCTTTGAAGTGGGTCCCTTGTGATCAAATACAGTGATTCCAGTGTTTCTGCAACTTTTCATATCAGTGGAGGTTCACAGAAACAACAGCATAACAATAGCATTAAAACCATATTAAAATTGCATTAGCACAGTTTGAAAGCTTGCTGGAATAAGTGAGTTTTGCATGCCCTGCGGAAAGCTGCCAAGTCCCACAGGGCCTGGACCTCTGAAGGAAGAGTATTCCATAGCGATGGGGCTATGATCGTAAAAGCCCTGTGCCTGGTTGCAGTCAAGCGGAAGGTTTTAAGACTGGGAATTTCAAAGATATCTTGGTCTTCCGAACGCAGCGATCTCTGGGGCTTATACAGGAAAAGGCGATCCCTCAAGTACACTGGCCCCAGACCATATAAGGCCTTAAAAGTAAGAACGAACACTTTGAAAGCGATCCGGTTTGAACTTTGAAAGCGATTTTGAGAGACATCCCTTCATGGAGTTGACAGATAAGATGAAATAGCTGTCTATTGATTGAGGTGGCTTCTAATTTTTGCCATAGCTTTGTCCTAGAGATGGAGTCAAAGGCTGCCTTAAAATCTATAAAGGCCACATACAGTAATACTGTATGTTGCTATTGGTGGAATATTTTTCTTTCAGATGTTGGAGCACTAGGCATTGATCTGAAGGGGCATGCACTTTGCATGTTCTCAGGAGTCCCCTTCGACCCGGGAGGGCAGAGCTGAAGGACACACCAACAGGTTGAATCTCTCTGAAGATAGCTTTATTTGCCAGCCAAAGCAAATGGCTCTAACATCAGATGGTAGGGAGTTCCACAGGGTTGGGGCAGAGATTGAGAAGGCCCTACGCCTTGTGGATTCTAGGCGTATCTCTCTGGGACCCGGGATGTAGAGAAGGTTCTCTTGGGCTAGTCGTGGTGATCTCTGGTAATGAAAGGATGAAAGGCACTCCCTGAGGTATAGTGGACCCTGTCCGTGGAGAGCCTTGAAAGTCAGGACCAATGTCTTATAAGAAACCCGGTATTCGATTGGAAGCCAGTGAAGACGTTGTAAGGTTGGTGTTATATGACACCTCATGGGTGTTTTTGAGAGTAGTCTGGCGGCCGCATTTTGGACAACAGTGCATTACAATAATCTAGCCTCGAGGTAACCATGGCATGGATCACCAGTGCCAGGGCCTTTGTTGGGAGGTAGGGCACCAGCTGCCTCACCTGGCGAAGATGGAAGAAGGCTTGTTTACTAATAGAAGTAACCTGAGCCTCCATCATTAGCTGGGAGTCCAGTACAACACCAAGGCTTTTCACCTTAGTAGATGGGGCTACAGTGGTGCTCATTAGGTAGCTCGGGAGCTACTAGTAGATCTTCGACCCTCTTCCAGGTGATCTTCGGACCTCACTAGCCGGATGGGGCGCTCTTGCCATGCGTGCACACACCCTGCGTGCACGCACGCTCCTGCTGCTGGCTTCCGCTCTCTGCGGGGCATTGCAGGAAGAAGGAAGCACGAGGCGGGGCCTCTGGAGGGAGCGCTCTGTCTCTCGTCCAGAAGCAGCTGTGCAGCCTCCGTTGCCAGCGAGACAGGCAGGGCGGAGTGCTCCCTCTGGATGCCCCGCCTTGTGCTTTCTCCTTCCTGCAATGCCCCGCAGGCAGAAGAAGCACTGCGCGGGCGGAAAACAGCAACAGGAGCACACGCGGAGGCAAGAGCACGCGGTGGCGGGAGCACGTGGTGGCAGGAGCGCGCGGTGGCGGGAGCGCACGGCGGCGGGGGCAGGTAGATCTTTTGGACTTGGTTGCTTTAAGAGTAGCTCGCATGCTGAAAAAGTGTGAGCACCCCTGGGTTAGAGGTTCTCCATCGAAGGTGGACAGTGGGCAGGTCAGTTCTGATGGTCGACCAGGCCATAAGATCCCAGTTTTCGCTGGATTCACCTTCAGTCACACGTAGCCATCCCGTCATGGCTTCAAGGTATTGGGTGAAACTGTCCGGTATTGATGTTGTTGCATGTTCCAGACGAAGGAGGAGCTGGGTGTCGTCAGCCTACTGGAAGCATTCCAGACCAAAGCTCCGTACTAGCCTGGCAAGTGGCTGGACGTAGTTGTTGAACATGATGGGGCAGGGAGGAGTTCTTCAATTTTATGTAAAGTTTTTACTTAGTGACAACTTTCCCCACATGACCTTGGCAGTTGCCATGTTTCTTTCTAAGACAGCCAGAATTAGACAATTCCCAGGCTGGAAAAAATGTAAATTTTATTAATTTGTGTGTTCAATCAACTGGATGTTCTTAATCTGTATGCCTACAGTGAAATAAGGGTCTTTGGACCATAATAAAAATGTTGTTGTTGTTGGACAGACAGAAAGGAAAGGATTGCAGAAAGAGTGGTATCTTAACTCCGATGCTTTTAATCCAGGTCTTAATGAAGGATATAAGGACAAACAATGCCTAAAATGATTTGAAAGGGAGCCTGGGAAGTGCCCCCCCCCACCATTGCCACCAATGGGACCGGATAAAAAATGAATCTTTCAGCTTCCCAGATTGAGAATGGACTTCTGTCCTCCCAATTTCAGGAGGCTCCCCCAATGGATTAGGACTCCTATAGAAAAATGGATAGCGGTTTACCCAAATTGCACAAGCCTACTGTGTGGTGCTGCTCCTCCTTATGTATACAGGTGAGTATTTGTGTTATGCTGACGTAATGTTTGACTTAGGCCATATAACATCTTCAACACTTTGCTGAAGTACACAATATCTTTCCAAACAGGCAAATGGAAGTCCAATATACAGCATGACCATTTTATCTGCAGTCAATATCCACAGTTTCACTTTCCTGTGCCCTCAAAAATACCCTTCTCCTCAAATGCGTTTTGGTCTCTGCAGATCTTCTAGAGCAATTTTATTAAATGCTTCCATCCCAAATATAATCAAAATATCTACACTTTCAGGTATCCATTTTGGTATGTATCTCCTCTCCCAAACATCTTTTCAGTACCAAACATAGTTTTAAAGCTGAAGTAATTTTAGATGTTAAAAATGAGGACAACTTATTGAGCACTTCACAATGTTGTAGAATCGGGTGTAAAGAACTGGATCAGAGACAAACACCGGCAGACCTGTTCAGTTCAGCAGATAAGCAAGTTTATTTAAGTAAGCATGCCTAGAGGTCCGAGCACTTGACACACACAGATATCAAGCAGAAGCAGATTCGGACCTCCCGCACCCTTCTCAATGCCTATTATTTATACTTGTGTAAACAAGTTTGTTCCTCTTTTTCACGGCTTCAATCACTTCCCTAAAAGTTGTTTTTTCTACTGCTTTCAACATATACTTTCCGAGCAAGCTTACAAAATAGAGGCATAAGCGCAGGCCCGGATTAACACCTTTTTGCGCCCTAGGCCACACTTTGGAATTACGCCCCCTTTAAGCCAACCTCTACCGCACCCCCCCATCACTCAGACCCACACTAAAAATAAATCATATCATACACCTTACCTCAAATTCACTCAGGTAGCCTAATACATCTCAGTTGATCACCGTGTAGATACACCATAAACACCCTTTTTAAATTTTATGTATTATATTTCAACTGGAAACAATACATACCCGTGTCCGTCCGTCCGTCCCCCTTACAAATGATAACAGTCAATATTTCACACTTCTGCTACTCAGTAGTTCGTTCCTGAGGTTAAAAAATGGTATTGGAAGGTTAGAGTCTTCTCCTGAGAGCTTCCCCCTCCGAAGGAACCAAAGCCAAGCCCTTCGGCTTTTTTCGGCAATTTCCGTAAACGTGCCTTGCATAAGGAAGGGAGCGGAGGAGCGTTCGAGGCGTTTTCTTTTTTAAAAAGGTATCTGATGCCCTTGCGGCACCTTCCCCTCCCGGGGTTCGGGAAAGGGAGAGGGGGAGTAGAGGATGAGGGAGGAGGAGTGGAAGGGGGCGGAACCAATGATTGTTCCGTCTCGAGCTCTGCCCACCAGAGGGGGGGAGGGCGGGAGAGAAAAGAAAGGGGGACGGTTGTGGCGGTTGCTTGGCACGTGCTCTCTTTCTATGTACAATTCAGAATGAGAAAGGGGCGGGGGCAAAAGGAGGAGGAAGGAGGAGAGAGAGGGCAATCATTTCTGGCAAGGGGACACATGAGCGCGTGCGCGCCTGCCTTTTCAACAGAACTTTCCACCCCTTTGTGTGTGTGAGTGTGCGCGAACGTGCGTTTTTGACATTTTTATTTGTTTCAACATTTTAATTTTATTTTTTTTAGTCCGTGATCTGCGCCCCCTCGGCTTACGCTCCTAGGCCATGGCCTAGGTTGGCCTTATGGGTAATCCAGGCCTGCATAAGCGGAAACCTTATTTCCCCATACATACAGGGTACATAGTGTCCTTCGATGTGCCCAGTCACAGTTGGTTACACAACATGTTCTAACGTCTTATTTCTAATCTTTAGCCTTACTTTTTAATCTCAAGCCCCTCTACCACAAAAACACACAATCTAGTATGTTCAGCAAAGGCACCAAAGTACTTGGGATGCAAAACAGATTCCACTAAGTATTTTGGAAGACAATAAGATGTGAATACAGAAATCTTCAAATGCCAAACCATTTTGAGGATTCTGCCTCAACAAAGCAAACCTCTTTCGTCACTTGCTGTGGCAATGCTTGCCTTGTTAGTTTGCCCTTCTCTTATCTCTTCTCTTGTATTTTGCCCTTCATATCCTGAGGTATCTTATTGCTATTAAATACAAAGCTAGAAAATATTCAGTAGCTGTCGATCTGTACCTCCACTCTTTCTCATCATTGGCTATGCTAACTGGAAGGGCTGGAAATTGCAGTTTAACAACATCTGGGAGGCAATGTAGTCCCAACATCTAGTGTAAATGCTCAAGTCTAATATTTGTTAGCAAAATATTGATCCTTGGGTCAATGCAAGTAATGTATTGTAAGTCTTAAAAGGGGATTGCGTAGACAAGCAAAAGGTGACTGTTCTGTCTTCCAGACACCTGTCTTGTATTACCCCCAGTTCTAGAAAACAACATCCCTTTGCATTTTCTTTTAGGGTTGTCATAGACTCTCTGGCACCCTGTTGGTTAATCATTAACAAGTTTGCAGTCAGTTTTGCAGAGTTGGCTGCTAGGTGCCCTGCAAAATGTATCATTTCAGTTTGGAGCCCGCCCCTTTTTCCCTGGGGATGTGTTCTCCATTTTGGACTCTCTCTTCAGTCTTCTCCAGGCTAGGGAATGACTCAGTTGTGCTTTGGTCAAGCTAGGTCAGCTTAGACAGGCCATTGTAAGTACTAACATAACCTATCATATCATCTGTGTTTGTTGTGGATGGTTAGCCAATATACCTAGTTATAGTCCTGCACTATCCTGTTGTATTTTTGGGGCTATCTGGCTGCAACTTCACTGGCTGTGCCTATAAAACTGACTCTGTGCTTAGATAGGGGAAGATCCGCTCTTCATAAATAGACAGCCTGAGTCGGGATAGGGAATATTCCCGGATTTTTTCTATCTTGGTGGAAGCAAATGGGGATTTTTCAATCTTTATCCCAGCAACCAAGTAGGAAGAAAGAACCATCTAGGCAGTGTTTTTTCTATCTTGGTGGAAGCAAATGGGGATTTTTCAATCTTTATCCCAGCAACCAAGTAGGAAGAAAGAACCATCTAGGGAGATTGCTTCATTGTCTTATTGAAACTGTTAAGATCTGTGCCGAGTTCTTCCAGAACTTTGTTCAAATAAAGGACTTTGTTTTATTCCATCCTGAGGTGGTTATACTTTTTGGGACCCCTGAGCTCCAAAAGAAGGCACCCACAGTCCCCCAGGCTTTAGATAGAGAGCACATCTTAGCTTTAGCTTTTGAGTGCCTGGGCGTGATGGCACAGTGACAGCTGGTCCATCCCAGGATAATCTAAAACTAGCATCATTTTGAATGCCTAGATGGAATAATGGTGGCAACCATGGGTTGCTGGCCCCTGGGGGGGGGGGGGTCTGCAAAATGACCCTCAACTTCTCCATCAGTCAAATTAAAATCCATAATTTTTGCCCCCAAACCTGCCTTTGACTTATAAATTGGTATGTACAGTATATTTGTCATAATTATGTTATTTAACTATGGCATCCCTGGTGCAGCCTTATAGCATATGTACAAATGGGGGACAGGGATAAAAGGGGCAGAAAATGGGAAGGGGACATTAGCCGACCATAAAGACATCAGAGGTTTCAGGAGATTTACACACGATGAGTGCGAGCCCTATACATACAACATTGAAAGTAGACAGGAGTCATGGAAAGTTTCTTTGAACAGTCTGTTTATAAATGTAATCCCATCTTTCTGTTATTTTATTATTAAAAGAATGAGACAAGATAAGTCCTTTTCAGAAATGTAATTGTTCATGTTGAGATGTTTCAGATGATGATGGTAGAGGGGTTTTAATGGCTGTCTTCTTTTGTTGTTTCTGTGAAACAAAAAAAGTGCCATTTAAAAAAATGAATTTTATAGCAATCCCCCACCCAACTATTACTCCCATATGAGCTGAATTTGGAGGTCACCGGGCTGAGGAAATTTTATGTATAGCATACAAAACCTCAAAAGTATACATCTGCCTGCCTGCTTCATCTTTTATATAAAAGTCAAAGTATATATCTATGTATGTTTATCTGTCTGTCTGCATGTATCACAAAGATTATTGCTAGGTGAAATAGCCCACTGTGTTGTCACTGGATTGGTTGTTGCTAGTTGAAGATTGGCTGTTGCTAGGTGAAGTGACCCTCTGTGATGTCACTGAGAATGAAAGGTGACATCTGTTCAAGGGGAGGGGAAGGAAAGAAGAGAAAATGAGACAAAGAAGTGAAAGAAAGGAGAGAAGGCAGGAAGGAGAGAGGGGAAAAAAGAGGAGGGAGGGAAGAGAAAGGAAGGGAAGAGGCGAAGAAAGGGAAGGAAGAGAGAAAGAAGGAAAGAGAAGAAAGAAAGGGAAGAGAAAGGAAGGAAGGAAGGGAGAGAGGTGTATGGAGAAAATCAAAGGAAGGAAAGACAGGAGAAAGGGAGAAGGTATAGAAAGGAGGAAGGAAAGAAAGAGCCATATAGAGAGTTGTCAAGGCATTGCCATGAACCATTTGGCTCCTTGCCATATGAGGATGACAATAAGATGTTGTCTAAGACAATCTAATAACCAGAAAAAGGAAAGTGACAAACCAGAACAAAGAAAAAAGTGAGACAGAAGCAGAAAAACCAGCAGTCACCTCAACCTTACCTGTGCTGCAGGGAGCATTATATCCAACAGCTGCATGATCATCTGAGTGAAAGAGAAGAAGCGAGCTCAATTCATGTCAATGTTCTTTGTTCCCACCCATTCAAATACAATTGGCTCTCCACTTTCAGAGGTTTTACAGTCGTGGTTTTAATTATTTGTGAGTTTGAAACACCTCCTGAAGTTGGGGCCACCGTGTGAATAGAGACTTTTAGGATGCAAGTAAAAGGAGGAGCTGTGCCCACACCAATTCACTTATTTTGTAGATCCAGCTCCTCTTCCTCTACCCATGTTCCACAATTTTTTGTTCCAACAAGGCAAAGAAAGATAGTAGTAGAGGAATATTAACACATAGCACACAAGAGGGGGAGTTAGGGCCGGTTCCTCCTCCTTATCCATTTTGCTATGTGGTACTGGTCCCCATACTATCTTCCTTCCTATGCTTGGTTGAAGACAAACATGCATGAGGAAGTTGAAAAGGAGCGAATATTCGCAGGGCAAGTGAAGTCGTGCATGGGGCTGGCTATTCCCCTCTGGAGACTGCATTGTTTACATCCCATTCTCCTCCTGGAGATCTTTGCATTTTCCCACTTTCATCTGAGTGGGAGAGGAGGCGGAGTAGCCTTCAATCTAAGTTCCCCCAGACAACTCTGACCATGTCCTTGTGTTTTATATAACAAAGTGTTTTATCTGTATTTTAATCTGTTGTTATAAACCGCCCTGAGCCTGCAGGGAGGAGCGGTATATAAAAATGAACAATAAATAAATAAATATGCCAAAAACTGTTACACTGCAGAAGAGATGCAAGACAGCTTTGGGGAAACCAGCTTGAAAGCATCTGGATAAGAATCAAGGGAACTAGGACTCCAAAAGATCTCGTTGTAGGCATCTACTACAGACCTCTAGGCCAGGATGAAGAACTTGATGAAATCTTCTGTCAACAGTTGACCAAACAGGCACAAAGAAGAGATATAGTAGTCATGGGCAATTTCAACTATCCTGATATTTGCTGGAAAACAAACTCGGCCAAGAGTACAAAGTCCAACAAATTCCTTGCTTGTCTTGCAGACAATTTAATGGCCCAGAAGGTAGAAGAGGCAACAAGGGGGTCGGCTACTCTCGATCTCATCCTAACCAATGCAGAGGACCTGATCAATGCAGTTGAAGTGGTCGGATCCTTAGGGGCAAGTGACCATGTGCTCCTGCAGAAGGCCAAAACTAAGACAAGTCAAAGCCACATTTTGGACTTTGGGAGAGCTGACTTTCGAAAAATGAAGGAAATACTGAGCAGTATTCCATGGACACAGATACTAAAAGACAAGGGAGTTACAGATGGATCAGAGTTTTTCAAGAGTTAAATACTCAAGGTGCAATTGCAAACAGTGCCAAGAAAGAGAAAACATAGGACAAGTGCAAATAAGCCAGAATGGATGTCCAAAGAACTTCTAACTGTGCTAAGACTCAAAAGAGACATGCACAAGAAGTGGAAAAGGGGAGAAATCACCAAAGAAGAATTCAAATAAATAGCCAACTCCTGTAGGGAAAAGGTCCGCAAGGCTAATTCACAAAACGACCTCAGGCTTGCCAGGGACATTAAAACCAACAAAAAGCGCTTATTTTGTTATGTCAGTAGAAAAAAGAAGAACAAGGAGGCAATAGGGCCTCTTCAAGTGACGTATGTGCGCAAGAAACGCCATACGAGCGTGGCAACACAGGGTGCCCAAAACAATGAAGAGAAGTGGTGACGCAGAGTGAGCAGTCTCAAGGATCCAAAGGTACTGAAAGACTGGGGAAAGATTGAAAGCAGAGAAAGGAAGGCAAGAGGACCTAGAGGATTTAAACAAGAGCCAAAATAAAAGGGAGTGGTCAGTAAAAATAAGAAATACAAACAAAGACAAGCTAATAGGACAAAGGGGCATGCAAAAATACATCCAACCACCCCATTTCTCCCACATTTCCATATTCCCCAACATATATTTCTCAAGGAAAGACTGAAAAGAAGAAACACGGGCAAGTCTATCCTGATCAACCGCTTTTGACTTTCCTACGTATTTTATTGGCTCATATAAAAACTTTACTCCCAACGCTCCTCCACTTCCCCTGTCCATTCAAATTCCATCATTTTTACATGTTAATGTTTGGACTTTTGGACTTTTGGACTTTAGAACAAAACAAGAATTTAACAATACTGTGATGTTTATGTTTATATATGGAAGTTCAGATTTATATGGAAGACTTGATTAGTGTCAATAGAAAAGACTGACTTATTCGGGTTATTGGATGAAGCTGATTTAAGTGTGATAATGAATTTAAGAAATTAACGGAGTCAATTGTAAAAATAACTAAGTGTAATTAATTAACTATATCAATTGGTGTATAACAATACAATCAATTGGTAGCAACTGTGGGATGCCAAATTAATTTTTTGCATCAAGAGCAAAAGGGGGGAAAGAAAAAAATTAATAACATTGTAATTCAAGGTAAACTATAGTAATTAACCAATGCTTCCTCTTCATCCTGGAAAGAAGTGATGAGCCGAGTGCCACAAGCAGGGTTCTGCCCTGGCCCGGTCCTGTCCAACATCTTTATTAATGACTTAGACCAGTCTTTCTCAACCAGTGTGCCATGGCACACTACTGTGCCGTGACAGACCTCCTGCTGTGCCGCGAGAAAAGCTCCCTGCCCCCCGTCCTCCCCCCTCCTGCCGAACTCCTGCTGCTTGGGGGAGGAGGAAGGGCCGGGCAGTGGCGAAGAAAAAGAAGAAGGGACCGGGGCGCCGCCTCCTTCGGCCGTTTCCCCAGCCAGCCTCCAATCCGCCATGACTCCCACCATGACTCTCACCCCTCGCTTGCTGAAGCCGCATGGAGGAGGAGCCCCGCCCACTGAAGCCCGTCCACCGCTCATGCTCCTCCTCTGTAGGAGAGCTAAAGCTGGGGGGGGGCATGGCGCGGCCTGTAGGAGAGCTGAAGCTGGGAGGAGGGGGCGGGGCATGGCGCAGCCTGGCTCTGCCCCTCCCCCCGGCACTCCCAGCAGCTGCTCCAACCTTGAGGGGACAGTGCCAAGCCAGCATTGTGCTGGCTCTGGCACCGCTGGCTTGGCACTGCCCCTCAAGGCTGGAGCAGCTGCTGGGAGAAGTGAAGCTGGGGGTAGGGTGGGGCATGGCGCAGCCTGGCTCCGCTCCCTCCCAGCTTCGGCACTCCCAGCAGATGCTCCCAGAAGGCCACCAACCCCCAGCCGTTCTTTACTGTGTTAGAGTGTCATTTTGGTTGGTGGTGTGCCCCGGATTTTTTAATGTTAAAAGTGTGCTGCGGCTCAAAAAGGTTGGGAAACACTGACTTAGATGAAGGGTTAGAAGGCATGATCATCAAGTTTGCAGATGACACCAAATTGGGAGGGATAGCCAATACTCCAAAAAAAAAAGGAGCAGAATTCAAAATGATCTTAACAGATTAGAGAGATGGGCCAAAACCAACAAAATGAAGTTCAACAGGGACAAATGCAAGATACTCCACTTAGGCAGAAAAAATGAAATGCAAAGATACAGAATGGGGGACGCCTGGCTTGTGAGCAGTTCGTGTGAAAAAGATCTTGGGGTCCTTGTGGACAATAATGAGCCAATAATGTGATGCAGCAGCAAAAAAAAGCCAATGGGATTTTGGCCTGCATCAATAGTGTCTAGATCCAGGGATCGACCCCCTCTTGGGATCGTGATCCCCAGGTTGAGAATCACTGCACTACAGCAACCCAGTGATTTCAGTCACCGCCCCCCTTACATTGATTCATTGGCTCCCAAATGCACCTGTGGCCATCACCGCCCCCCTGGATTGCTCCAGCGCCCATTTTGGGAATGACGAGTGTAACTGAATATAAAGCCATAATAGCCAGTAAATCACTTACCTGGATGATAATAATCATAGACTTTCACAATTGCTGGCTTCAGATCAAGCACTTCAAATTCCTGCTCCACAGAGAAATGGTAGCTTTGAACATTCTCATCCAGCTAAGGAAAATGAGAGAATAAGAAAAGGTCTTTCATCTGTATCAGACTTCTCCCAGGATACATTCCTGAAGCCAAATGCACTCTTATTTTTCATCCCCTTTTTCATGGTGATCTAGAAGTTTATTATTTATTTGCTTCATTTATACCCCTCCTTTCTCACCTCCGCAGGGGGACTCAAGGTGGCGTACAACTCCGGCAAGATTCAATACAGTTTAAAACATAACTATAAAACATATCTCATAAAATAAACAATTAAAACAGTTAAGCAAACAAGACACATAGAATAATAACAATTTAAAAACATATGGAGTGCACAGGCATGTAGCTGGGGGGGGGGGGGCTTGGGGGCTTCAGCCCCCACCTCTCAGGTGGTCCGCGATAAGGCCTTACTGGTACATTATTTAAACTTTTATGTGTATTTATATCATGATCTGATCACCATGCTCAATATATCCCATATGCATGGCGGTATTGGGATAACAATACAAAAGGCTTGCTAGGGTAGACCCTCCCCCACTCAGATTCAGCCCCCCCCCAAAACCAAACTCAGCCCCTCCTGAATCAAAATACTGAGAGTGCATAATACCATTCATCCATAATCCTTGCTCATAATCCTATGTCAACATCCATAATAGCTTATTCTTCAAACACTTGTGTGTAAAGCCAGGTCTTCTGAAAATCAGAAGAAATGGGGCCTGTCCAGGCAGGTAGCCAAAAGGGGGGGGGGGCTTGAGGGGCTTCAGCCCCCCGAAATTCTCAGGGCTGTCCGCAAGAAGGCCTTATTGGTACATTATTTAAACTGTTATGTTTATTCATATCATGATCTGATCACCATGCCCAATATGCATGGGGTATTGGGATAACGATACAATAGGTTTGCTAGGGTAGACCCTCTCTCACTCAGACTCACCCCCCCCCCGAATCAAACTCAGCCCCCCTGGCTATGGGCCTGAGCCTGTCTGATGTTGTTGGAGAGGGCGTTCCACAGCTGGGGGGGGGGCACCACCGAGAAGGCCCAGTCTCTTGTCCCCACCAGTTGTGCTTGCGAAGGAGGTGGGACCGAGAGCAGGGTCTCCCTAACTAATCTTAAAACTCTTGTTGGCTCATAGGAGAAGATTTGGTTAGGTAAGATGGACCAGAACCATTTAGGACTCTATAGGCCAACACCAGCACTTCGAATTGATCTTGGTAGCAAACCTGCTGTCAGTGGAGCTGACACAACAAGAGGGATGTCCTCTCTCTGTACATCACCCCAGTTAGGTATCTGGCTGCCCTCCATTGGACTAATTGAATCATATGGGCCGTCTTCAAAGGCAAACCATGTGGAGCATATTGCAGTAGTCTATACAAGATGTAACAAGAGCATGGACCATCGTGGCCAGGTCTGACTTCCTGACTACAGGTGCAACTGGCGCACAAGTTTTAATTGTGCAAAAGTTCCCCTGGCCACCACTGAAATCTGGGGCTCCAGGCTCAATGATGAATCAAGGATCACTCCCAAGCTGCAAACCTGTGTCTTCCCTGTTTGGCCTTTTGACTGACCAGGAGAACCTCTGTCTTGTCTGGATTCTATTTCAATTTGTTCTTCCTCATCCAGATCACCACTGCTGCCAAGCACCAGTTCAGGGCCTGAACAGCCTTCTTAGCTGTAGGTGGAAAGGAGTGATAGAGTTCTGTGTACAGATGGCATCAGATTCCAAAACTCCTGATGATCTCTCCCAGCAGTTTCATGTAGATGTTAAACAACATGGGAGACAACATTGAACCCTGTGGGACCCCATAAGTCAATGGTTGTGGGGTTGAGCAGGTGTCCCCCAACAACACATTCTGAGAATGGCCCTCCAAGAAGGACTGGAGCCACTGCAAAACAGTGCCCCCAAGCCCCATTCCCGCAAAGCGACTCAGAAGGGTACTATGGTCTACAATACTGAAAGCTGCTGAAAGGTCTTAAGAGAACCAACTTTTTTTTTAAAAAAAATTACATCATTTATATTCTGTCCTTCTCACCCCGCAGGGGACTCAGGGCGGATAACAATGCACATATACAGGCAAACATTAAATGCCATTTGACATACAACATATATAGACAGACATAGAGGCAATTTAACATTCCAGCTTCCTGCCACCAGGCGGAGTTGTGGCATTCCTTCATTCTTTTTTGTGTACTTTTCCTGGAGATTTTTATGGCCTCGTAAATCAGTTAAATTTAGCCTCCCCACACAAAGTGGTCCCTCAATTTACTACCCGGGCAGGCCTCGAACTCATGACCTTCTGGTCAGTAGAGATCCTATGCAGGTGACACCCAGCCAGCTGCGCCACATTCCCAAGGATACACTTCCCCTGTCAAGTTCCCTATGTAGGTCATCCATTAAGGAGACCAAGTCTATTTCGGTTCCACGTCCCGGTCTAAAGCCAGCCTGTGACAAATCTAAAAAATCAGTTTTTTCCAAAAACACCTGGAGTTGCGACGCCACCACACATTCCAAGACTTTGTCCAAATAGAGAAGATTGGAGACTCGCTAAAAGTTGTTTAATTGAATGAGGTCAAGTGATGTTTTTTTCAACAGTGGTTTGATGATGGCCTCCTTTAGGCCCACTGGAATCATGCCTTCTTGTAAGGAGGCATCAACCACCGCCTTCACCCACTGGCTCCCTTTATCAGCCCCTCTGGCTCCCTTTATCAGCCAGGATGGGCAGGGGTCCAGGATGCATGTGGTCGCCCTCGCCTCTCCAAGGATCTTGCACACATCCTCAGACTGCACAAATTGAAATGAATCAATTAAAACTGGACAATCAGATCTTCATCTTCAGAGTCTGCCGTTAACAGGGCATGCAGGTCGGAGCGGGTCAGAGTGACTCAGCCGGCAAAGAACCGAGCAAATGCTTCACAGCAAGCTGCCAAATTGTGAATAAGAATTTAACAACCTTCTGACAGTTCGGCTGGATGGTTCCTTGCAGACGCAATGTTGGCCGCAAAGAGAGAATTTTTTGCGGCGTTGATTGCCTGTCTTCTATAATTGCTGTCCCTTCCCAGCCCACCCCTCCAGATTGCCGATCCATACTGAACTCATAGCCATCTCCTCATCCAGTTCTCACCTTATCCAGGTAAATAATGGTCTTGTCAGGGTCAAGTTCCACTTTCTTTACATGGGTGTTCTCTTTCAGCTGCCAGAATACAGAACGAGACAAAATTAAAGAGAATCCTGCTTACAATTTTGTGGGCATCAGCTATGAACTAAACCAATAATTGTGAATGCACATTTATGCAAAAACTGAGATCAAGGAGTTCCACATTTTAAAAAGTCATCTGCATAATAAACTGTGAGTGACTTTTGGGTTGCACCCAGCTTCCAGTTCATCACAGCTCCTGACTCTCATGTTAGCTGGACTTTTCTGGATGGTTTGCTCACCATATCTGACCTGGTTGGCACATTCTTGTAGACAAAGTGACAATCCCTCAAACTACTTTCAGGAAAGTCAAAATTATTCTACGGTACTATTTTAAATTTGGCAAGTGCCTCTGCATCTCAACTTGAACTGGTTTGGCATGTGACACTATTGGCAGCTGCCTTTTCCTAGATAAAAATTTATTTATTTATTTATTTATTTATTTATTTATTTATTTATTTATTTATTTATTCGTTCGACTTAATATACCGCTCTCTCTGGAGCCCAGAGTGGTTTACAGAGTTAAAAACAGATGACCACATAAAATGCAATAAAACCAGATAAAACCCCCAGTTAAAATCAAATTCCAGCAGAATTTGGGGTGAAGGCAGTAGGAATATGCTGACAGCGACACAACAGGATGCTGATAACACGGCATTGGTTATGGACCAAATGCCTGTCTGAATAGCCAGGTCTTTATGGCTCTATGGAACGGCATTAAGTCCCGGATGGCTCGCAGCTCTTCGGGGAGGGTGTTCCACAGGGTTGGCGCAGCTACGGCAAACGCCCACTGCCGCGTGCTAGCAAGTCTATAGACCTTAATGCCCGGCACATCCAACAGATTGAGCCCCTCTGAGCGCAGTGATCTCCTGGGCACATAAGGGGTAAGCCGCTCCCTCAGTTACACTGGCCCCAAACCATATAAGGCCTTGAAAGTTAAAACTAACACCTTGAAGGTGACCCGGAATTCAATAGGAAGCCAGTGCAGCTCGCGCAAGAGTGGAGTCACGTGGGCAGATCTTGATGCTCCTGAGATGAAGAGGTAGATGGAGCCTAAGACTGCCTCACCTTTTTCACAGATGTTTTCACTGGGATGTATCCTGATAACATGTTCACTTCTATCAGAGCCATGTTGCTTTCCTCCCGTTCACCTATATAGCTACAGGAAGAAAGGAAAACACCTCAGTAAGGAAGATACTGGAGAAGGTGAGGCCATTTAGAGAACCGGGAAGAGGGAACGATTCTTCACACCTCTGAAAGCCTCTCCAACAAATATTTTGGAGCTCATGCATCAAACAAAATAAAATGTCATACCTCACTTGTAGAAGGATGTCAAAATGTTTCCTGGGACTCTGGTCGCATTCCTCTGGGGATGTTGTAACACTCAGATCAAACACTTTGGGCTTCTCAGGTTGGTGGTTGAATCGAAGGATAGTCTAGGTAAGAGAAAAACTTTGCTGCATCATGGATATATTGCTATCAAGCAAACAATGTGCTGCGTGCACGGTCATTTCAATAAACCTATCAAATTCAAAGCAAAACGTACAGTTCTGGAAGTGGTACATTCACAAGAGATGGGATGACATACATGGGCAACATAGACCTCTTTCATTTTGACAGAAACTTCTTTCCAAGTTAAGCCATTTAGTTCATTCACGCCAAATGAAATTACTTGAGTTGCCTAAAGAGCCCTCCCCCCGCCCAGCCCTTTAAGCAAGAAAGAACTGCACAATCCTTGATTAATCCAGATTATGTGTCCTGGTGAGCATGATCTTTTGGGAGGACAGAGATAAGTTTCTCCAAAAGATCTTCTGGGCTTCCCTCCCCTTGCTGCAGAATATGGCACAGGATTTATTTATTTATTTCTTATTTCGATTTGTATACCGTCCTTTCCGACTGGCTCAGGACGGTTTACAGAGTATCGAATTACATCATAAAACATATCAACAACCAACAGGACACATGCTATAACCGAGAGTGGTCACAGATTGAATGCACGCTGGAACAATACCGGAAAGCCGGTAGCTCATTAACGGCTCGAACTTCTGGTGGCAAACTGTTCCACAATTGAGGGGCAGCCACAGAAAAAGCTCTGTGTCTAGTTGACAACAGGTGGATGGTTCGCAGGGAAGGAATCTGCAGGAGATTGAGGTCTTCAGAATGAAGAGATCTCTGGGGAACATATGGGAGTAGGCGGTCCCTCAAGTACACAGGCCCCAGACCATGCAAGGCCTTAAAGGTTAAAATCAACACTTTGAAGATGATCTGGTGCTCAATTGGCAACCAGTGCAGTCACTGCAAAATTGGAGTAATATGCGCCCTGACCGGCACCCCAGCCAGGAGCCTTGCTGCTATGTTCTGCACCAGTTTAAGCTTCCGGATGACCAACAAAGGAAGACCAATGTAAAGGATGTTACAGTAGTCTAGCCTCGAGATGACCGTCGCTTGGATCACCGTGGCTAGGTCATTTCCGGTGAGATAGGGCGCCAGCCGCCTAGCCTGCCGCAGATGGAAGAAAGCAGATATGCTGACAGCGGAGACCTGAGTCTCCATTGTCAGCAGCGGATCTAACTGGGCCCCCAGACTCTTTACTAAGTGCAACGGGTGTAGTGCCTCGCCGTCCAGAGTAGGCAACTGGAGCTCGCACCCACCTGGATGACCAGCCAAAAGATCTCTGTCTTAGATGGATTCACTCTCAGCCGACTGGCTCGTAGCCAACCAGTCACAGCTTCAAGGCATTGTTGGAAACAATTGGGTACAGAGTCTGGCCGGCCATCCATCCTGAGCACCAGCTGGGTGTCATCTGCATACTGATGACACCCCAGACCAAAGCTCCGCACCAATTTGGCAAGTGGTCGCAAGAGTATGTATTTCCTATTGAACGAGACTTGAACAAGTGACCATGTTGTTGACTTGGGTTGCTGACTTTCTGTACTCGTTTTGTTTCAGGCCGGGCCTGTCCAACAGGTGGCCCGCAATAATAATTTAAAAAAATTACCCACTTCCGGGTTCCGGAGCAAGTCTTGCGAGACCACGCCAGCCACACGGGATTTCGCTCTCAACGCAGGCGTGATGTCGCATTGCGAACGAAATCCCGTGTGGCTGGTGTAGTCTCACGAGACTTGCTCCGGTTGCCGAAATCTCGGCTACAGAATCCCTGCGGCCCACACAGACGCGATTAGACCTTCTTCGGCTCCTGGCTCGGTCGGTCGTCGCGTCTCTCGTGGTCTGGCTACTGGAAGGTAGGTTGAAGCAGGGGGCTGTTTTGCTGGGGTGGGCTCCTTTCTTCCTTGCTTTAATTCTTGCTTTTATGTTATATATTTATATTTATTTCCCTCCCATATATATTCCCTTCCTCAATCCATATTTCTTTGTGTGTTTCTGTTATTTATTAATATTTATTTCCCTCCCATATGTATTCCCTTCCTCAATCCATATTTCTTTGTGTGTTTCTGTTATTTATTTATATTTATTTCCCTCCCATATATATTCCCTTCCTCAATCCATATTTCTTTGTGTGTTTCTGTTATTTATTAATATTTATTTCCCTCCCATATGTATTCCCTTCCTCAATCCATATTTCTTTGTGTGTTTCTGTTATTTATTAATATTTATTTCCCTCCCATATATATTCCCTTCCTCAATCCATATTTCTTTGTGTGTTTCTGTTATTAATATTTATTTCCCTCCCATATATATTCCCTTCCTCAATTATTTCTTTGTGTGTTTCTGTTATTTATTAATATTTATTTCCCTCCCATATATATTCCCTTCCTCAATCCATATTTCTTTGTGTGTTTCTGTTATTTATTAATATTTATTTCCCTCCCATATATATTTCCTTCCTCAATCCATATTTCTTTGTGTGTTTCTGTTATTTATTAATATTTATTTCCCTCCCATATATATTCCCTTCCTCAATCCATATTTCTTTGTGTGTTTCTGTTATTTATTAATATTTATTTCCCTCCCCTGTTATTTATTAATATATTTCCTCCCATATGTATTCCCTTCCTCAATCCATATTTCTTTTGTGTTTCTGTTTCTCAATTATTTCTTTGTGTGTTTCTGTTTTATTTATATATATATTCCCTTCCTCAATCCATATTTCTTTGTGTGTTTCTGTTATTTATTAATATTTATTTCCCTCCCCCTTCCTCAATCCATATTTCTTTGTGTGTTTCTGTTATTTATTATTTATATTTATTTCCCTCCCCATATATTTATTCCCCTTCCTCCATCCATATTTCTTTGTGTGTTTCTGTTATTGATTAATATTTATTTCCCTCCCATATATATTCCCTTCCTCCATCCATATTTCTTTGTGTGTTTCTGTTATTGATTAATATTTATTTCCCTCCCATATATATTCCCTTCCTCAATCCATATTTCTTTGTGTGTTTCTGTTATTTATTAATATTTATTTCCTCCCATATGTATTCCCTTCCTCAATCCATATTTCTTTGTGTGTTTCTGTTATTTATTAATATTTATTTCCCTCCCATATATATTCCCTTCCTCAATCCATATTTCTTTGTGTGTTTCTGTTATTTATTAATATTTATTTCCCTCCCATATGTATTCCCTTCCTCAATCCATATTTCTTTGTGTGTTTCTGTTATTTATTAATATTTATTTCCCTCCCATATATATTCCCTTCCTCAATCCATATTTCTTTGTGTGTTTCTGTTATTTATTAATATTTATTTCCCTCCCATATATATTATATTTATTTCCCTCCCATATATATTCCCTTCCTCCATCCATATTTCTTTGTGTGTTTCTGTTATTTATTAATATTTATTTCCCTCCCATATATATTCCCTTTCAATCCATATTTCCATGTTTCTGTTTTGTGTGTTTCTCAATCCATATTTCTTTATTTATTTATATTTATTTCATATTTCTTTGTGTGTTTCTGTTATTTATTAATATTTATTTCCCATATATATTCCCTTCCTCAATCCATATTTCTTTGTGTGTTTCTGTTATTTATTAATATTTATTTCCCTCCCATATGTATTCCCTTCCTCAATCCATATTTCTTTGTGTGTTTCTGTTATTTATTAATATTTATTTCCCTCCCATATATATTCCCTTCCTCAATCCATATTTCTTTGTGTGTTTCTGTTATTTATTAATATTTATTTCCCTCCCATATGTATTCCCTTCCTCAATCCATATTTCTTTGTGTGTTTCTGTTATTTATTAATATTTATTTCCCTTATGTATTCCCTTCATCCATCCATATTTCTTTGTGTGTTTCTGTTATTGATTAATATATATTCCCTCCCTTCCTTCAATCAATCCATATTTCTTTGTGTGTTTCTGTTATTTATTAATATTTATTTCCCTCCCATATGTATTCCCTTCCTCAATCCATATTTTTGTGTGTTTCTGTTATTTATTAATATTTATTTCCCTCCTCCCATATGTATTCCCTTCCTCAATCCATATTTCTTTGTGTGTTTCTGTTATTGATTAATATTTATTTCCCTCCCATATATATTCCCTTCCTCCATCCATATTTCTTTGTGTGTTTCTGTTATTGATTAATATTTATTTCCCTCCCATATATATTCCCTTCCTCCATCCATATTTCTTTGTGTGTTTCTGTTATTGATTAATATTTATTTCCCTCCCATATATATTCCCTTCCCTCATCTATATTTCTTTGTGTGTTTCTATTATTTATTAATATTTATTTCCCTCCCATATATATTCCCTTCCTCCATCCATATTTCTTTGGAGGAGAGGGCGAAGCTGGAGAGGGGCGGAGCCAAGGAGGGGCGGGGAGGGGGGGGCAGGGGCGGAGCAGGGGGCAGAGGCAGACCCTTAGGCCCCCCAGGTGATCAGTGACCGGAATTCCGGCCACTGGTCCGGTAGAAGTTGGACAGCCCTGTTTTAGGCCATCCAGTCTAACTCCATTCTGCCACACAGAAAAAGCACAATCAAAGCACCCCTGACATATGGCCATCCAGCCAAAGAAGTAACTTTTCATTCCTAGCCCCATAGTGTAAATATGATGGAGGGCCAGGAGAGCAGTGTTTTCTCCATGGTCTACATAGGTACTACTATGGAGCCAGACTTTCAGCATAAGCAGTATAGAATAGGATCTCAGCCTATGTTCCTTTTTCTCAGTTTTAAGAACTAAAGTAACTCTCCTATGCCCCATCATTGTCCTCCTCTATCCCAGTGAGGACTCTCTGGGATACTTTCCCTAATCTCTTCTTCACACCCAGAGGAAGAAAGGCAGCTTTATTCCCTATCTGTTACCCAGAGTTTCCATGGCTCACCTGCACATATGCGCAGCCATTCCCTGACACCTCAAAATGGTATTGGCCTGGGACAGCTGGAAGAGAGGCCTGCTGCAGCACCAGCTGGTTCTTCTTGTCCACATGGAATTCATGCTGGAAATCCTCACCTGATTTCACCACTACCTTCAGATCGTCTATCTCACGATAAGTTAAGGCAGCGTACTTTGCTAATGCCTGCATGCCAACAACAGTTTCCTGCAAAAAAGAATAGTAATATCGGGGGTGGTAAGTGTGCATGACTCTCCTTGAAGTCACAGGAAATCAACCCAGTGCACAGAAATCTTGGCAATGTGGAATTCAATTTCTCATCCGGAACCCTGGTTATGGGCAACCCCACTTAGAAACCCAGTTGGTGGAACAATGGGCGCATCTGCTCTGTAGAATGAGTGCAGCTTGACACCACAGTAACTGCTATGGCTCAAAAGTATGAAATCCTGGGATTTGTAATTTGGTGAGGCACCAGCACGCTTCGACAAAAAAAGATAAAAGACGCTGTAAAACTACAACCCCCATGATTGCACGTCATTGAGCCATGAATGTTAGTGGTGTCAAGCCGTATTAAACCTACTGTGCTGATGCACCAAATATCTTAATCTAAAATTTGTATTTTCCATTAAAGCCTATGACAGGGGTGCTCACACTTCTTCAGCATGCGAGCTACTTATAAAACAACCAAGTCAAAAGGATCTACCTCCCCACTACAAAAATGTGAAACATATAACACAATATCTGTTTTGAACTGGGCTTTCTGAGTCCACACTGCCATATAATCTGATTCAAATCAGATAACATGCGACTTTATTCAACTGTGTGGAAAGGACCTCCGATAACCCTGGGCCCTTCCACTCATCCTATTTTACAGTTGATACACACAAACCGATTTCTTACTACTGGACGAATTGCTGCCAAATTTGCCACACGACACCTACAAGGAGTGACCACCACTAAAAAGATTTGATTTTGTCATTTGGGAGTTGTAGTTGCTGGGATTTATAGTTCACCTACAATCAAAGAGCATTCTGAACCCCACCAACAACAGAATTGGGGCAAACTTCCCACACAACCAATAGCAAATGTTCAAGGCAGAGAGGAAGGAAAGGAAGGAAGGAAGGAGGGAGGGAGGAAACAGGAAGGAAAGAAGGCAAGGCAAGAAGGAGGGGAGAAAGGAAGAAAGGAGATGAGGAAGGGAGGAAGGAAGGGAAAGGAGGGAGAGAGAGAGGAAGGAGGGAAGAACAGAAGTGAGGGAGGGAAAGAAGGGAAGGAAGAAAGGATGGGAAGTAGGGAAGGAAGGGAAGAGGGAAGGAAGGAAGGGGGAAAGGGGGAAAGAAAGAGGAAGGAGGGAAGAACAAGGGAGGGAGGGAAAGAAGGGAAGGAAGAAAGGATGGGAAGTAGGGAAGGAAGGGAAGAGGGAAGAAGGAAGGAAGGGAAGAAGGAAGGAAGGGAAAGGGGGGAGAGAAAGAGGAAGGAAGAACAGAAGGGAGGGAGGGAAAGAAGGGAAGGAAGAAAGGATGGGAAACAGAGAAGGAAGGAAAGAGGGAAGGAAGGGAAGAAGGAAGAAAGGGGGGAGAGAAAGAGGAAGGAAGAAAAGAATGGAGGGAGGGAAAGAAGGGAAGGAAGAAAGGATGGGAAGTAGGGAAGGAAGGAAAGAGGGAAGGAAGGAAGGGAAAGGAGGGAGGGAGGATGGGAAGTAGGGAAGGAAGGGAAGAAGGAAGGAAGGAAAGAGAGCGAGGGGGAGGGACAGGGAGGGAGAAAATAGGAAGCCCCTCCACTGGCTTACCAACATCTCCCAGTCCATGCTGCATCAGCTGCAGTTGGACCCCCTCCCCCGCGCCCTTCTTCTGGCAAGACCACAAAATGGTAGGGAAAACGGCGCGTGTGACGTCATGGTGGCGGAAATGGCATGGGAGCGATACACACTGTGTATGGCTCCCATATGGGCCATAGCGACGCCGGTCATGCTGACTGGCTGGCAGCACCTGGGCGGCATCGGGAGCCTGCGGGGTGGGACTGAGCCTTCCTCCCACCCTGTCTGCGATCTACCAGGACGCCCTACGCGATCTACCAGTAGATCGCGATCTACCTAATGAGCACCCCTGGCCTATGAGGTCTAGTTGCATTACCAGTTTCCCATTTATGTGATTTCAACTTTTTTAACGTATTGATTCTTGAATATGTGATGGCACTGTATGGTGCTTGGGGGTGAGAAGTGCGGAGTACAAGTGTATGAAATAAATAAATAAATATGTTTGAAACTATAAATTATTTTTACGAGAGCGTATTAATCTTTCTTACATTATTTTAATTAAGTTACACGCATCATGGCAAATCCGGCATGGGGAACCCGTCGCCCTGCACTCCACATCGCCCGCCATTCCCTTCACCCCAACCCACGGGGGAAGCGTCTGCCACCTGGCTTTCCCCCATTGTTTCCTATGCAACACAGGAAGCCTCCCATGTAGTCGCTGCCACAGATTGCCAACGCTTCTACTTCATATGTGGCATGGAGCCCTGCCGGAAGTAGATCTCTGTCATAGCATGGGAGCCAGCAGGCTCCATGCTGTAAGTGAAGTTGAAGTGTCGTGTGATGGGTTTGCGTAAAACCCTTTGAAGTAGGGCAAAATAGACATTTAAAAATATATAATTATGCTGCTGGGCACACTTTGGACCTTTTTTTCTGTGCAGGATCGAATGATTGTGGTGTGGAGGAACTTGTCACAGTTCCATGGGTCATGGATCTATCACTGCCTGGTCAATGGACAATGGACTGGGACCAAACTTGGCACAGAAAAGCCCCAAGACCAAATGAACATACTGCCAGGGTTTGTGGGAATAGACCTTGATTTTGGGAGTTGTAGTTCACCTGCATCCAGAGAACACTGAACTCAGCTAACAACAGACCTAGATCACACTTGACACACAGATTCAACATGGCCAACTGTGAATACTGGTGGGCTTTGGGGGTGATTACTTCGGGAATCTGGGAGTTGCCGTTCACCCTTATCCTGAGAGCACTAAACCCAGCCGACGATGAATCTGAACCAAAATAATAAAATAATAATATATATCGTTCTGTGTATGCAATTGGGACAATTTTACAAATTACTTACTGTACGTCTAACCAAATAAAAATATTTTTAAATCAATATTTCTCTTTAACACTGGAATTCCAGATTGCTTAATATGGGGAAAAATATATCGCTGCATCTTTTTAGGCTATTTGTTTACATAATCAAATTGTTTGATTACATAATGCTTCCCTTTGGATTGCTTTATATGACTTAACACAATTAAGTACTAGTAACACAATTAAGCACTAGTACCCCAAATAACACAGGGACATGACTAAAAATCAAGATACCAAGAATTTTCTTCTTGGATTGTGTAATAATTGTTTGAGAGCTCTAGTAACAGAATATACAATTTTTACATTACTTCTTCCAATAGTTCCCATTCTTTCTTCCAAATGTTTCCGATATCCAGGTATCTGCACATCCTTACATTTTGCAAAATATATTCAAAGCATTGTGGGCAAGCTTTAACAATATACTTTTGCTATCAAATGGTAATACCATATTTATATAGGAAGAATACACTATTCCTCACTCTGTTAGCCAAGGCATCCAAGGCCCAGAATTTATTGTGGCAAGCTTCTATTCCCAGATTGTGTATTTCTTGGACATCAGGGCAAGCGTTACTGATATAAGGCTCACAAAGATAGCTAGTTCTTGACTGCTAGCCCTAACCTGCCCTCCCAAATGACAAATCTAGCCTGTTACCTGTGTGGAGGAGAAACCTCCATATGGGTTCTGCTGTGCGGTGAGGGCACGCACAATCTGGGAAGCTTTCTCTAAAGGCACCTCTGGCATAGCAAGGTAAGCCAAGAGAACGTAGATCATGGCCTCAGTATTAATCTCCGGATAGGATTTGGTTCCAGCTACAAAAGGAAAAAAGAAAGAGTCAAGTAGTAAGCCTTTTTGTGCACAATAAAAAGTCAACCACTGGGACCCCATCAGCTCTTGTGATAAGAATCCAGAGCAAGAATTACCAATGTTTTCCTGAACCCTCCTGCATCCCAGACTCCATTCTCTACACTTGCATTTCTCCAAAAATAACAAAACATGCCATAAAAAGCAATATACAGTGTTTTCTTCTTTTTCAGATGGCCCCTGTAAACAATATCTCACTTAGTAAAAAAAAAAAAAGGGACATTGTTTACTAAAAATGTGCCTGGGTTTGCTGGTCTTGTTATTTTTCCAATCAAGTCTTGGCACACCTCTCTCTGATAAAATACTGAGATATTTTTTAAAAATGAAAACAAATGGGAATAGCACATTTATGATGAATCTGGGGTCATTTTTCAGAGAGCTGGGTAGAGCAGAGCCAAGATGTACCTCCTTTCCCTGCACTCATTAGCACAGAGAAAAGGAGATGGTGTCAGTGTCATTTGGGCCGAATCGAACCCAATCCAGCCATCCAGGGGAGGCCTAAGGTAATTTTATATGGTAAGCAGGGGCGGTCTAAGGTAATTTTAAATGGTAGGCGAACATTATTTTGGTGCCCCCAAACATTATTTTGCCGCCCCATGTAAAACAAATTTACAATTATAATATCACAATACCATTAGTAGTATTATATTGTATCAATGTATATACAATATATTATACCATATTCATACTATATTAAATCATAATTATATTATACTACATTACAATATTATTATATTATAATATATTGACATGATAATATAATGTAACATTCTATTATATTATTATTATAAAATAATAAAATTATTTATTTAAATAAAATTATCCTCTACTAAATATTTTCATTACTCCTATAAAACTCAAATAACCCAAAATAAAGTAAAATAAAATATTATATATTACTATTTTGTACAATACCACTATACTGCAATATTGTTTGTAATATTACATGTAATATAAAATATATCATTATTCTATTGTTATATTGTACTTGTATTATATTGTATGACAATATTAAGCAGAACTGTATAATAATCAACAAGAAATGCAATGTAAATGCATCAAAATCAGAATATATTACCTACCACCCGTCTCATAATTCATAGGAGTCTCCCATAAGTCCAAAATTAGGATCCCAATGTAAATGTAAATAGAAAAACAGCCAAAATGTTCAAATGAGGTCGAATACAGGCAGCGCGGCCTGGGCAAACTTGGGCCCTCCCTCCCTCCTTCTAAGTGTTTTGGTCTCCAACTCCCACAACTCCTCATAGCCTCAGGCCCTCAGGTCTAGACAGAAATAGAGCCGAAGAAAGGAAGGAGGGAGAGAAGAGGTCACAGAGGAGGAGGAGGAAAGCCCTTCATTCATTCCTTCACTTACACTTCCTTCCCTGGTTCTTTTCTCCTCCCCTGCAAACGTGCGCGTGCGGCGGAGACAAAGGGAGAGGGGAAGCACTCCCTGCCTGCCCGATAGGGAGTGCTTTGCTTCCAGGCTTCTGCGCATGGGAGCTACTGGGCATGCGCGGAGGTTTTCACGCATGTGTAGTTGCTCCTGCGCTCAACTTCAGCTCCAGAGCAACTGCGCCTGCGTGAAAACCTCCGCGCGTGCTCAGAAGCGGCGTCGGAGCGCACAAAGCTGGGGTCAAAAAGCAGGCAGCTGCAGCACTGTCTGAGGATCATCGGCAGGGCCAGGATGGCGCCCCATGCGGCCAGGATGGCGCCCCCTTCCCAGATGGCGCCCTAGGTGGCCGCCTACTTGGCCTATCTTGTAGGACCGCCCCTGATGGTAAGCAAACATTATTTTGCCCCCCCCCAACATTATTTTGGCGCCCCCTTCATGTAAAACAAATAAACAATTATAATATCACAATACCATTAGTATTATATTGTATCAATGTATATACAATATATTATAGTACATACTCATACTATATTATATCATAATTATATTATACTACATTACAATTATATTATAATATATTGACATTATAATATAATATAATATAACATTCTATTATATTATTATTATGAAATAATAAATAAAATCATTTATTTAAATAAAATTATCCTCTACTAAGTATTTTTTATTACTCCTTCAAAACTCAAATAACCCAAAATAAGGTAAAATAAAATATTATATATTACTATTTGCCTGCGCAGTTGCGCCTGTCTCTCCTTGATGCTCCCAGCTGGTGCGCGTGCGCGGGGAGGATGGCCGGTTGTGGTAGGGTTCACACGTGATTGGGCCTGGCGAGGGAGTTTGCCTCAGCACGCGGTGGCTACTTCTGGTGGCGGCTGTCAGGAGGCAATACATCGCCAATACTCCTTTGGCTCCACTCCCCCCTCCCTTTATCTCCGCCCCCTGCCTGCCCAATTGGGTCACCGTATTAGGCGGCAGGGCGGAGACAAAAGGAGAGGGGAAGCACTCCCTGCCTGCCTGATAGGGAGTGCTTTGCTTACAGGCTTCTACGCACAGGAGCTACTGGGCATGCGCAGAGGTTTTTGCGCATGCGCAGTTGCTCCTGCGCTCAACTTCAGCTCTGGAGCAACTGCACCTGCGCGAAAACCTCTGCGCATGCCCAGAAGCGGCGTCGGAGCGCACAAGGCTGGGGCCCAAAAGCAGGCAGCCGCGGCGCTGCCTGAGGAACATCAGCAGGGCCAGGACGCTGTCTGGCGCCGGCGCCCGGCGGGCAGGGGAATTCGTCTCTTCCCAGATGGCGCCCCATGCGGCCGCTTCCTTGGACTACCTGTAGGACCGCCCCTGCAGCCATCCAAACTACCTTGAAGCTACAGGATTCTCCACAGTTTCCAGGAAACTTCTGGAGTATCCATTGACTTGCCCAGAATGGGGAAATCAAGTTTAAAGCAAAAAACAAAACAAACCAGGGTTCTAAAAAAAAAAAAGAAGCATAAAGACAGCAAGCCTTCCATTCGAGGTCATCTAGAGTTTTTTTGTTAATTGAACAAACTCTCAGACTGAAGACTAGTGGAGAAGCACTGGCCCCTTCTACACTACCATATAATCCAGTTTCTTATTCCAGATTATCTGCTTTGAACTGGATTATACGGCAGTGTAGACTCATATATCTCTGTTCAATCACAATCTTTGATTAGAATGGGAAAGATGTGTATGTTTTGGGGTTTTTTTTTACCCTTTTTAAAAATGGTTGGATCAGAAAAATAATGTTCAGCTAAATAATTCACACAGCACTGAATTATTCCCCCATCTTACAGAGAAAATGGCATAAACCAACCCAGGAGTTTTAGGGGAAGCCTTTAAGGAGTTCATCATTTTTTGTGGAAGGAGTGACTACTTGGAATGAATCAAAGCAAATTTAGAATCCAGGTTCATAAAACAGAAGCCTTGAGAACAAAGTAAGTACTATAAGGTATACGACCTCCTACCTTTTCTATCAGCCTGTTTTTCTGACTCGATCGACTCGATTAACTGTTGCTGAATTTCTATATCCCCGGCCAATGTGAAGACATAAGCCAACAATGCTTTGGTATAGGTTCCACCCACAGAACTTAAGTTCCTCTTCAAACAGAGCAAGGCGTTATCTATTAAGGTGACCTACAATACAACAACAGCCTCTTAGGTTGTAAATATATATCATCCCATAAGTGACACATACACTTTTGTACTTAAAGTTAGGATAGCATTTTTATAAAACTCCAAATATACCCTATAATCAATCATGCTTATAATATTTATCACAATGGGCTCCATTCTATACATATGCTTACGTTTGTTGCTGTTGTGAGTTTTCAATTAGTTTTCAATTTAAGAGAAACATATCACAGGCAAGATATATTCAGAGGGGTGTTTGCTTGCATGTGACAAGGTCACCCTGTGTGTTTTCCTAGCTGAAAAATTTGAACCCTCGTTTCCAGTCTAAGGCTGGATCTACACCGCCATATAAAATCAAGACTATTGGCTTTGAACTGGATTATATGGTAGTGTAGATGCATAAAATCTAGTAATGTAGATTATCTGCTTATCTATATTACATGCATAGATCCAGCCTAACACACAAATCAATGCACCATGCTAGCCTTCTATGGCCCCATTTACACTGTTATATAATCCAGTTTCTTTATCCAGATGATCTGCTTTGAAGCAGGTAAAGACTCATACAATCCAGTTCAAAGAATATATCTAGATTAGAACTGGATCATATGGCAGTGTAGATTCAGCCTATGCTTAGGTTAAACAAATCAAAGCAAACACTTTATAGTAAACTATTGACAGCGGTTTGCTCCAGCAGTGTTGCCAACTGTCCAGAAAGTCCGTAATTCAGACTTTAGACAACGATCCCAGCAGCTGACAAATATAGGAAAAAGCCACAGACTACAGAAAGATTTACTTCATTTTCCAGATGAATCTCCAGCAAAGAGGCTGTGATGTAAGCAGTCATCGAGAGATCATTATCACCCACGGCACCCTGAGGAGGAAGAAAAAAGCCCACCCAGAAAATCATGAGAGGCAAGCTCTGTACAGTGTAGAGCAGTGTTTTTCAACCTTTTTTGAGCCGCGGCACATTTTTTACATTTACAAAATTCTGGGGCACACCACCAACCAAAATGACACAAAATGACACTCTAACACAGTAATACATATAGTTAATATGTTTTTAAATGTATTTATACACTCAGTGTGAAACCTGGGCCTGTTTTGATGAACACAACATAAATATCCTGGCAGGAATGGCGGAAAGACACACACGAAGGTCTTGCCCAACAGCTGTCAGTCTCGTTCTGTGTTCTTAAGCATCAATAAGGAAGGAAGGAAGGAAGGAAGGAAGGAAGGAAGGAAGGAAGGAAGGAAGGAAGGAAAGAGAGAAGGAAGAATGGAGCCAAAGAGCAAAGAAAGGGAGGAAAGAATCAGGTAGAGAAGGAAGAAAGAAAAAAATGGAAAGAAGAAGGAAAAGAAAAAGATGGAAGGAAGGAAAGAGGGAGGGAAGGAGAGAAAGAGGGAGGGAAGGTTGGCCACAGCAACGCGTGGTGGGTACAGCTAATAAATGAATACAGCTTTTTATATATATATATATATATATATATATATATATATGAGAATGGTGGGAGTTGTAGGCCAAAACACCTGGAGGGAGGGCCCAATTTGGCCCATGCCTGCCTTAAGTGAGCAAACCCTGTTAGTTTTTGGCCCCTGCTTAAAGGTGCCTCAACCCTGTGTCCTGAATGCCCCTTGACCCGTCTTGGCTGAGTGCGAGGGAATCCCGGGAGTGGTAGTTTGACACCATCCTGAGCCTCCCCAAACTACAAATCCCGGGATTCCCCAGCCTTGAGCCGTGGAAGACCAAGGGGTGCCTCACTGCATGAATGCTACATAAGAACATAAGAACATAAGAAGAGCCATGCTGAATCGGGCCTCAGCCCATCTAGTCCAGCATTCTGTGTCACACAGTGGCCCACTAGTTGTACACAGGGATCTCTAGCAGAAAGGAGGGCAAAACCCTCACCTGCTCCCGACCCCCCCACAACCAGTACCTGGGGAAAATCCTGCCTGCCTCCATCAACACAGAGGTGGCACTTGGATGTCCATTTCAGTAACTACTGATTCCCTTGGTATCCATGAATCTGTCTAATCCTGCCTTGAAGCTGTCCAGGCTGACAGCTGTCACAACCTCCTCTGGAAGTGAGTTCCATAACCCAATGACCCTCTGGGTGAAGAAATATTTCCCTTTATTAGTCCTAATTTTCCTACCTTGGAGCTTCAGGGAGTGCCCTCTAGTCCTAGTGTTGTGTGACAGAGAAAATATTTTTTCTTTATTCACCTTTTCTATGCCATGCATGATTTTATACACTTCGATCAAGTCACCTCTTAAACGCCGTCTTTCAAGGCTGAAAAGACCAAGGCGTTGCAACCTGATTTCATAAGGGAGCCGCTCCATCCCTTGGATCATTTTTGTTGCCCTTCTTTGTACCTTTTCCAGTTCCGTTATATCCTTCTTGAGGTGCGGTGACCAGAATTGTACACAGTACTCCAGATGTGGCCTCACCATAGATTTGTAGAGAGGCAATACAACATTTGCCGACCTATTTTCGATTCCCTTCCTGATCATGCCAAGCATAGAATTTGCTTTTTTCACTGCTGCTGCGCACTGGGTTGACATCTTCATTGAGCTGTCCACCAAAACCCCAAGATCCCTTTCCTGGTTTGTCTCAGAAAGCTTTGATCCCATCAGTTGATAAGTGTATTTGGGGTTCTTTGCCCCGATGTGCATGACTTTACACTTGTTTAGGTTAAAATGCATTTGCCACTTTGTTGCCCATTCACTCAATTTCGAGAGATCTTTCTGGAGCTCTTTACAATCAGTTTCATTTTTAACTACCCTGAACAGTTTAGTGTCATCTGCAAACTTTGCTACCTCACAATTAACTTCTACATCCAGATCATTTATGAATAAATTAAAAAGTAACGGTCCTAAAACTGAACCTTGGGGTACGCCACTTCTCACCTCTTTCCATCCAGAGAAGTGTCCGTTTATTACCACCCTTTGTTTCCTACAGTTTAGCCAGGTTCCAATCCAGGACAAGACCTGTCCCCTGATTCCATGGCTGAAGAGCTTATTTAGGAGCCTTTGGTGAGGGACTTTGTCAAAACCTTTTGAAAGTCAAGGTAAACAATATCGACTGGGTCCCCTTTATCTATGTGTTTATTTACACCCTCAAAGAATTCTATCAAGTTAGTAAGACACGCTGTAGATCCACCCCCAGGCAGCTGGGGGACCCCGAGAAGTCCCATCACATGATCTTCTCTCTCTCCGCATGGCTCTTTCCGCCTGACGCAGTCCCCGCCTTTCGGCTCAAACCCTTCTGTGGCCGAGGAAGAAGCGGAGGGGAGGAGGAAGCCCAAGAAGGCAAGTGGTGAGTCTGGCGGTTACAAGGCTTCCCAAAAGGAGGCTGTGTTTGCGGGACTCAGGCAAGGGATTGAGCTCCGGCTAGGGCTTCCCGGTAGGACGGGGGGCTCTCTCTCTCTCTCTCTCTCTCTCTCTCTTTCTCTCTCTCTCTCTCTTATCTCCAATTTCCCATGGCACACCTGATGATCGCTTGACCCGCCTTGGCTGAGTGTGAGGGAATCACGGGAGTGGTAGTTCGACACCATCCTGAGCCTCCCTAAACTACAAATCCTGGGATTCCTCAGCCTTGAGCCCTGGAAGACCCAGGGGTTCCTCACTGCATGAATGTAGATCCACCCCCAGACAGCTGGGGGACCCAGGGAAGTCCCATCCCAGGATCTTCTCTCACTCCGTGTGGCTCTTTCTGCCTGACGCAGTCCCCGCCTTTCGGTTCGAACCCTTCCGAGGCCGAGGAAGGAGTGGAGGGGAGGAGGAAGTCCAAGAAGGCAAGTGGTGAGTAGAGGCTGTGTTTGCGGGACTCAGGCAAGGGATCGAGCCCCAGCTAGGGCTTTCCGGTAGGACAGGAGGGCTCTCTCTCTCTCTCTCTCTCTCTCTCTCTCTCTCTCTCTCTCCCCTATATCCAATTTCCCACAGTACACCTGATGATCACTCACAGCACACTGGTGTAGAGGATATTTCCTATTACTGTTTTATCAGCCCTTCAGACCAAGAATAGGGCGGAATTCTGTCAGGCAGTGTCCACTTGAAAAGTCAAGAAAGGTAACACCAGTCTATATTTCCTTGCCTCAGAGACATTATCACAAGGAATTGCTAAAAGGCCACCTCATCAGAGATGCCTCACTTTGAGAGCCAGGTGAATGCAAGACAGAGAGCAGGAGGGAGGCAGAATACGAGAATGAGAGCTCTCTTATTGCAGAACAGAAAACGGGAGGATTCCTTCTAAAACAAACAGATGTTTCAATACATATATCATTTTGAAAACTCATCTGCCATTCATTATATTATTAAAAAGAGGAGGTAGCTACTCATGCTCTTGGTTGCATCTCTCCTCACTGGAAGCTTGAAGAGAGTCTCCACTGCACTCTACATATAGTGACCAACAACAGAGGAAGGGTACATCTACGCTATAGAATCAATGCACTTTGATACCACTTTAACTGCCATGGTTCAAGGCTAAGGAATTATGGGAGCAGTAGTTTGGTAAGCCAACAGCACTCTTTGGCAAAGAAGGTCACAGATTTTGCAAAACTATAACTCCATCGAATAGACTACTGCAACGTTCTCTACGTGGGGTTGCCTCTGAAGACTGCTCGGAAACTGCAATTAGTCCAACGCTCGGCAGCCAGCCAACAGGAGCGGGGTACAGGGAGCATACAACTCCCTTGTTGCGCCAGCTCCATTGGCTGCCAATTAGTTTCCGAGCACAATTCTAAGTGCTAGTTTTAACCTACAAAACCCTATACGGTTCTGGCCCAGTTTACTTGTCCGAATGAATGCTCCCCTTTGAACCATCAAGGACATTAAGATCCCCCGGAGAGGCCCTGCTCTCGATCCCACCAGCTTCGCAAGCGCGACTGGTGGGGACGAGAGACAGGGCCTTCTCTGTGGTCGCCCCTCGGCTGTGGAACTCTCTACCAAGTGATGCTAGATCTGCCCCCTCCCTGTTGTCCTTTAGGAGGCTGGTGAAGACCTGGATGTGGAACCAGGCCTTCCCAGAATAGGCTGAGATTGGCTGTTGTCTGAATGTATGACCACGTTTACAGATTGAGTGGAATTGTTTTAATGGGGATGTGGTTTTATGCTGGGATTTTTATGTATTTTAAGATGTTGTTGTATAGCATTGATTTTTTGCTGTTATGCCGGTCTGCGTCTCTCGGTAGAGGTACAAAAGTTTTAAATAAATAAAATAAATTTGTTCCTTACCATTTTTTTTTCATGTCAGGAGCAACTTGAGAAAGTGCAAGTCACTTCTGCTGTGAGATAATTGGCCGTCTGCTTCTCTCATGTCCTTGCATGGGGAGCTGGAGCTGACAGAGGGAGCTCAACCCACTCTCCCTCGATTCAAACAACTGGCCTGTTGGTCAGCAGTCCTGCCGGCACAAGGATTTAACCCATTCTGCTACCATTGAACCTGGCAGTTAAAGTGATATCAAACTGCCTTAATGCTGAGGATAGGCCTAATGAGTTCCCTTTCTTACATGTTCACTTAAACCATATAAGATCTCCTTTCATTACTGACTTATTAAGAGGCACAATGTGTGTGTGTGTGAGAGCCAGTTAAAAGCTAAGTGGTTTACCCTAGAGACATCCTAAGAAGTTACGATATTCCTGTTTTTATCATAAGTTCAGTTGTCATAGCATGTTGCAGTCTGCATACTATATGTACTTAGTATTAGGCCTGTTTCCGATAATCGGATACATCCGATTTTCGGATGTATTTTTTGGACTTCTGATAATTGAAACGATATCGAGCACAGCTCCCCAAACAGGATTTGCCATTCTGAGAGCTCCGTCGCCATTCTTGGAAAGGGCTCGGATGTCATTTTAATTTTATGTCCCATTTTTTAAATTGTTTCTTAATGTGTTAACAGTGCTTAATATTTTGTACCAGTGGCTAGTTTTGTCATTAGTAGGGGTCAAAAACGGATAGAAAAGGCTTGAAGTTTCTTGTTGCAAAGGTTGACTTCAGTTCTTTAATGTTGTAAAATTCATAAAGTATAGTCCAGTCAGCAAATATATCCACTACAAGATAAATTCTCTTGCATGGCAGTGCAAAAAACACAAACATAGATACAGGAGGTTTTGTTTGCTCACGCTCCGTGACTCACAGATCCTTCTGCTTCAGTAGTTTGCATCCATGAAGTGGTTCTCCAGAGAAAAACAAAACTACCACAAAACAGTAACAGGATAAACAGAGTCTTCAGTTTTCTTTGTCATTAGCCTTGGCAAAGATATCAGCGTGTCTTTTCAAACAAACTCTTTCTCCTCCTTATCAGCCAAACTTTCTTCTTCTTCAATTCCCCCACACATTTAGCACAGCAGAGAGATTTTATAGCAACCAGGAAACCACTCCCCAAACACAGCTCAGCACACAGCTCAGCACACAGCTGATTAATTGATTACTCCACAGTGGAAATCTACTCAGATACTACAACAGGTATAAACTGTTCACTTAACTCTTTATTTCCAACAGTTCCCCCTAGTTTTGACTCTCCCTTCTGCTGATTTTCGCACATTGCGCAATCGCGCGGTAACAACAGCTGTGCTGGCAATCTGAAAATCTGAAGATTGCAGGTTCGAATCCAGGGCTGGGTTGGACGCCAGCTGTGAGCCCTGTCCACTGTTTACCAAAATGTTCGAAAACAGCTGAGCTGTGATTAGATAAAAACTGGGAACCACCAAGCGGGGAAGAACTTTTTCAAAGAAGGACTTGGAACGCCTAAAATAAGTAAGATCGGCTGGAATGCGGAAAAACAGAGGCTATCCGTCATGAGGATGAAGCAACACCACCACCTTGTGACGTAAAGACGCACTGACAACCTTTGAAGCACCGTGATGCACAAGCACCGTGATGCAGCCCTGTGACACACCTGTGATGCAGCCAAAGAAAAACCCTTCTAAAAATTGTACTGTTATATGTTGTGTGTAATTGTATGTGGAACCGGCAGGGACTGTCTGCCGTATGTGTAATGTAATCCGCTCTGAGTCCCCTTCGGGGTGAAAAGAGCGGAATATAAATAAGCGTATTATTATTATTATTATTTCCGAATACTTCCAAATAACAGAATACATCCTAATCCATTTCGATAAAATCACCAAAAAAAATCGGAAGTGATTCACATCTGAAGCTAGAGCAAAACCAATATCCGAAACGACTTCAGAAACACATTTTTTCGTTCGAAAACAGGCCTACTTAGTATTGCTAATGGGCAGGACGAATGGCAATGTAAAGAAGATGCATTCCTCAGCGTGGCCCCAGCACGCATACTGGGTGGCCACTTGCCACACCACTCCTCTTTTTTAAAAATCAAAATGGGTTTGTTATCACTATGAAGAAACACCATATCCATTATTTTGCTCTCCTATGCAAGAGTCCTTCAAGGCTGATGCCAATGCTACTTTTATGCAGGCCCGGATTAACAACTTTTTGCGCCCTAGGCCACACTTTGGAATTACGCCCCAGCCAAACTCTACCCCCGCACACACAAACCACTCAGACCCACACTTGGCTGGCTTTTGCCATTTTTTTGGTCCGTGATCTGCGCCCCCCCCCCCCTCGGCTTGCGCCCCTAGGCCATGGCCTCGTTGGCCTTATGGGTAATCCGGGCATGCTTTAATGGTAACAAACCGTAGTACTTTTAGTACGTAGTACTGTTGTATTTGCTGCTGCTACTACTTACCTTGAGGGCATTGTTGAAAAGCTTTCCAACACTTTGAAAACAGCCATTGGGAAGCTGATGCTGCTTTAGCCAGTGAACAGCTTCTTCAATGTGCTTTTCATCAATATAGATATAGGACTTTGCATGACCAAAGGCCTTCACCACAAAACCTGTTAGCCTGCAGATCAGTGAAGAAAAGAAAAAGGAAGTGTTCTAGTTTTACATTTACTGGCTATGCCACATATCTGCTACCTCAGCTTACTCACCAGGTATTCCCCTCAGCATCTCTCTTCCCAAAGGCACTGTAGGCACCACTATCATGTTTGTATAGCAGCTGACGCTGGTATCCTGCGGGAAATGAGGGGAAGTAAACATTCTGACTTTGCAAAGTGGGGTGTTATGAGATTAATTAATTTAAATCCAGAGGCTGCACAAGTTCAACTTGGTGTGTGCGCATGTGTGTGTGTGTGATTTTGAGCAGGTTGACATGATTGACAAGGGCATCTATGTGCTGTTTTTCTTCCTTGTCATCCAATCAGAAGAAGAAAGCTGATCATGTGGCTTTTTGCAAAGCTGGTCTGCCCAGGAAGTTGATCACGATCGACCAGTCGATCCCGGGACCGAAGGAGGTCGATCCCAGCCGGATGGGGCGCTTCTCAGAAGGGGGTGGAGCCAGGCTGTGCCAAGCCCCGCCCCCTCCACCGGCTTCGGCACTCCCAGAGGCTTCTCCAGGCTTGAGGATGGCAATGCCAAGCCAGTGGTGGCATAGCTAGCACAAGGCTGGCTTGGCATTGCCATCCTCAAGCCTGAGAAGCTGCTGGGAGCCCAAAGCCAGAGGGAGGGGGCGGGGCTTGGCAGGGCCTGGCTCCGCCCCCTCTGGCTTCCACTCTACCAGCAGCTTCTCCAGGCTTGAGGATGGCAATGCCAAGCCAGCCTTGTGCTAGCTATGTCACTACTGGCTTGGCATTGCCATCCTCAAGCCTGGAGAAGCTGCTGGGAGCTCTGAAGCTGGGGGAGGGAGGCGGGGCTTGGCATGGCCTGGCTCCGCCCCCTCTGGCTTCCACTCTACCAGCAGCTTCTCCAGGCTTGAGGATGGCAATGCCAAGCCAGTGGTGACATAGCTAGCACAAGGCTGGCTTGGCACTGACATCTTCAAGCCTGGAGAAGCTGCTGGTAGAGCTGAAGCCAGAGGGGGGCGGAGCCAGGCCGCACCAAGCCCTGCCCTCGCCCCTCCCCTCTCCAGCCTTGAGGAGGTAGGTAGATCTTTCTGACTTGGTTTTATTATAAGTAGCTCGCATGCTGAAAAAGTGTGGGCACCCCTGATCTATAACCACATGGAGCTCCTCCATTTTTTTGTGGTGGTGTGGCGTTTGGAGAACAAACGTGGCCTTAGCTCCATTCAGTTTCTTCCTGTTTCTTAAAACGTATAGGAGCGCTACACTAGGTACTAGCTAGTTTGATTTTTGAGAATTCTTTTACTGTGTGTCCCTTCACCAATACGTCTCAGTCTTCTAAAGGGAGCGGTCTAGAAGCCGAAATAATAAATAAATAAATAAATGTTCATAAACACATCTGATTCAGCAGTCCTTTGCTCTTCAAATGAGAAAGACACACGAGAAAGAGATCCAAATGCCATGCTCACCACTCTTCATGTATTCTGTTGCTTTCTCTTTGATTGCAGGAGTTGCTTGGCCTACTGACTCCAGGTATTGGAGCACAAAGATGTTGGGAACAAACTTGACCATATTTTGTTCACCGCAGCCGAAAGGCATCTGAAGTAGATTATCTATATGTTGCAGCGCAGCCCCCATTATGTCCCCTGAATGTAGATTAAATATGAGATTAAAATATTAGAATCCATCTTTCAAACATCTGAGAAGTCAGGAGTGAGCTCTCTCGCTCCTCGCAACCTACTCCATACATTTTTGTCAGGTGGTCAGAACACCATGTAAAGTCTTCTCAATTTGGATGCAATACAGTCTGGTTAGAAAGACCTGGCATCAACTCATGACATGCTCCAGTAACTGCCAAGGTCCTAGTGGCTTGGCAGAGTCCCCCATTGAGGCCTTGCCTAGCTCTCCCTTTAAAGCATTATTTTGACAGATGTATGGGTCTAGGGATGATCACAGAGATTTCCAACAGTACTCCAAACTGATACAATGTTAGAGGTATTACTTTGGTTCTAGTGAGTGATAAGGAGTCCACATGGGAAGAATGGGGCTGGGACTTAGCCCCGCAATAGCAACTCCTGCTTCCAATCAGGCCCGGATTAACCCCTTTTGGCGCCCTAGGCCACACTTTGGAATTACGGCCCCAAACCAATCTATACCGCACCCCCCACACACACACACATTCTTTCTTTCCGCCTGCCTCTCCTCTCTCACTGATGTGCTGCGTGCTGAGGGCCAGCAAGGCCTCGCCCAGGCCCGGCTCGGCGCCCTTGTGCAGCTGGGCCAGGCAGGAACTCAGGGAGCCACTCCCATGCCCCTTCCCAGCCCCTGGGCCTTCCGGAGCCGGCACCCAGGAACATGGTGGAGGAGGCAGAGGCGCCCTCCTGCCGCGCGTGCATGCCCGCCAGTGGCCCCGGAGGCAGGGCTTTCCTTCGCCTCCTCCTCCTCGCCCTGCCCTCCTTCCTTGGGCATGAGGAGGATGAGGCGGAGGGAAGCCCCACCCCCGGGACCACTGGCAAGCATGCACGCAGGGCAGGAGGGCGCGAGCGCCTCTGCCTCCTTCCCCAATGTTCCTAGGTGCCACGCATGGCCGGCAGCGGGGCCCCGGGAGCTTCCCTTCCTCCTCCCGAGGAGGAGGAGGAAAGAAGGGAAGGCCCTGGGGCCGCGCTACCGGCCATGCATGGCACCCAGGAACATGGCGGAGGAGGCAGAGGTGCCCTCCTGCCATGTGCCTGTGGCCCCGGGGGCAGGGCTTCTGTCCACCTCATCCTCCTCGTGCCCTCCTTCCTTGACAAGGGGGTGGGGGCGATGGTGAGGGGGGGCGCCATTCCCTCCTCCCCTGCCCCCTCGCAGCGCTCTCCCCCTGCCCTCCCCCGAGAGAGAGAGAGAGAGAGAGAGAGAGAGTCATCATGCCACACGTTGCGGTTTTGTTTGAACATTTTTTTTGGTCCTTGATCTGGCACCCCCCCCCCTCCCCTAGGCCTGCGCCCATAGGCCATGGCCTAGGGTGGCCTTATGGGTAATCCGGGCCTGCTTCCAATCTATATGCATCCATTACAGTTAAAGACTGTAAATCATTCTTAATGATATTTATACTTATGTTGATCAGGAAAAAATCTTATTCCATTCCACACACATTTGTTGCACCTGTAACAAAGACCTCTAAGGGACATTAATCCCTCATGTGCCCAAGAATGGGATGCTGGGTTTGATTTTTCTTTAGGAAGGGAGGCATATTTTATTCTTACCAATGACAGAGATGGTGGCCCGACCAGAGTCCTCCACAACATTTTCAGGTAGCTGCAGGGAAACTTCTTCCATTGGGTCACCTGTCAGGAGATAAAAACTCTGGAATCAATATCACTTATTATCCTGAACCAAGTGGCAGTAACACATTTATAGAGAGCTTCACTTAAGGCTATTCATATCTATCAGTTACCCCAATAAAGAAGACAAAACTCTGATTCCATGTCATCAAATGGTAGCTGTAATTTGTTGAAATTCAGCAGAAAAATATCACACGTGGGATTCCAATCATGTTTCTTTTGCATACTACAGTCTTACACATTTCTGAGGAGGTGTTTTAACGTGTGATCAGAAAATCAGTATGCATTCCATCAGCTAAAATCTCATGAGAATGGTAGTTCGAGACTCCTAGGTTATGTCAATATTAGATTTTATTTTTAAAGTGACATAGGGAGCCATTTGAACAGATTGGGAGGAGCTAGACTTCTGTGATGTGATGAGTCAAAGCACAGTATTTTGAATTAGTAAGAACTGTAATAATCAGGTGTGATGGGGAGAATATGCATCCTGTCTGAATGCAGTATGTAGCCAGTCCTAAAAATGGGATGCATATTGATATAAACAAATTATATCCCTCAGTGATAAGGTCCCTAGACATGAACCATAGAGGGCTTTAGTCATAACCAGCAATTTGCATTTCACAGCTATTTCCACAGGAAGGACTCCATGTTCTTCCTGAATTATATTTTCCTGGCATAAATGCAGTGGTCCATATATGCCACCCAAACATACAATGGCTAGCCTGAGCAAGGTAGGTCCTCAATTCAACAAGAAATGCACCATGTTCTTTCTGAGTTTTGTTTCTTGTAAAACTGGAACAAACCAAGCTGTCCAGAACAAGGAAGACAGCCCACGTCTGACCTGAGAAAGGGATGCCATCCAGCCATACCTGTGCACAGGAATGCATTGTAGGACTTTTCTTCAGGGACACCTTCTGGCTGTGAGAGGGAAAGGGAGTCATGAGTTCTTTCAGTACAGCTCTAGCAGGGGGATTTCCCACTGATGCTCAGCCCTCCTCCTAGAGTTTGCCCTTTCTGTCTTCGCTAACCAGGCCTGAGCTCCAGAAATACACAGGATCATGGAAATGCCAAGGCACTCTCCTTTCCAGGCCTCAGGCACCAAGATGCTCCCTTCCTGGGAGATCTACCGTCTATCCCCGGAAGCACTTGCTAGTGCTTGATACCGTAATCCATTGTTTGATCCAGGTGATGGTCCCACTAACCTTGACAAGCAGGGACTTTATCACTGTATCTGACCGTCCTTCTGAAGGTGTCACAGAGATCTTGTTGCCACAAAGCTCTTGGGTCTCCTCAGCCTTAGCAGTAATGGATAAGTTAACATGCCCTACCAGAAGAAAAAAATAGAGATCACCAAATGTCAGGCTTTCAACCAGAGGTTTGACCGGAGTGTAGTAGCTATGTCTGGCAGGATAAAGAATCCCCTCCAGCATCACTCCTGGCATTGTATGTAACATTGAGAAACCAAAAGGAGCTTTGCATAAGCAAGCGTCGTATATCGAAATTCACACAAAATATATTTTCTTAGCACACTTATATTTGGCTATAATAATTATCGTTCAACACAATATAACCTATAAGGTCAGCACATACATCCAGCACAATATGGACGGCATTCAACACAAAATTATTTCAAAAAGTAGTGTAAATCACTCACTCCTTGAAGTTCCAAATGGTATCGGGATTATTCCCAAAGTCTGTTTATAATAGGTAGTCCCTTTAGAGCGATCCAACGTCCAGATCAACACAAATATTCGTATTGTGTGGTTAATAACTCAGTCTATATATAGTCCATAAAAAGTCCATAAACAAATCAAACACAGTGTAATCCGTGTGGTGCTCGGCTCGGCATTGATGCAATGCACAGATGCGCTATATACATATAATCTGTGCTGTTTATGGACTATATATGGACTGAGTTATTAACCACACGATACAAATATTTCTGTTGATCTGGACATTGGATCGCTCTAAACTTTAGAAGGGACTACCTATTATAAACAGACTTTGGGAATAATCCTGATACCATTTGGAACTTCAAGGCATGAGTGATTTACACTACTTTTTGAAATAATTTTGTGTTGAACGCCATCCATATTGTGCTGGATGTATGTGCTGACCTTGTAGGTTATATTGTGTTGAACGATAATTATTATAGCCGAATATAAGTGTGCTAAGAAAATATATTTTGTGTGAATTTCGATATACGACGCTTGCTTATGCAAAGCTCCTTTTGGTTTCTCAGTCGTTTAGAGCAGTGTTTCTCAACCAGTGTGCCGTGGCACACTAGTGTGCCATGAGCCATCATCAGGTGTGCTGCGAGAAAAGCTTTCTGCCCCCCTTCCTTCCCCCCTCCTCCTGCCAAACTCCTGCTGCTTGGGGAGGGAGGAGGAAGGGCCGCGTGGCAGTGAAGAAAAAGAAGAAGGGGCCGGGGCGCCGCCTCCTCCGGCCATTTCCCCAGCCAACCTCCAATCCGCCACGACTCCCGTTCCTCACTCGCTGAAGCCGCGTGGCGGTGGAGCCCCGCCCACTGAAGCCCGTCCACCGCTCATGCTGCTCCTCCTCCTCCGCGCGGCTTCAGCGAGCGAGGGGCGGGAGTCATGGCAGAGAGCGGCGCCGGGGACGGGAGCCATGACTCCCGCCCCTCGCTCGCACTGTCCCCTCAAGGCTGGAGAAGCTGTGGGAGAGCTGAAGCTGGGCGGAGGGGCGGGGCACAGCACAGCCTGGCTCCGCCCCCTCCCCTGGCTTTTGCTCTCCCACAGCTTCTCCAGCCTTGAGGGAACAGTGCCAAGCCAGCATTGTGCTGCCGCTGCCACCGCTGGCTTGGCACTGCCCCCTCAAGGCTGGAGAAGCTGTGGGAGAGCTGAAGCCGAGGGGAGGGGACGGGGCATGGCATGGCCTGGCTCCACCCCCTCCCCCGACTTCGGCACTCCCAGCAGCTGCTCCCAGCAGGCCACCATCCCCCAACCGTTCTTGACTGTGTTAGAGTGTCATTTTGTGTCATTTTGGTTGGTGGTGTGCCCCCGGATTTTTTTAATGTTAAAAGTGTGCCGCGGCTCAAAAAAGGTTGGGAAACACTGGTTTAGAGTAACCACCACCCTTTTCTAGATTGTATTAACATTACCAAGAAAGGGCTCCGCTATTCTTCTCTATGGGATAGACACCAAACAGCATAGAGGGAGAGGTGCTTCTGGAATGGATGCAGACTGACCACAATATATACACAGAGACCTCTATACCAGCAGTGCAGGACTAGTGTAAATGCCCTGGCAGAAGTTTGGAAAGAAGGCAACCTTGGCTGGCAATAAACCCATCTGTACTACCATAGCCAGCAACCTTTCCACTGCTGATTCATCTGAGGGCTCACAGATGGCAAGATATTTGGAAAGGAGAGGGACAACACAGACTTCCCAGTTCCTTGTACCCTTCACCCACCATTCATCCCTCCAACCTCACCCAAATGGGTAGCTGTCACATTCCAGGAGAAGGTCTTGGCCTCATCAGCACAGAGGCAGGTGACAAACCGGCAGGCTGGGCATGGTTCCACCTTTACTTCTTGCGTCTCCAGCAGGTCTACTCTCACCTGGATGAGGCAAGGAAGGAATACACATGATATGGACAGGACAGCTAGCCTGTCAAGAAACAACCACTCAAGGGAAGACAGCTTGCAGACATGTGTGTCAGCACCCTTCCCAGGAATGTCTTCCCTAGGCAGACAGTCTACTATTTAGGTCAGATGGGAAGTTCACCTTAGATCTGACTGACTACAAGAAACCCTTTGGGGAAATTGTTTTGGTTTTCCCATATAAACTTCTCACACAAACCCTGTCACACTGGGAGCACTTCACGCGCTTCTTCATTACTTGTAGCACATTCTAGTCTGGCGCCCGTGAAGTAATACGCACAGAGAAAGAATAGAACAAGCAGAAAAATGTTCTACTACACCTTGGCAGGGGATTGAATGAGGCGATTCTTTGAGGCTTTCAACACTGCTATATAGGAGAAATCTAGAACGCCTTCCTACTTGACATAGAAGCTGAATTTCTTCCCCTCCATCCATGGCAAAATTTATAAGCTGCTACCAAATTTGGATATTTTGCCTTGGGGAAAATGTGGAACTTTAAACAGAGGCTGTATGGCCATCTGTCAGGGGTACTTAGAATAAAATGTTCCTGCTTATTGGCAGGGGGTTAGACTTGATGGCCCACGGGGTCTCTTTCAACCCAATGATTCTAGGATTCCATCTTATTTATTTATTATTTACTAGCTGTACCCGGCACGGGTTGCTGTGCCCTTTTTAGGAGATGCGAGAAAGTCCAATCATCCACGGTGTGCCCTCCTCTAAACTGCAGTTGGATGGAGTGTGGGTCATGGGGGGCATGGTCTGCCAAGTTGGGTTTTTATTGGTCTTGGTTCTGGGCCGCAGTGGTCTGTGGGGAATGATGGGTTTTGAAGTACTACAAATCCCATTTTCCATGGTGGTACTTCAAGTCCCATCATGCATGGTCGGGGCTCTGTGTGCCAAGGTAGGTTACTGTAAATTCAGGCCATACACAATGTCCCATGAGCTGAGGCCTAGTTAGGAACAGCAAGTTAATGAAGCCTTACTGTCAATTCAGGCCATACACAATGTCCAATGAGCTGAGGCCTAGTCGGGAGAATCAAGTTAATCAAGTCAATCCAGAGTGTAAACAGCTTCCCAGTAAGTGAGGGCTAGTTAGGGAAATCAAGTTAATGAAGTCTTACTGTCAATTTAGAGCGTAAACAGCTTCCCAGTAAGTGAGGGCTAGTTAGGGAAATCAAGTTAATGAAGTCTTACTGTCAATTTAGAGCGTAAACAGCTTCCCAGTAAGTGAGGGCTAGTTAGGGTCAAGTTAATGAAGCCTTACTGTCAATTTTGGGCGTGGTCTGTGATATTTTCGGGTGGAAGTTGAGTGATTTGGGTGTTTGTGTTGGGGATTGGCTCAGGCCTTTTCCTTATTCTGTTTTGGCAGTTAATTATGGATCGGAATTTTCATGTTGGCTGGCCAGTGCAGCAGTTATGCAAATCCGCCCTTATTGGCAGCCAATCATGTTGTTCAGAATGTAGAGGCTGGGTGAGTCTTTGGCTGCCCCGGAGGATGCTGGTAAATGTAGTTTTATTTTTACCGTTGTTTTGGGGCCTTTTAGGTTTTGGGGGGGAAAGTTTCTTTGCTACAAACGTACCTTGCTTGAGGCCTATTTCTGTTGGCAAGTATTGTGTTTCTGCGTTGTATGGTTTTTTTGTTTGAGGTATACATCACATGACGTGAACCCATTTATATAATAGATTTACTTACTTACTTTATTTATATTCCGCTTTTCTCACCCCGAAGGGGACTCAGAGCGGATTACAGTACACATACTTGCAGACAATCCCTGCAGTTCAACATACGACATATAGACAAACAAAGGCAAACTTCTGGCCACCAGGGGGAGCTGACACAGTCATCTCTCAGCATTTTCCAGCGTCCCATTGTTGTTCCTTGCTCATTCCTCAGCTCATTCCTTGACTCATAAATCAGTCAAATTTGCCTCCCCACTTTAATGTGGTACCTTTCTCTCCTACTTGACAGATGCAACTGTCTTTTGTGCTGCAAAGGTCGACAACAGGCTACACTTAAGGTTGAGCACCCACCTTGACCTGGGCAGGCCTCAAACTCATGACCTACTGGTCAACGAGATCTTATGCAGCGGACACTTAGCCAGTTGCGCCACATTCCCGGTGCTTAAAAATACAGGCACAGAAAGAACTGGGTTCTTGATTTTCTAGCCCCCTGGCTCATATCTTTATCTCATTCAAAGAGAGTTACAGAGGTTTTTCTTGCCTATCTGTCTGGGTACATGCGAGAGAGAGAAGCATTTTTGTGTGTGAAAATGTGCACTAACCTGGATGCAGTCCTGGAGGTAATTGAAGACAGTGGCCTTTGGTGCAAAAGTCTCTCCACGCACCACAGAATATGGCAACGTTACCGCAACAAAGAAGGGCTGGAAGGTTCTGAGTGTGCCTTGTTGGGAGAGTCCAAAGCCAACGTCTGCCACACAGAAAGCATTGGCATTCCACTCTGTAATGGTGTCTGGAACAGTGACTGGAAGAGTTGCTTTCCCTTCTTCACTGAAGGACAGGAAGAGAATTGATCTCTCAGCATATAAAACCAGAGGACCAACCCCTTTCAATGCTAAAACATTATCAACGTTTAGTTTGGTCATAAAACCTGATAGAAGGTCTTCCATCAAAGGATGTCGATACTATCTTAAACCCCAGATGGTCTTTATTAATAATGTACAGTGACATCTCCCTTTCCTTTCAAATATGATGCAGAAGGAAAGGAGTATTTTGTAAGACTGTTTTGATTAACTTATTAATACTGTTTCCATTACTGTGAGTCAGTGTGCTGTAGTAGTCTGAGCACTGGACTATAACTCAGGAGACCAGAGCTTGAATCCACCTCAGCAATGGAAGCACACACATGGCCGGATTATCCATAAGGCCACACTAGGCCACAGCCTAGGGGCGTAACTTGAGGAGGGTGCAGAAATCACGAGCGAAAAATAAATATTTTATTTTAATATTATTTTATTGCCTGCGCCATGGTACCGCGAGACTTCTGGGTAATGTAGTCCCGCGGCCGCGGAAGTTCTGCCTCCCAGTGATTCCAGCCCATGGAAAAGAAGAACCCAGAAGTAACCCGTCCACCTCCGCACCAGGGAGCTATCATTGCGCAGCGGCAGCACGTGTCGTAAAGAGCCCCGATTGGCTGCCGCCGCCGTGCTAGCTTTTCCTGCTTCTGCTATGCCTTAGCAGAAGCAGGAGGACTGGCGCGACGGCGGTGCGGCAGCCAATGGGAGGGGGGGTAATTTCAAACTGTGGCCTAGAGCGCCAAAAGGTATTGATCCGGGCCTGAGCACACAGGGTGATATTTGACAAATCACACTTTCTCAGCCTCAGAAGAAGACAAATGCAAAACTTGCTTTGGACAAAACTTGCCAAGAAACTCCATGATTAAATTACTTTGGGGTCACCATAAATTGGAAATGACTTGAAGGCACACAACTGTTTCTATAGGATGGGTAGATAAAGATCTTCATCCCACTACCTTTAAAATACAAGTTGCTGCCATCAACTGTGTTCTCCCAGAAATATCAAAACCTGTTTCCTCATTCTCTTGGTAGAAAGAAAGCAGCTCACTTGCTGAAAGTGCATACAATTCACCACTACTCCACCAAAGGTCCTCACAAGGTTCTTAATGCTTCAACCCAAGCTCTTTTTGAATCTCTGACACATATATCACACAATGCTCCCTCTTAGGAGATCCCCATTCTCACAATGATTATTTTGTCTAAGAGAATGGTGGACCTTGGAGCCCAATCAGCTTGCAAAACATGGTATATTTTTCATCCAGATGTTTTAGGTCTGAGATTGGGCATAGCTTTCATACCTACACACAACACAGTTACTTATAGATCATGGGAAGTTATTTTGTCTTCCTACTGTCTTTGCCCTGCTAGTCTGTTAGAGGAATTTTGACGCAACTGAGATGTTTGTAGAGCTCTCCAATTTTCCATTCCATTTATTATTTGACTAGCTTGGGGACCCGGCCCTGCCCGGGTCATTTGAGAAGTGCAGCAGGATGTAGAGTGGGTCATGGGGGCTCTGTGTGCCAAGTTTAGTCTTGATCCATCATTATTGGGAGTTGCAGTGGTATCATGAAATTACTGAAGGTAGTGCAAGTCCCATCATCTCTGTGTGTCCCGTCCCCCCCAAAATGTAGTAGGATGTAGATTGGGTCATGGGGGCTCTGTGTGCTAAGTTTGGTCTGTATTGGTGAATGGATGAGGGATGCATTGTTTTTCGGAAGTGAGTGAAGGTACTTCAAGTCCCATCATCCGTGGTCCGTCCCACAGTAAACTGCACCAGGCTGGAGAGTGGGTCATGAGGGCTCTGTGTGCCAGATTTGGTGTTGATCAGTCATTGGATTAGGTTTGTAGCAGGATTGGGAAGTGAGGGAAGGTACTGCAAGTCCCATCATCCATGTTCTGTCCCCTCCAAACTTCAGTAGGCTGTAGAGTGGGTCACTGGGGCTCTGTGTGCCAAGTGTGGACTTTCTCGGTGTTTGTTGGGGGCCACAGTGGTCTGTGGGAACAGAGGGGTGTAAAAGTACTACATATCCCATCATCCATTGTCAGTCCTCCCCCAAACCTCACCAGGACGTGAAGGCAGTCATGGGGGTTATGTATGCCAAGTTTGGTCTCGATCAGTGATTGGATGAGGGTTGCAGCGGACTTGGGAAGTGAGTAGAGGCACTTCAAGTCCCATCATTCATGGCCCACCCTCCTCCGAACTGCACCAGGACGTAGAGTGGGTCATGGGGGCTGTGTGCTGAGTGTGGTCTGTATTGGTCCTTTTGGTGGCCTCAGTGGTCTGTGGGAACCAAAGTCTTGGAAAGTACTACAAATCCCATAATACGGGTCATGTCATAGGGGGTTATGTGTACCAAGTTTGGTGCAGGTCCATCACCCGCGCAGGTCGCTGTGGCCCAGAAAGTGGCTGCCACATATCCGCCTGGCCTGTGAAAGTGGCTGCCACATATCCGCCCTGGCCTGTGAAAGTGGCTGCCACATATCCGCCCTGGCCTGTGAAAGTATACCGGTGTAAAACAGAAAAGGAGTATTAAAAAAATGGGAAAGGCCTGCATGGAATTAGCAGTAAGGTCCAATGAGGCTGGGTGAGGGGGCTTTGGGCCAGAATTATTTATATAAGCATTAAAAGGCATTAGAGAAAGGTATTTATTGTTTTCTCTTGTGTCTTTTGAGTGAAGTAGGGCCTTACCTTGTCGAGTGACAGTGCCTGTTCTAAAGATCCTGTCAGAAGCTGCCTTTTCTCTGACACTGTGTTGAAGAGGGAAGATGGATGCCTCTTTTGGGCCTATCTGGGAGAAGGGGATTTGTAGGGGCTACAATGTTTTCTGGGAAGTGAATTGGGATGCAAATCCCATCATTCGTCGGCCATCCTGCCCTAAACTCTATTTTGGGGCCTGTAATGTTATGGCCTGCTATTGGTAACTTTAAAAGGCCGAATGGCAGGCAGCTGTTTTCTAAAAGCTGAGGGGAGGAGACTACAGGACTCCATGTTGTTTTCACAGAGCCAAGTGGGGAGGGAATGTTGATGGGGCATTTTTCCCCTCAGTGGGAAGAAATCCTGTTGTTTGAATGTAGAGGCCTGGATTCTGGGATGCTGGCTTTTTTCCCCTCAGTGGGAAGAAATCCTGTTGTTTGAATGTAGAGGCCTGATTCTGGGATGCTGGCTTTTTCCCCTCAGTGGGAAGAAATCCTGTTGTTTGAATGTAGAGGCCTGGATTCTGGGATGCTGGCTTTTTCCCCCTCAGTGGGAAGAAATCCTGTTGTTTGCATGTAGAGGCCGGGATTCTGGGTTGCTGGCTTTTTTCCCCTCAGTGGGAAGAAATCCTGTTGTTTGAATGTAGAGGCCTGGATTCTGGGTTGCTGGCTTTTTTCCCCTCAGTGGGAAGAAATCCTGTTGTTTGAATGTAAAGGCCTGGATTCTGGGATGCTGGCTTTTTTCCCCTCAGTGGGAAGAAATCCTGTTGTTTGAATGTAGAGGCCTGCATTCTGGGATGCTGGCTATTTTCCCCTCAGTGGGAAGAAATCCTGTTGTTTGAATGTAGAGGCCTGGATTCTGGGATGCTGGCTAATCAGTGGCTAGCAATGCCCTCTGTCTGGTGCCTTAGAATTTTGGAGTGGCGAGGCTGTCCAATCAAAGGACTTTATGCAAATAGCTGCCACATATCCGTCCTTCCGCCCTCCGCATACACACATACACACATACACACAAACATTCCGTTTTATAAAGGTATACAGATTTGTCACCCTCCACCGAAGTGCTCTGGGAGATTACATATAAAAACACAGCAAGCATATACAAACAAAAGCAATCAAGGATTAGACTATATAAGCAATTTAACAAATTAAATAATAAAGGATCTAATCAAATCTAACAGCTCAAGAGAACTACCCTATGCCCACTGTTCTAATGTTCAAGTTCCAGGTCCTAATATCTCCTTATTTATAGATCTAGAGCCGCCCAAGGGAACATAGTCCAGTTTGTGGGGAGGGGCTGCAGTTGTACATCTTGTCCAGCTGGCAAATCCCATTCCCCCAAAAACTCTCGTTTTTCATTTCCTCTGGCGACGGCCAAGTCTCTGAGGCCTACGCTTCGGGGACCTACCAATTTCCATCGTTATATCCTTGTTCATGTCTAAAGCTTCTAGCTCTTTAAAGCTCAGATTTATCTTAGTCTCAGTCCTTGAATATCACTGCCAACTTGATTCACTGCCAATCCAAGGCTACGTGAAACGCCAAGTGCTCCCTCTGCTGGAGAACCAGTTCGTTCTGGCTTCTCACTGGAAGTCCAGTGTATACCATGGTGGTGTTTCCGTCTGGTTTGGATGACCCGCGTGCCTGCGCCGAGGCTTCCAGAGACTTGGAGAAGAAGGCAGAGGCTCGCTGACGGCGTCCCCAAGGTCAGCCGCCATCTTTGGTGCCTGCCTGCTTGACAAGGAGAGGCAGCAACGTAGCTGGCGGCCAGCACGAGAGAAGGGCACCGAGGGAGAGACGGGCTCCCATCCAAGGATCTCCGTCACATCCAGTGCCTCAGATTCAGGCCGAGAGGTCCAATCCTCCTCCTGTTCGGCGGCCCCCAAATTCAATTTCTGATTCATTCAGCTGTAATATTATAGTCTAAACTGAGTTCTATTCTGCTACTGGTAGCTGCTGTGCTTACCATCTTAGTCCTGCCTATAAGAGTAAATGGGAAATGCAAGCCACTGAAAGATACAGTAGACCAGGGCTGCCCAGGAAGTCGATCACGAGACCACATGAGGTCGATCGCAGATGAGGCGCTTCTGCCCTGCACGCGCACACCCTGCATGCGCTCCTGCCGCCGCGTGCGCTCCTGCCACCGCCTTCCGCCCGTGCGGGGCTTCTTCCGCCCATGCGGGGCTTCTTCCACCCGTGCGGGGTTTTTTCCACCCGTGCAGCATTGCGGGAAGAAGGGAGCCGGCGAGAGAGGCAGGGCGGAGCGTGAGGCGGGGCCTCTGGAGTCCCCGCCTCTCTCGCCGGCTCCCTCCTTCCCGCAATGCCCTGTGGGCGGAAGAAGCCCCGTGCGGGCGGAAGTCAGCGGCGAGAGCACGCGCGCGGTGGCAAAAGCGCATGCGGTGGGGGCAGGTAGATCATGGTGACTTGGTTGCTTTAAAAGTAGCTCGCATGCTGAAAAAGTGTGGGCAGCCCTGCAGTAGACCATCAATATCCACTTGGGGTTGGCTCTAGTCTCCCCCATGGATACCAAAATCTGTGGATGTTCAAGTCCCATTATACAGAATGGGTCTCTCCTGTATAAAATAGCAAACAAATGAAATGATTGCTGGAGAGAACTTGGGGATCTGTGAAATGACAGGAGACCTAGAACAGGCCATGCGTTTGGCACACAGCAAAAGAAAAGCTTGCTTTTTAGATTATTTTTTCTTAAGAATTTTTGTGGTTCGTCGAATCCATGGATGCAGACACTGTGGCAGAGAAAATTAACAACTATTTATTCTTCCACATGTGAGAACAATGTTCCTATATCTTTGCAGGGATCTATCTGAAAAGGAATTCTGGCCAATGGATAAATTGGTAAAAAGGTTGAGTTCTCTTATGACAGCTGGTTTTGTGGTTTAATATCCAGGGGAGGAGGCCACATACTCATAAGAAATATTTAGATCCTGCCTCCCAGATAGAGGTTTATTTTACTTACTTGACATGGACCAAATTCCAAATCCAGGTCTCAGGAAAGTATGTCCGAGGTTTACTTTTCTCTTCTTTTTCTGTGACTGAATTATCAGGCACCGGGCTATCTTGAGTGATACTATAAGCAATAGGAAAATGTTCTCCTGAAAAAGAAGAAAACAAATATGAAGATAGGTTATTGTCATTATCTCTACCAATATGTTTCGAAAAGGGTGGGGGTCATGATGACTACAGGATATGACAACTGATGATGGAACTTGCAGATTCTCAGCAATTACGGAGGGAAATGTTAGCAATGAAGAGGCAGCCCACATCATATGTATCAGAGGTGGAAGCAATTCAGAGTCTGATGCTCAATCTTTTTGGAGTACACTCCTCCCCCCCCCCCCAAACTTTAACCCAGCATTACATCCAGGCCAAAAACTGTATTAAAAGGAGGAAGAAAGGAGGGGGACCCCTTGGACCCACTTCTTCAGGTGCTGTACCAAGTGACAGCTCACGTGAATGACGCCTTCCCCCAGTGCATACTGGGAGGAAGGAGTTTTGCCTCCCTCCCACGACGGAAAGGGGAGGTTCCAGATGAAACCTTCCTGCAACTAGGGCGTGGCCTTCTATACCGGAAGGCAGCCCCAGTTGCTCATTCTGTCTCGGACTTGGACCCGCCACTCCATTAACAGTATCGGTCCGGTTGCCCGTTGGAGCTGGGGAGGAGTTTTTCCCCCTCCTCCTGCCATTAGGGAAAGGGGTTTTTTTCGCCTACCCCCCTTTACTGTTTAGGGGCTAGAAGTGAGGGTGAGAATATAAATAAGCTTAGCGGAAATTAGATAGGGAAATTCCCATATCTTGGTGTGCACCTGAGGCACCCCACCTTTAGGGGTGAAGGCCATTATGTTATTACTCACCTAAAGTTCAAGTTGATGGGTGAAGTTAAGGTAAATGGCCTGGAATGGGAGGAGGCTGGTCTCAATATTTTGGGACCAGACCTCACACTCATTTCCCTTAACGGGTGCCCTGGTTGGATAGCCAGGGAATCCAGGTGTTTTGCCCGCAAATTACTATTGAAGACAGGTAGGTAGGCTACCTGAATTGGTTACACCAAATTCCTGACCAGGGGCGGTCCTACAGGTAGGCCAAGTAAGCTGCAGCATAGGGTGCCATCTGGGAAGGGGGGCACCATCCAGGCCACATGGGGCGCCATCCTGGCCCTGCCGATGTTCCTCAGGCAGCGCCGCAGCTGCCTGCTTTTGGGCCCCGGCCTTGTGCGCTCCAACACCGCTTCTGGGCATGCGCGGAGGTTTTCGCGCAGGCGCAGTTGCTCCAGAGCTGAAGTTGAGTGCAGGAGCAACTGCACATGCGCTAAAACCTCAGTGCATGCCCAGTAGCTCCCTTGCACAAAAGCCTGTAAGCAAAGCACTCCCTATCGGGCAGGCAGGGAATGCTTCCCCTCTCCCTTTGTCTCCGCCGCGCGCGCGTTTGCGGAGAAGGAGAAAAGAATCAGTGAAGGAAGTGTAAGTGAAGGAATGACCTCTTCTCTCCCTCCTTCCTTTCTTCGGCTCTATTTCTGTCTAGACCTGAGGGGCCTGAGTCTATGAGGAGTTGGAGTAAAAAACGCCTGTATTCAACCTCATTTGAACATTTTGGCTGTTTTTCTATTTACATTTACATTGGGATCCTAATTTTGGATTTATGGGAGACTCCTATAAATTATGAGACGGGTGATAGGTAATATGTTCTGATTTTGATGCATTTACATTGCATTTCTTGTTGATTATTATACAGTTCTGCTTAATATTGTCATACAATATAATAAAAATACAATATAACAATAGAATAATAGATATATTTTATATTACATGTAATATTACAAACAATATTGCAGTATAGTGGTATTGTATAAAATAGTAATATATAATATTTTAGTTTAGTTTATTTTGGGTTGAGTTTTATAGGAGTAATGAAAATATTTAGTAGAGGATAATTTTATTTAAATGAATAATTTTATTTATTATTTTATTATAATAATAATATAATATAATGTTATATTATATTATAATGTCAATATATTATAATATCATTATATTGTAATGTAGTATAATATAATTATGATATAATATAGTATGAGTATGGTATAATATATTGTATATACATTGATACAATATAATACTACTAATGGTATTGTGATATTATAATTGTATATTTGTTTTACATGGGGGGGCAAAATAATGTTTTTGGGGGGGGGCAAAATAATGTTCGCCTACCATTTAAAATTACCTTAGACCGCCCCTGTTCCTGACACCCCTTGAGTTAAGGTTAAGGACAGTTAAATAGGTAACAATTTAAATAAATGTTGCCCAATTTGAACCCAACCACTGTTGTCTTGTCTCTTATTTTGGGGGTGGGCAGGCAAAGCAAAATCTGCTACTCTTACAGGTTCAGCCACATTTTTTTCGGCTCCCTCCTTTCCCCCTTTTATGCTGAAAGAAACAAACACTTCTGCTTCTAAACCACCAATTGTGATTATTTAAATTTTGGTCAGAAATTTGCTTTTCCCCTTTTTTCATAAACACGTTAAGCATTGTTTAGTTTGTTTCCAATAGAGTTTTTTTTAAAGGGTGTTTAGTTTAAAACAGGAAAAGGATGCCTCTAATGTCCTCCTTACACAGGAGGGAAGAGGAAAGATGTGTGTGCAAATCTGAGTTTCTACAGATACATTTCTATGCTCCTAAATTATGGTTTAGCATTGTGTCTGAGCCAGATCTATGTTTCAGGTTCTTTTCTTATCTGTTTGTGAGCAATGTAGAACAATGTTTGATACCACAACCTGGTGTCTATTTGGCTACCACTCTCATACCCTCTGCCATCATTTTAGAATGTGGCTCCTCAACTACAATCAACAGATGTCTCTTTAGCGTCTTCACCAACCATTGTGGCCAATTGGGCCTGATTATAGCATCAGTTCAGACCAATACATCTTCAGTGTGTCATTAGTGATTTCTTCCCCTTCTGACCTCACAGGCCTCCTCTGTATCAGAAGAAGATGGAGGGTGGATGGGGGACATCCAGCGGAAGGTGTTTTTTTAAATAAAAAAAAAACCACTGTGATACACTGGATTGTATATGCACACATGCAAGCATCTTAATATAAATACAAGCAGACTTGCATATGAACACATGAAGTTCCGCACATAATGGAGGATTAAAAAAAACTTCTGTCACATTTCTCTCTTCTCCCAATTGTTTATTCAAGCTCTGTTTAATTTTATAAAGTTTAAAATAAAGAGTTGTTCAAATTGTTCTCCACTTGTGCTTCCTTTAAATCAGCTGTGTGTCCGTTTCACAGCCCTGATCAGCTGTTTCGGGCTTTTAAAAAGTGGACATGGATTACAGCAATTTCTACAGGGGGGAGGGAAGAAAATCACGTGTTTTCACGAGTACAGGGATATACAGTGATGCGAATATGCACTTTTTGGGCAGGAATCAGGATATCAGGAATCATTGCAGCAAATTAGAGTTACTGCTAGCATCATGTAGCCCTTTAACTTGGGAAACCCTGTGTTTTAGATGCTGTGTTAGATGGGTCCTTTGAATTCCAGCCTTTTTGTGTCTTCGTATTGCTTCTATTGGCAGGAAGATTTGAGATGATGAGACTTACAGACAGGAAAATAAGAAGGATGGTTGAAATACTGGCTTGTGGAAGGCACACTTGTTTGGCTCCCTACACCATCATATTGGAATTTCAAACACAATTTCCTACAGAAATATATGTAACTTTCCCCAAAAGCTTTGGGGTAGAGTGTCTATCCTCCCTGCTCAGAGGCAATTTAGGGCTACTCCGTGCAACATCCAAAGAAATCTGCTGGATTCCACCTTTTGAGGAAGGGGAAGATGAATATGATATTTAAAGAGATGCAAATAAACAGGAGAACATTATCAAACACATCCCTGCATATATAATTGCACATAAGCGGAAAATGATATTATTTTACTGATTATTTGTGAATCAAATCCACCTGCAGGGGAAAAGAAATTTAGCAAGATTTTTTGGCAGCCAACACAACAGAGAGGATCATTTGTCCTGATGAAATGCATGTGTAGCAGATTCTGTGCAATTTTTACATTTGGTAATAATAATAATAAATGGGTTCACGTCATGTGATGTATCCCTCAAACAAAGAAACCTTACAACGCAGATACACAATACTTGCCAACAGAAATAGGCCTCAAGCAAGGTACGTTTGTAGCAAAGAAACTTCCCCAAAAAAACCTAAAAGGCCCCAAAACAACGAGTAAAAATAAAACTACATTTACCAGCATCCTCCGGGGCAGCCAAAGACTCACCCAGCCTCTACATTCTGAACAACATGATTGGCTGCCAATAAGGGCGGATTTGCATAACTGCTGCACTGGCCAGCCAACATGAAAATTCCAATCCATAATAAACTGCCAATCCCCAACACAAACACCCAAATCACTTCCAACCAAAAATCACAGACCACGCCCAAAATTAACTTGATTAACTTCATTAGCTTCATTAACTTGATTTCCCTAACTAGCCCTCAATTACTGGGAAGCTGTTTACGCTCTAAATTGACAGTAAGGCTTCATTAACTTGCTGTTCCTAACTAGGCCTCAGCTCATGGGACATTGTGTATGGCCTGAATTTACAGTAACCTACCTTGGCACACAGAGCCCCGACCATGCATGATGGGACTTGAAGTACCACCATGGAAAATGGGATTTGTAGTACTTCAAAACCCATCATTCCCCACAGACCACTGCGGCCCAGAACCAAGACCGATAAAGACCAAACTTGGCACACCATGCCCCCATGACCCACACTCCATCCAACTGCAGTTTAGAGGAGGGCACACCGTGGATGATTGGACTTTCTCGCATCTCCTAAAAAGGGCACAGCAACGCGTGCCGGGTACAGCTAGTAATAATAATAGCTTTATTCTTATATCCCGCCTCCATCTCCCCAAAGGGTCTCGGGGCGGCTTACATGGGGACCAAGCCTGTGGCGTCATGCCTGGGTTTAAATGGAGTGACCACGTAAATTGCTATAAAAATCCTATGCCCAGGGGATGCGGATTGCTTTCCTCTGAGGGAGAGGGCCCAAAGACTTCACATAACAAAGCTTATTGAATAAAAGTAGCTGGGTTTATTTTACAAGACACAAAGCTGTAAGTGCCTGGATCCAAATCTATTACAAGGTTCATGGGCTTGAAGAATCCAAAGCAGTCTTACGTAATCCTCTTCTCCAGTCTGTGAAGAGTGGATGGTGAAGGCCTCTCCCTCTCTCTCTCTCTCTCTCTGGTCAGCCGCCACGGATCGTGGACAGAACCCAGCCACTGGACTCCTATAAGATGAAGGGCAAGTCCCTCCTATGCTGAGCCCAGGGCTGGTTGAAAGCAGTACTTGGTCATCTCTCTTTCTCTGGTCAGCCGCCACGGATGGTGGACAGACCCCAGCCACTGGACTCCTATAAGATGAAGGTCAAGTCCCTCCTATGCTGAACCCAGGGCTGGTTGAAAGCAGTACTTGGTCATTCTCTCTCTCTCTGGTCAGCCGCCACGGATGGTGGACAGACCCCAGCCACTGGACTCGTATAAGATGAAGGGCAAGTCCCTCCTATGCTGAACCCAGGGCTGGTTGAAAGCAGTACTTGGTCATTCTCTCTCTCTCTGGTCAGCCGCCACGGATGGTGGACAGACCCCAGCCACTGGACTCCTATAAGATGAAGGGCGAGTCCTTCCTATGCTGAGTCCAGGGCTGGTTGAAAGCAGTACTTGGTCATTCTCTCTCTCTCTGGTCAGCCGCCATGGATGGTGGACAGACCCCAGCCACTGGACTCCTATAAGATGAAGGATGAGTCCTTCCTGTGCTGAGTCCAGGGCTGGTTGAAATCAGTACTTGGTCATTCTCTCTCTCTCTGGTCAGCCGCCACGGATGGTGAACAGACCCCAGCCACAGGACTCCCATAAGATGAAGGGCGGGTCCTTCCTATGCTGAACCCAAGGCTGGTTGAAAGCAGTACTTGGTCATTCTCTCTCTCTCTGGTCAGCCGCCATGGATGATGGACAGACCCCAGCCACTGGACTCCTATAAGATGAAGGGCGAGTCCTTCCTATGCTGAACCCAAGGCTGGTTGAAAGCAGTACTTGGTCATTCTCTCTCTCTCTCTGGTCAGCCGCCACGGATGGTGGACAGACCCCAGCCACTGGACTCCTATAAGATGAAGGGCGAGTCCTTCCTATGCTGAGTCCAGGGCTGGTTGAAAGCAGTACTTGGTCATTCTCTCTCTCTGGTCAGCCACCACAGATGGTGGACAGACCCCAGCCACTGGACTCCTATAAGATGAAGGGCGAGTCCTTCCTATGCTGAGTCCAGGGCTGGTTGAAAGCAGTACTTGGTCATTCTCTCTCTCTCTGGTCAGCCACCACGGATGGTGGACAGACCCCAGCCACTGGACTCCTATAAGATGAAGGGCGAGTCCTTCCTATGCTGAGTCCAGGGCTGGTTGAAAGCAGTACTTGGTCATTCTCTCTCTCTCTCTGGTCAGCCGCCACGGATGATGGACAGACCCCAGCCACTGGACTCCTATAAGATGAAGGGCGAGTCCTTCCTATGCTGAGTCCAGGGCTGGTTGAAAGCAGTACTTGGTCATGCTCTCTCTCTCTGGTCAGCCGCCATGGATGGTGGACAGACCCCAGCCACTGGACTCCTATAAGATGAAGGGCGAGTCCTTCCTATGCTGAGTCCAGGGCTGGTTGAAAGCAGTACTTGGTCATTAAAAGAAGGTGATAGGCCGGAGCTGATAGCCCCATGGCTCAGTCACACGTCCCTGGTAGTCACTGAGGTAAAATCAGAGATGTTTCCCCCTTTTATATTTATTTATTTATTTATTTATTATTTCACATTTGTCTGTCGTCGTCCCCCCCAACGGCTCGGGGCGACTTACAACAGTTCATAAAATACAATTGTCAGATAACTCATAATAACTCACAGTAATACCATTAAGAGGGAATTACAATTAGAACAGTTGAAACAACAAATGGAGTCGCAGTGGGCTGACAGCTAGGCGGTGCGAGCTAAAGTTTAGCTAACTCCGAAGGCTTGTTGGAACAGCAATGTCGTAACTGCTCGCCTGAACGGGAGGAGGCCCTGGGTGGCACGGATGCCGGCGGGCAGTGCGTTCCACAGGGTTGGGGCTGCAACAGAGAAAGCCCGGCGGCGGGTTGCGGACAGATGGTAGGTCCTCACATTTGGGATGACCAGGAGATTTAGCTCTTCGGGGCGCAGTGATCTGGTGGGATGATATGGGACAAGGCGGTCCCGCAGGTACACTGGCCCCAGACCTTGTAAGGCCTTAAAAGTCAGGACTAACACTTTGAAGGCAATCCGGCATTCAATTGGGAGCCAGTGCAGTTCACGCAGGATTGGCGTGATGTGGTGGCCATCGGGACCCCTGCCAGGAGTCGCTGCAGCGTTCTGCACCAGCTTGAGTCTCCGGATTACCGACAGAGGAAGGCCAATGTAAAGAGCGTTACAGTAGTCCAGCCTCGAGATGACCGTGGCTTGATCACTGTGGCTAAGTCGTATGGGACAAATAGGGGCCAGCTTCTTCGCCTGGCGAAGATGGAAAGGCTACCCTGCTGACGCTGGAGACGTGGGCCTCCATCGACAACAGGGGTCCAAGGTTACTCCTAAGCTCTTAACAGAGGGCAACGGACATAATGTCACGCCGTCCAGGGTTGGAAGCTGAACATCCCTACAGCCCGGAGGACCCAGCCACAGGATCTCCGTCTTTGCCGATTCACCTTCAACCTACTGGCTCGCAGCCATCCAGTGACGGCCTCAAGGCAACGATGGAAATTATCGGGTATGGATTGAGGCTGCCCTCCATCTTCAAGATAAGCTGGGTGTCATCAGCGTACTGATGGCACACCAGCAGCCCAAAACTACGCACCAGCTGGGCAAGTGGTCGCATATAGATGTTAAATAAGAGGGGAGAGAATAGCCCCCTGAGGAACCCGCAAGCGGGGAACCCCGGAGACATCCTTGCCCCTCCTCACCGTTGTAGCCGGGTTCGAGGAAGGAGTCACCCACCAAGGGCTGTCCCCCTAACTCCGGCCCTGGCAAGCGGTGAAGTCAATAGATCATAATCGACTGTATCAAACGCCGCTGTGAGGTCCAATAACACGAGCAGCCGATCCGCCCCTGATCCAGCTGGCAGCGCAACTCATCCGAGATGGAGACCAGGACCGTCTCCGTCCCATGCCCCGGACGGAAGGACTGGAAGGGGTCTAGCTAAGCTGTGTCATCTAGGAAGGACTGCAACTGCTCCATTGCCGCCTTCTCAATTACCTTGCCCAGGAATCGATAAATTCGAAACCGAGGCGGTAGTTGGAGGACCATTGGATCTAATCCCCGGCTTCTTCAACAATGGAGAGACCACCGCCTCTTTAAACCCTCTGGAAATACTCCCTGGGCTAGGGAAGGATTAATTATATTCAACAGATCATCGTGGCCGGAAGGTCCCGGCGGAGGGCCGAGATCTTGTCTGCAAAATAGCTCTGAAAAGCCTCGGCAGTGAGGGCCTGATTATCACCGTTTGGGATGGTAGGGACCATCGTCAGAGACCTAATTATCTTGAACAATTGTGCTGGGCGTGAGCTCGCAGACGCAATCAAGGTAGCGTAGTACGATTTCTTTGCTTCCTTGATGGCTTTCTCATAGCATCTTTGAAAAGCTTATAAGTTGATTTCGAACCTCCGTCATGGAGTTTCCTCCACACGCTCTCTAGCTGTCTCTTCTCCCGCTTCATCGAACGTAACTCCTCAGTGAACCAAGGCGCCGATTCCCTACGGAGGCGGAGAGGCGTCTAGGGGCGACCTCATCGAGAGCTTTGGACAGTTTGATGTTCCAGGCGTCCACCAACTCATCGATGGAGGCACTGACAGACTCCAGATCCCTTAGAGCATTCAGGAACCTAGAAGGTTCCATAAGTCTCTTTGGGCGGGCAAATTTGTTCGGCACCTTGCAGGGCGGGGGAGCCAGTTCTATCCGGATTCTCAGGGCACAGTGATCCGACCATGGTACCTCTATAATAGAGGCTAGGTTCACTTGGACGCCTGCACAGAAGACTAGATCCAGGGTGTGACTCACCTGGTGTGTGGGTCCGGAATCACAGAGGGAGAGTCCTAGTGTTGCCATGGTCGACACTAGGTCTACTGCTGCAGGTGAAAAGGAGGCCGTGTCAGCATGGACGTTGAAGTCCCCCAGGACAATGAGCCTAGGGAACCTCAACGCCCACTCCGACACGGTCTCCAGCAGCAGGGATAGGCTTTCAGCTGGTGCGCTAGGCGCTCGGTACACCAAGAGAAAGGCTATATTCTCCTGGGAGTCCCACACAAGGCCAACGGATTCAACTCCTGGGGCATTCAGCGCAGGTACCGACCTGAGAGATAACATATCACGGGAGAACATAGCTACCCCACCCCACCCCCGCCTCCCAGTTCTGCTCTGGTGAGTGACGACATAACCAGGGGGGACCGACTCATGGAGGTAGATCTCATCACCATCCTGGAGCCAGGTCTCGGTCACACAAAATAAATCAGGTGTTAGCTCGGAAACAAAGTCTTGGATGGTGGCAGTCTTGTTCCTACTGGACCGGGCAGTCACCAACCAGAGTAGAAGGGGAGGAAGCTGGTAGTCTGCCAGCAGTGTACTTTGGGATAGGACGCCCAGGTCAGAATGGGCCAGAGTCCGTTTGTGACTCTGGCGGATTCTCTCTATTGGCCTGCGCCTACCGCCATATGTCCCATTCCCACAGATCATTGGAATCAGCCTCCTGGGCACTAGATCCCCTTGAGGTGTTGCGGGTTCAGCTTCCGACAGACCCCTTGAAAAGGGGACAGGGAGAGGTCGGGAGGTGGGTCAGGCATGGCCAGGCGGGTGACTCCTTGACTCTGGGACCCAATCCAGTTGGAGCGGGGGGGGGGGGGGGTATTCAGTCACTCCTGCAGAACAGATAGGGCCTGCATGGGCGGTCCTTGGGATAGGATGCTCAACCTCTGGGTTGGTCGCCGAGGTGGTCGAGGGGGATCAGGTGGCGTTTGTGGAGGATTGAGCTCCGTGGGGAGTGAGTTAGTTTACTGACCCCTGGGGGCTGATGGGTGGTTTTTTGTTCTCCTTTGGGGTCGGAGAAGGTGGCACTTCTCAAGGAGATGTAGTTAGCCCCCAGAAGGTTCTGGGCCTGTGCTTCATCCGCCTTCGATGGGGATTCTTTAGGCCCATTTACTGCTAGAATCTCTATTAGAATTCCCAATTGCTTTTCACCATGCTCCACCGTTGTCTGTTGGTGTTTGCTGGCTTGAACGGAGCAAGGTGCTTTCTGCTTCCCTCAAGGGATGGTGCTTTAGGTTTTGGGGCTGCCTGTAGAGTAGATGGGCAGGCAGCTGAGGGGAGGAGGGCAGGCAGCACTGGCTCCTCCTCCGGCCACGCTCCGGCCACGCTCCGCTGTGGTGGAACCGCCTCCTGGCTATCAGGGGAAGAAGAAGAAATGGTGGAGGCTTCGACGCCATCTTGGAGGAATCTGGTCGATCGGGCGCCATCTTGGGGAAGCTGGCCTAATGGCCCTGGCCCCGGAGCCTGTAGCAAGGCCGCCTGGCGCGGGGCGAGCTCCGGGGACCGCCGCCAGACGGCAGAGACGCCCAAGTAGGGAGTAGGCTTCACAAGGGCTGTGCAGACAAAGGGCAGTCTCCGGTCCTCAATTGAGCCGTCCCCGCTGGGCACGCCAGCACGCCAGGTGTTCTCTCCAGGGATCGGACAGACCCCGCTTGGGTGGGTTGGAACGTTCCTGAGTCGCCTGCTGGGGCATCCTCCTGGGGGCACCCGGAGAAAGGGCCTCCTGGTGACGCCCTGGGGAACTCCCTGAAGAGCGCACCCGTCGTTATGGGCGATAAGGGTTGGTGGCTGTAGCTGGAAAAGGCAGACAGCATATCGCCCAACCTTCTCAGCTGGGAGACCAGCAGATTGTATTGTGGAAAAATCATACCCAGGGAGAGGCAGGTATGTCCCTGTGAAATCCTCCACAGATCTTCTGGCAAGATGGTGGGTGGGATGGAGTCCAGGCCGCTCTGGCAGGTGCACCCGATGGCGTTTGGAAAAATGTCAGTGCTCTCCCCCACCGAGGTTCTGGGGGTTCTGGGGGGACCTGCCACAGCAGTTTCATGCTGGAGGTCAACCCCTTCCAAGTGGGGGGTTAACCCCTGGGCTGGAGGTCGGTGCGGCCTCCAGCTCTGGCAGCTTCGGTTGGAGCTCTTCTGCAGTGCTTCCACACACCAGCGCCATCTTGGAAATTATAAACTTTCAAATGGAGAGAAAACCAAGCAGACACTGACTGAATGGAGCCTGTGGGATAACTTTTGGAGGGAAAGAGCTAAATGGTGATTGGGTGATTCCAGGTGATTCCTGGAAAGGAAACTACGAGGATGAGCCCTTCCCACCCAGGAAAAACAACAACTCAGCCCCCAAACTGCAAAGAGGCCTTTAACAGTGACAAGGCCTAGCAAACATACACAGGATGTAATTCCTACACCTTTTAAAATAAACAGACCAAGCTTAGCGCAGGCCGCTACAAAGCCCATTATAAGCAAAGGTTACTTTAAAGCAAGTAATGGATAAAAAACTAAGGGGAAAAATCTAGATAAAATAGGGGATTGGATAAAGGTTGGAATGAAGAAGGAAATGATTATGGAAGAATTTAGAGAAATAAAATTGACATGGTTCCACTGTATGCAATTAGAGCAATGGTTTAAAAACTGGGGGGAGGGGGGGGGAATAATAAAAAAGGAAATAACTTTAACCAATTCAAACAAATAATACAAAATGGGAGGGATGTAGAAGAGCACGGAAACTTGAAAGGAATAACTAGTAAAGTATATAAGATAATAATAGAAATAAAGGAAGGAAAAACAAAAATAATACCCTTAAGGAGGTTTGGGAAGAAGATTTAGGGATAAAAATGAAGGAAACAGAGTGGCAACAATTATGGAGACAAAGACATTTAAAAAAATTATCAATAAGGGTTAAAGAAAATTATTATAAGTTAATATGGAAATGGTACCTTACACCAGTAAGAATAGCAAACATAAATAAAAACTACTCGAAAAATTGCTGGAGAGGATGCCAAGAAACAGGAACATATATACATATGTGGTGCCAATGTAAATATTTAAGTAAATTTTGGGCGGAAGTGTTTAGAGAAATAGAAGATATAATGAATATTAAAATTGAAAGAACTCATAGTATAGCCTTATTATCATTATATAATAATAAACAATTGGGGGGAAAAGATAAAGATGTGATAACAAACCTATTAACAGTAGCAAGATTGCTTATAGCAAGGAATTGGAAAAAAGAAATGAATATACAAATAGAGGAATGGTACAAGGAAGTGTGGAAATTGGCAATAAATGACAAGTTAACATGTATATTAAAAGTAAAAAGAGGTATATGGAAACAAAGTGACTTTGATGAGGTATGGAGAAAATTCATCGAAAAAGGACTAAAAAGGAAGGCAAGTTACCTCCAAAAGAAAAATGAAATTTTGGACAAATGATATGTAAAAGCTATGGCTTGGGGAGGGGGGGAGGGGAGCACAGTGGTGAGGGATATTAAAATGTATAAGAAAAATAATGGCAGATGCCAAAGAGTTAAGTATTGTATTGTAGTTAGTAATGAACAACATGAATCTGCTATAAAATAGACATTGTATAATAATTGTGTTGACAATGATAAAACAATAAAAAATATTTAAAAATAAATAAATAAATAAACAAAAGTTACAAAGTAACACAATTAAAAGCATATAACAGTCAACTATATTACAACAATAAAACCAATAAAATGCAAGACATCATAAAACATAAACCAAGTAACAAACAACCAACGGCCAAGAAAAGTGGCCATAATGAGACTGATCAGTCTCTCTCCTCTTTTCCCATAACATTCCAGCAGAGAAAGGCAGTCACACCACACTGACCTCCTCTGAAGAGCCGTCTCTCAACCACTGACAGGTCACAGGTGACTGGTTTCTTCACCTTGGTGTTGGTGAAGATTTTGAGTCTAAGTTTCTGTGGATATCAGAGGGAGTAGAAAAGGAAAAAAATATTTATTTTATTATTTCACAATATTTATATGCCACCCTTCTCAACCTCGAAGGGGAGACAGAGTGGCTTACAGCAAACTGGAAATACAACAAACTACATGACTGCCATAGCACAATATCAGTACTACACATCACATTGCACTATAACATTATATCGCAATATCATTAGTACTATTGCAAGTAAAACAAATATACAATTATAATATCACAATATATTTAGTAGTATTAAATTGTGTCAATGTATATACAATATATTATACCAAACTCATATTACAATATATCATAACTGTCTCATGCTACATGACATTATAATTATTATAATATAATATATTGACATTATAATATAACATAACATTATATCATATTATTATTATAAAATAATACATTACATTACAATTATTATAGTATAACATAATACAATACCTTGACATTATAATATATTATATTACATTATAATGTAATATAACTATATTATATCATATTATTATATTATATTATTATATAAAATAATAAATAACATTATTTATTTAAACCAAATAAAATTACTTATTTAAATATTCTGGATTATGAATGGCAACAAACGGCAAACAAGTTCCAAATTACTTTAATCCCAACGTACAAGATTTCAAATTTGCGACATTTCTGAAGAAACAAAAGCATAAATGAAAATATCACGCACAATTGCACAGCTCTCCCAGTGTGTCTTTGTAGTTGTGCAAAGCAGGAGAGGCAGAAGCATGAATGGGATGAAAAGAGCTGGTGGCCTGGTGTAAGAAAAAGCTCAATTTCTGCTAGATATCCCTGTGAACAACTAGTGGGCCACTGTGTGACACAGAATGCTGGACTAGATGGGCTGAGGCCCGATTCAGCATGGCTCTTCTTATGTTCTTATGTTCTTATGTTCTTATGTTCAATTGACTCTTGTAGGCAGCAAGAAATTTTTTGGGGGGAGAAAGCAATCACAGCCTTGGTGGTTTATTTTGCTTGCTTAGAAGCAATTTATATATATTTTTAAACCTGGAATCTTGAGATTTTGGTGGGGCTGGCAGTTGTGATGGGGAGAGCATGTAGGTAACAATGAAAAAACAGTACCTCTGCCAAGCCTGCTGCCATAAAAGCGAGCAAACAAAAAAGACAAGGAGTCTTGTTGAAACTTAAAATCTGCTTCTCACTGCAAGCATGCCCGGATTACCCATAAGGCCAATGAGACCATGGCCTAGGGGCGCAAGCTGAGGGGGCGGGGGGCGCAGATCACGGACCAAAAAACAAAACTGGTCTGCCCCTCTTTCCCCTTTCTCATGCCCTCCCCGCTCCTTCTCCCGGCAAAGTCTCTGCTCCCGTCCCCTCCGTCTCTCTCTCTCTCTCTCACGCTCTCTCTCTCTCTCTCTCTCTCACTCTCTCTCATGCTCTCTCACGCGCGCTCTTTCTCTCTCTCTCGCGTGCGCTCTCTCTCTCTCTCGCTCTTTTGGTCTCCCTCTCACTGTCTTGCACGCTCTCTCTCTCTCTCCCACGTGTGCTCTCTCTCTCGCTCTCTCGCATGTGCTCTCTCTCGTGTGCGCCTTTGGAGCGAGTTTGCATCCGCTGCGCTCTCCCCAAGCCTCCCGACTCCCGAGGAGACCTTCAGAGCACCGCAGAGCTTTCCAGCCGGTGGGAATGGGGACCTTGGAGGTGGCGGGAGGTTGGCTTAAAAGGGGCATAATTCCAAACTTTGGCCTAGGGCGCAAAAAAAGTGTTAATCCGGGCCTGACTGCAAGATGAAACTACTTTATTGCAATCACATATAAGACACATATGGTTGCAAAGCAATAAGAAACCAGGTGTGGGGGGGGGGTAGAAGCACAACACAGCTCATGTACAAAAATCTGTGTGTGTGTGTGTGTGTGTGTACATAGGTGGCTATACAGAGGCTAGTATCAAATCAAGACTCATGGTGTTCTCTGGAGCTGAAGTATAGGGTTGGTCAGCAGACATAGCCACTCAGTTAGTTGTGGTAAGTTACAAATCCCCTTAACAGAGAGTCAACAAGGTATACTGGTTTGAGTATTGAACCATGACTATGAAAACAAGGATTCAAATACATGCTCAGCCATGGAGATCTACTTGGTGACTATGTGCAAATCGCAGCCTCAAAGAAAGATAAAAGCAAGCTCCCTCTGAACAAATCTTGCCAAGAAAACCCCACAACAGGTTTGATATGTACCTTCAAGTTCCCTGTTGACCCTATAGATTTCATATAGGGTCAACACAATGGAGCCCCCAGTTGTGCAGTGGGTTAAACCCTTGTGCCAGCAGGATTGAAGGCTAACAGGTCGGAGGTTTGAATCCAAGGATGAGATCCCTCTTTCAGTTCCAGCTTCCCATGCAGAGACATGAGAGAAGCTTCTCACAAGGATGGTAAAACTTTTTTTTTTAAACCACCCAGGTGTCCCCTTGCAGACAGCCAATTCTCTCACACCAGAAGCAACTTGCAGTTTCTCAAGTCGCTCCTGACACACACACATACACACAGCAAAAAAACCAAAAAACCCCAAGGGACAACAAAGTACACCCAAAGGCGATTTTTCCAATTCCTTCTTTTGAAATATATCCTCCAAAACCAGTATTTCTTTATGGTCTCCCATAGTCACCCAGTAGATTTCCATGGCTGAACATTAACCAGGTTTGACCCCAGTTAGCTTTTTAGATCAGGCAAACTCTGGTGTCTTTTGGGGTATTTAGGCTCTTGTATGTCTAACACAGTCTTTCTCAACCAGTGTGCCATAGCATACTAGTGTGCCGTGACGGACCTCCTGCTGTGCCGCGAGAAAAGCTCTCTGCCCCCCTTCCTCCCCCTTCCTGCCGAACTCCTGCTGCTTGGGGAGGAGGAGGAAGGGCGGGGCAGTGGCGAAGAAAAAGAAGGACCGGGCGCCGCCTCCTTCGACCGTGTCCCCAGCCAGCCTCCAATCCGGCATGACTCCCAGCATGACTCTTGCCCCTCGCTCGCTGAAGCCGCGTGGAGGAGGAGCCCCGCCCATGGAAGCCCGTTCACCACTCATGCTCCTCCTCTGTAGGAGAGCTGAAGCTGGGGGAGGGGGGGGGCATGGCGCTGCCTGTAGGAGAGCTGAAGCTGGGGAGGGGGCGGGCATGGCGCGGCCTTGCTCTGCCCCTCCCTGGCTTCAGCACTCCCAGCAGCTGCTCCAGCCTTGAGGACAGTGCCAAGCCAGCATTGTGCTGGCTCTGGCACCGCTGGCTTGGCACTGCCCCTCAAGGCTGGAGCAGCTGCTGGGAGAGGTGAAGCTGGGGGGTAGGGGCGGGGCATGGTGCAGCCTGGCTCCGCCCCCTCCCTGGCTTCGGCACTCCCAGCAGCTGCTCCCAGCAGGCCACCAACCCCCAACTGTTCTTTACTGTGTTAGAGTGTCATTTTGTGTCATTTTGGTTGGTGGTGTGCCCCCGGATTTTTTTAATGTTAAAAGTGTGCCACGGCTCAAAAAGGTTGGGAAACACTGGTCTAACACAAGGAGGTTTTCATGGACCAAATGTGCTGCCTTTCTCCAATTACCTTCTGCAACTGCTACAGATGACACAGCAGGAAATGTGCTACCTGTCTCTCTTCCCATGTGTTTTCACAGTCCTAAAAGGTGTTCCTTAATGGAAAACCAGCTTATCCCAACCAGTTCCCCATTGGGATCAGCAGTTGTTGCTTTTTCTGTCCTCCGGAGGTCACTTGCACATTTATCTAGCCAGTGAATGGTAATCTATGATGTTCTATTCTTTAAAAATCTTTTAAATTGATGGTTGGTTCTGTAAAATTGCTAACTTTTCCCTCAGAATGCATCCTTCTGGTCTCCAGCGACCACAGACAATAAATTCTCCCCACTTCAAGCTTACAAGAAGAAGTGCATACAAATTTATTTATTACTAGCTGACCCGGCCACGCTTCGCTGTGGCTTTGTCCTTCCTTGGTTTTTTTTCCTTCCCTCCTCCTTCCATTCATTTTTTGGATCGTCCTACCCGCCTCTTCTGCCGCCTTCTTGCCCTCCTTCACCGCCTCCCTTCGGCCTCCTCTTTCGGGAGCGGCAGGGAGGCGGCGAAGGAGTGTGAGGAGGCGGTGAAAGAGGCGGCCACGGCACCACCGTTGTTGTTAATTTTTGAATTTTTGGCTGCGCGCATGCGCGGTGGCCGTGTCCCGCCGCAAAGTGTACTGGGAGTTGTAGTTTGTGATGGCTGGAGGGAAGATGGCTTCGGTGCAGAGTGTGATGGATGTTTGGTGTTGAATGTAAGGTAAGTTGTGGGTGTCTGGTGTTGTGTGTAAGTTGGAATGCATGGTATTGGGGTTGTTTGGAAGTAGAGTTGTGTGTGTGCCTAGTTGGTTTGATGTTGTGTGGGTGTTGTTTGATCGGACCGGTGCGCTGTGGGCGCCCTGTGCGTGGGGAGGGGGGGTTGTTTTTTTTTAGGTTTGGGGTTCGTGGGAAGGAGTGAGGGTGCGTTTTGTTTTGTGTTAGGTAGGGATCGTGGGAAGGAGCCAGGGTGTTTTTTGGGGCAGGCTTTGAGTGTGGCGTGCGCCTCTGTGGGGAAGCGTGTTGGATGGGGCTGGCGCGTTGTGGGCGCCATGTGCGTGGGGAGGGGGGGAGGGTTTGTTGTTTTTTTTAGGTTTGGGCTCGTGGGAAGGGGTGAGGGTGCGTTTTGTTTTGTGTTGGGTAGGGATCGTGGGAAGGGAGCCAGGGTGTCTTTCGGGCAGGCTTGGAGTGCGGCGTGCGCCTCTGTGGGGAAGCGTGTGGGATTGGGCCGGCGCGTTGTGGGCTCCATGTGCGTGGGGAGGGTGGGAGGGTGTGTTGTTTTCTTTTAGCTTCGGGGCCGTGGGAAGGGGCGAGGGTGTGTTGTGCTTGTGTTGGGTAGGGTTTGTGGGAAGGGAGCGAGGGTGTCTTGTGGGCAGGGTTTCATTGCGGTGTGCCGTTTTGTTGCGAAGCGTGTTGGATCGGGCCCCCGCGCTTTGGCCGCCATGTGCGTGGGAAGGGGGGCAGGTAATGTTGTTTACTTCTTGTTTTGGGGTCGTGGGAAGGGGTGAGGGTATGTTGTGTTTGTGTTGGGTAGGGATAGTGGGAAGGGAGTGAGGGTGTGTTGTGGGTAGGTTTTGAGCACGGAGTGCGTTTGTGTTGCGAAGTCTGTGGGATCAGGCCGCTGCGTTTTGGCTGCCATGTGCGAATGTTCTAAATGTTCGCGCTGGCTGAGGAGAGGCCGGGATGGGATTTCGGTTGGCCGTTTTTGTGGAGTGGTGTGTGGGGTTGTTGTGAGGTATGTAGGGCCTGTTTTTTGGGCCCTATAGGTACCTAGGGGTATGGTTGTATGGGCTGCCGATTTTAGTGGTTCTGCGTTGTATGGTTTCGTTGTCTATGATTGTCAATGCACGACCGTAAGAAATATATATATATAGATTTATTTATTATTCGAGTTTATATACCGCCACTCCCCGAAGGCTCGGAGCGGTTTACAACAGAATAATACAGTTAACAGTAAACAACTCTGCACATCACAAACAATAACAAAACAAACTAAACGAGTCATCTACTAGATACCAGGGTTCACCTGGTCCCTAGAGAGAGGGGCAGAATAAAACCCGATGGAGTGTGGTCATGGACATGGCCAACTGGATGGTGCGGGGCCGGTGTAAAAGCTGGCTCACCCGGCCAGCATTGGAAGCGTAGTGACGGCCCGACAGGCCCAAAAATAGTCTCCAGTAGAGTCTTTAGGAGAGTTCCTATCACCAGTAACTTGGAAGGGCACTCTTTTCTCCACCTTTGCAGAGTTTGAGTCACTTATAAGGGTGAACTGGGAAGACGTTCTCTCCCTTACGACCCTAGGTCGAGCATTTGAGTCCCAGTCCCTGACAGCTTGGGAGGGCCCTCTCTCCTCCCCATTCACAAAGGAGGGACCACCCGGGAGACCATATTCCAATTTTTGGGAGGGGGCTGCTGCTGCTGCAGATCTTATCCAGCTACCAAAACCTACCCCCCAAAAGGTTCTGGACTTAAATTTCCTCTGGTGGTGGCCACGTCTGTTCCTGGAAGTCATACATACTGCAAGTCATACATACTGCAAAAGTTTGGACAGGTGGAATCATTCTGACATGAGGTTGCAGGTAGTGATTTTGACAAAAACCTGTACTGGGTAGCTTTTGTTTTATTGTCCTTTATGGACCACTTTGCTTTCGTGCATTTCAGTGTTTGCCTGAAATATACTCCATTCCTGCTTTTGTATTGTTCATAATCCAGATAAACCACACACACACAGAATACAGATCTGTGCACACACTGGAATATTCACTCTACGTTTTCTTAACAAAGTTAACATTGCTAAACAGAAAACCTGCTTTTTCATTTTAAATGTTGAGCATTTTCCTACCTGCCCTCCACTTTTTAAAATGCATTCCACTGGCAGGGGTAGAGGCCCAGTGTGCCTGCATGCACAGGAGCAAGCAAAGGCAAAGAGATGGGCTTGGCCGACTTGCGGCCAAGCAGGTTGTGGGGTAGCATTGCCCTCGCACCATCTTGTTCGTCTCGAGGGGCTTCTTCCCCCCAGAAGCCCCTGGGTGGCGGGAAGGGTTCCCGCCAGCCACACCAGCCAGCCAATGAGGGGGCTGGCTCCACCCCGCCCCCTCTCTGCTTCCGGCCGGTCCACACTTCTGCCCGGGCAGCTTACTTAAGGTTGCCCGGGACTGCCTGGCCATGTGCGGAGGCAGTCTCGTTTTTCCTCCCACCCTCCCTACTTTTTGCATTGCTTGTTGGTGTACGTCTGTTTTCTGCACTTCATTGTTGTTGTTCATGGTCTGACGTTGTTGTTATGTTATTTGTCGCAACTCTGTGTTTGGTGTGTGGCATGGCCCCTGGATCAGGATGGCTTATTGTCCCTTGGTTGTTAGAGGGATAACGCCCAGCCCCCTAGGGTGCTGAGTTTCCGTGGACAGGCATTGGGCCGCTCGCACCCCAGGCTTATATACACCTTTGGACATTTGTAGGGGGCTGTTCGTCCCTGATCCAGGATCCATGCGTGGCCGCCAACCCATTGTTCCTGTTTTCAATAAATGAGTTGTGGCCATTTTTATCCAACCAATTGTGTCTGCGTTATTGTTCTTGGCGCGAGATGTGTCACTCTTGCACACGCAACTGGATGCCAGCCTATTTTATCCTTAAGCTCTTACTCTCTGCATTTCAGCCTTTAGACCCGGGGGCCTGAAAATGGGGTGGGGGAACACTAATGGAGTTAGTGTTCATGGAGTTAGCGGACAGATCTGGTTTAGACCCAGGTCTGAGTTTTCCCACTGCTGATTTAATCAAAGGAACTCAATCCCAAACAGACAGAGATGGATGCTAAACAGAGCTTACTGACCTGGAAAAGACCATAGACGTCAGGTTGGCTTTGGAACCAGGGGGCCATATAGGAACGCTTTGACCTCCTTTCAGATGGTAAACACGGGTACCGCTCAAAGTCTTCCAAGTGATACATAAATCCTCTGGCACCGACCATCCCATACTCATCACGTATGTTATACACCTGAAAAAAGATCACTAGAATAATATAACTGCTAACATTTCAGAGGTTAAAAACCAGGACACCCGGTAATATGTAGCCAACCACTATCAGAGCATATTGAAGAGAGCAAAGATGGTGAAATGAAAACAGCCCCCTCGCTAAGCTCTCAAGGGGAATGTTGTCAGCTATGGTCTCACTGGCTTGTGTCACTTTTAGACTGGTGGAGATTTATCTCTGGTAGAATCATAGAGTTGGAAGAGACCTCATGGGCCATCCAGTCCAACCCCCTGCCAAGAAGCAGGAAAACTGAATTCAAAGCACCCCCGACAGATGGCCATCCAGCCTCTGTTTTGGTATGGTAAGATTGGAGACAATCCACAGATAAGCTCCAATTTCTGCTCTCTAATACTGGAAGTAAATATCTGAACCTGAGGAAGCAGAATCCCCCCTTAAGTAATCACAGAAATTTACTGAAGAAAGAAGATGTATGTACTGCAGTGCCACAGTGTATTCAACCAAAATAGGCAAATAATAGGTGAATACTAGAATTCCAAAAAGACTCAGAAAGAATTTACATTGTCAGGTTAAGTAAAAACCATTGGATTCTACCCAAATTTTTAATGAATTGAGGCTGAGGCTGGGCACGTGAATAATATTCTACTTTTTATTTTTCAGTGATGGGGGGCAAAATAATGATCGCTTACCATTTAAAATTATCTTAGTCCGGCTCTGCATGTACCTGTATATCTGTATCTATATGTATACATTATTTTTTATTTATGAATTTCCACTCACATGTTTGCAAATCTTTCCAAATCCTATATAGATATAATGATATGTGTATAGAGAGATATGTGTATAGAGAGTTGAAACTATCGATATATAGAGCAGCTCAGGTTGAATCTTAGCATGATAATGGGAATTTGAAATGGTGCGAAGTAACTACACTCTGGCACAGGGCTGCCCAGAAAGTCGATCACGATTGACCAGTTGATCCTGGGACTGAAGGTCGATCCCAGGATGGGGCGCTTCTCAGAGGGGGGCGGAGCCAGGCCATGCCAAGCTCCACCCCTTCCCCTGGCTTCGGCACGCCCAGCAGCTTTTCCAAGCTTGAGGATGGCAATGCCAAGCCAGTGGTGGCATAGCTAGCACAAGGCTGGCTTGACACTGCCATCCTCAAGCCTGGAGAAGCTGCTGGTAGCTCCAAAGGGGAGGGGAGGGGTGTATCCTGGCTCCGCCCCCTCTGGCTTCCGCTCTACCAGCAGCTTCTCCAGGCTGGAGGATGGCAGTGCCAAGCCAGCTTTATGCTAGCTATGTCACCACTGGCTTGGCATTGCCATGCTCAAGCCTGGAGAAGCTGCTGGTAGAGCGAAAGCTAGAGGGGGCGGAGCCAGGCCGCACCAAGCCCCGCCCCGCCCCTCCCTCTCCAGCCTTGAGGAGGTAGGTAGATCTTTCTGACTTGGTTTTATTATAAGTAGCTCGCATGCTGAAAAAGTGTGGGCACCCCTGCTCTGGCACAAAGCAAATTGGAAGGGGGGTTGTGATACTGACAGAGAGGTGGATTATGCTGCCTTGGAGGCTGGTGGAATCTTTTCTCAAAATGTTTATTCTGTAGCCACGAATTGCCACTTGATTCAACTCCTAGACTACAAAATGTCTAGTTCTTTGTCCAGACCAGTGAGCTACACAGGAGGAATTGATGGATTGCTAGGAAATATGAATTGCTTACAGCTTCTGGTGTCAGAGTTGAATTCATTTTCAGAGCCACACTCTTGTCAATAGCACGAAGAGAGCAGAGTGCACCTGGGGCAGCCTCTATGTCCAGATTGACTTTGGACCCTGGAAGCTTTTCCTTTTCTGAGAAGGCTACTTTCACCTATGGAGAGAGAAAGAGAGAGAGAGAGAGAGATTTTCAGATGGGAAACCTGCATCGGCAGTAAACAATCTAGGCCCGGATTAACCCATTTTGGCGCCCTAGACCACACTCTGGAATTACGCCCCCAAACCAATCTGGGATCCTCGAACCAGCCGGCGGGCAGGAGGGCCTACTACCTCGGTCAAGCCCTCCCGTACAGGCCGGGCCCAATGTCGCCCGGCCTCCCTCCCTCCCTCCCGCCGGGTGTTTTGGCCACTCGTTCCGCCCAGACGCACCAGGCGCCTTCCTTCCTCCCCTCAGCCGCTGAAGCTGCCTCAGGCATTACCTCTCTCTCTCCACTTTCCTGCTTCACCAAGAAGAAACCCCCCCTCCTCCGCCTTCCCATTGACACATAGCCCGTGACCACTCCCCGCCCACCGGGAGCCCCCATTGGCAGAAAGGGCCGCTCTGCAGCTTTAATTGATGGGTTGCCAAGAAAGGCTGGGAGGAAGGCCTGTGGTGGCGAGCAGAAGGGAGGCGGGGCTCTTCTTCGTCAGAGGAAGGGACGTCACCGCAGGCCTGAAGCCTCCTCCTCTGAGAGTGCTTCCCTCCTCCTCCTCACCCCGCCCTCCTTCCTTGGGCGCGAAGAGGATGAGGCAGAGGGAAGCCCCGCCCCTGAGGCCGCTGGCAGGCATGCGCGCGCGGCAGGAGGGGTGCGAGCAGCTCTGCCTCCTTCCCCAATGTTCCTGGGTGCTGCGCATGCGGCAGCAGCCTGGGGCTTCCTTCCTTCCTCTTCCCGAGGAGGAAAGAGGGAAGCCCCGGCCTGCCAGCCATGCGCGGCACCCAGGAACATGGCGAAGGAGGCAGAGGCGCCCTCCTGCCGCGCGCGCATGGCCGCCAGTGGCCCCGGGGGCGGGGCTTCCGTCCGCCTCATCCTCCTTGCACCCTCCTTCCTTGACAAGGGGGCGGGGGCGATGGTGAAGGGGGGCGCCATTCCTTCCTCCCCCGCCCCCTCGCAGCACTCTCCCCCGCCCTCCCCCGAGAGAGAGAGAGAGAGAGAGAGAGAGAGAGAGAGAGAGAGAGAGAGTCATCATGCCGCACGTTGCGATTTTGTTTGAACTTTTTTTTTTGGTCCTTGATCTGGCGCCCCCCTAGGCCTGTGCCCATAGGCCATGGCCTATTATGGCCTTATGGGTAATCTGGGCCTATGGAGACCCACAGGTTGAGAAACACTGATCTAGTAGGTTTTCATGTCTGATTGGAGGTTAGAATTGCCATCTCCCAGAATCCTAGCGTAACACTTAAATCCCTACACATATCCACTTTAATCCTCTCTTGCCTTGGAACTGAAGATAGATCATCATTGTCTGGTTATAGAAAAGATGAATGACTCTTGTCATCTGAAATCTAATGCATGTGATCCAGTGCATATTTCCATTCTCTAAAAAAAAATCTCCTTGCCTCACCCTTGGTAACAGGGACTTTCTTTTCGATATGCAAAAGTGGGGAGACTTTGTTTAATTTTGCAAAGCACAGTCTTTTATGCCATCCTCCCCTGCTGATCCAAGCTCCTAGAAACCCAGTCCCTTTGGGTGTTCAAAGATGAGCTGGTTACTTGGCATTCTTAGTTAGAATAGAGCAGTGTTTCTCAACCTTTTTGAGCCGCGGCACACTTTTTACATTTACAAAATCCGGGGGCACACCACCAACCAAAATGACACTCTGAAGGTACAGCTGATGGGGTCTGTAGTACCATCACAGAAAATACATTGACCTGTTATACTATATGGTTGGAGTAATACCAATAATTGACAGCAGGTGTCAGCATACTATAATACATGCAATAATACATGATCTACTCACATTGAACATAGCTACTGCAGGGGGGGCTGATAAGTGAAGGATGTTCCATGCAGTCCTTCCAGTCAGTGGCCACGTGACTCTGGAGGCTCCTGCAGAGAACGCCGGCTCTCCGGCTGAGAAAACGCCAGAAGGGGAAGCCTTTCCCTCCTGGGTCCGTGCACCTGCCTGCTTGTGCCCCTCGGGAGGCCCGCCCGCCCGCCTGCCTGCGTGTGCTAGACTTTGCCCTGGGTGAGTCCCCGCGGAGAGGCAAACTGCACCATTCTCTTGCGGAACACGGGCCTCTCTAGGACCTAGAGAGGCAGGGAGGCAGGAGAGAGGCTCAGGAGGGAGGGCCGGGCGGCTCTCCTCCTCCAGAAATGAGCCTCCTGGGTCCGTGCGCCTGCCTGTCCCTCGGGAGGCCCGCCCGCCCGCCTGTGCGTGCGGACTCTGCCCACGGAGAGGCAGCCTTCCCTCCTTGCCCCCAGGCTCCCTGCCTCCGCTTGGGTCTCACCAGCTCCCGTCTCCCGCCGGGCCCTCTGGAAGGCGCAAGCCGGACCATCTCGGCTTCCAGGCAGGGCCTGGGCCCGGCGGGGCGCCGGTCTCCTGGTTTGCGGGTTTGTCGGCTCGCGTCTTCCGGAGGGCCGGCGGGAGACGGGGCTGGTGAGACCCAGCGGAGGGCAGGGAGCCTGGGGGCAAGGAGGGAAGGCTGCCTCTCCGTGGGCAGAGTCCGGCGCGTGCAGGCGGGCGGGCGGGCCTCCCGAGGAACAGGCAGGCGCACGGACCCAGGAGGCTCATTTCTGGAGGAGGAGGAGAGGCGTCGCCCGGCCCCCCCTCCTGAGCCTCTCCTGCCTCCCCTGCCTCTCTAGGTCCTAGAGAGGCCCGTGTTCGCAACCGCTGATCCGCGATCAGCTGGTGTGCCGCGGGAAAACCTCAGAGGGGGGAGAAAGGCAGGGGGAAGAGGTTTTCTTGCGGCACACCAGCTGATTGCTCACGGCAAACTCGTGTGCCGGGGCACAGCGGTTGACAATGACTGGAATAGAGCATGGGTTGCGTAAACGCACAAGTACTACACAAAGGCAATATTCTCTCTCTCTCTCTCTCTCTCTCTCTCTCTCTCTCTCTCTCTATATATATATATATATATATATATATATATATATATATATATGGAGGTGCTAGGGTGAATATTAGATCATCAAGGACTAGCAAAACATACTATACCCATTCGCTGGAGATAGGGGTTCACACGTAGTAATATACAAGCAGGCGCAATGTCCAAATGACATATAAATCGGATTAAATCCCAATAAGTCCAAAGTCGTGTGAAGTATCCAAACAGGGGTCCGCAAAAAGTCCTGAATAATATCATACAAAAGCCCCTAGTCCGCCGATAGGCAAAATATCCCAAGTTGATAGGAAAAAAGGAGAATGCTGTTTACTCCAAGAATGAGGCGATTAGCACGAGGCCGACGGTCACCTCGCTCTGAATAGCGAGGTTAGGCTCCTATCTTCATATTGATAAGGACGACGGAATAATCATGGAGGCCTTGATAAAGCTCCGCCCAGGAACGAAACGGATTATAAGTGGCCCGACTATTCGTGGTATCGCCATCCCGCCGGCCTCTTGCTAATCGCCTCATTCTTGGAGTAAACAGCATTCTCCTTTTGTCCTATCAACTTGGGATATTTTGTCTATTGGCAGATTAGGGACTTTTGTATGATATTATTCAGGACTTTTTGCAGACCCTTTTTGGATACTTCACACGACTTTGGACTTACTGGGATTTGATCCGATGTATATGTCATTTGGACACTGCGCCTGCTTGTATATTACTACGTGTGAACCCCTATCTTCAGCGATGGATAGATAGATAGATAGATAGATAGATAGATAGATAGAATATTGCCTTTGTGTAGTACTTGTACTTGGCATTCTTAGCATTGTTGGCTTGCATTTTTTCAGCCCTTTGGAGAGTAGGCCAGCCATAAAGTCACTGGACAAATCATGGAGGTGACCAGTCCCCGCCTGAATAAACTGAAGCGCAGGGGGAAGTAAGGAGTAGAATTGGCAGTAAGGGAATATTGCTGGACAATGTTCCTTGCCTTTTTCATGCTGCCCTGTGCAACTGTAGGGCTGGAGAATGCATGGCTAATGATGAGCAGTACTAGCAGTACTACAAAGAGTAATGTAGGTCAATATTTGATCTCTTTTGCATCCCCAAAGCAGGCGCTTTTAGGAGTGGGAGTGGAAAGCTTTAGAAACAGGGAAAATGCAAAATGGAAATACATTTTAGGAAGGTTAATGGTGGAATGGCAACATTTAAATTTTTAATTCAATACACGATTATTACATTGGTGCCACTTGCTTTAAAACAATCAGCAAAACCTATTTGGCTACAGATGAGAGTTAGAAACAAACAAGTGTACAAATGGAAAGCAATGGCTCTGTATTTTGTTTGGGTTAATGTCTTTGGAATGACATGCTAACCTTCTGCGGGAAGCACATTTCTACTGGGAAGACTTCAAGGTCAGCTGCCACCTCGCCATCCGCAAACACAGCATAGAGCAAAAGCCTGGCTTTGGGTGCCAGGTCAGAACTTGTGGTTAAGGTGAAAGAGAAGGTGCCTTTCAGGGCTGGATTACAGAGGGAAATGTGTTAGTCAAAGAAAGTGCACGAAAATGCATGTTTCATTTACTCCGAAATTATACCCTATAGCAGTGAATTCCAAGCTTTTGGCCTCCATGTGACTTCAACTCCCATACATTGAAAACCAGAAACTGAAAATGTTATCAGAAGAATGAATCCATTAATAAAGAAATGTGTCCAACCAAACATTTGTTAATACTATATATTAGGGCTGGTTGATTTTAAAAAATAGTTCAAAATTCGCTTAGGCTGTAGGGGGCGCTGGTGATTCAATTTTGGACTGATTTCCGAAAAATTCTTTGAAAAAACTTCAAAATTAACAACTTTCGTAAGTTTCGGAAGTCCTTCCTTAATGGCCTCCACCCCTTCTTTCCACTTTATTTATTTATTTATTTATTTATTTATTTATTTATTTATTTATTTTTATATGCCACCCTTCTCAACCTATTTTTATATGAAGGGGACTCAGAGTGGCTTACAGCGAACAACAATACTGCCAGAGTGGCTTACAGTGTACATATAACAATATTGCCGGAGTGGCTTACAACAAACTGAAAAACAACAATTAACATTACAACATATCGCAATATTGTTAGCAATATTGCATGTAATACAAATATATAAATTATAATATCACGATATAATTATTGTATCACATTATCATTGGCAGTATTATACTGTGTTACAATACAACACCACCAATACCAAATGTATATACCACATACCATACCGTAATCATACTATTATTATTATTATTATTACATTACAATTATGATACTATAACTATAACACTTTGGAACTAACACGTGTTAGCTGTAACCCGTGTTAGTTCTCAGCTGGCGAGGAGGAGGGAGGAGCATCCCCTCCACCCCTCCTCGCCACCTGGGAACCAACGCGGGTTAAAGATAACCCGTGTTAGTTCACAGCTTGCGAAGAGGAGGGCAGAGCATGCCCTGCACCCCTCCTAGCCAGTTGGGAACCAACAAGGGTTAAAGATAACCCGTGCTAGTTCCCAGCTGGCCCGGAGGAGGGGGGAGCATCCCCTCCACCCCTCCTAGCCAGCTGCAATCCAACGCAGGTCAAAGATAACCCGCGCTAGTTCCCAGCTGGCCCGGAGGAGGGGGGAGCATCCCCTCCACCCCTCCTAGCCAGCTGCGATCCAACGCAGGTCAAAGATACCCCGCGTTAGTTACCAGCTGGGCAGCATCCCCTCCACCCCTCCTAGCCAGCTGCGATCCAACCAGGTCAAAGATAACCCCGCTAGTTCCCAGCTGGCCCGGAGGAGGGAGCATTCCTAGCCAGCTGCGCAGGTCAAAGATAAGCGTTAGTTCCCAGCTGGCCCGGGGGGGAAGCATCCCCTTCACTCCTCCTAGCCAGCTGGGAACCAAAGCAGGTCAAAGATAACCCGCGTTAGTTACCAGCTGGGGAGGAGGGGGAGCATCCCCTCCACCCCTCCTAGCCAGCTGCAATCCAACACAGGTCAAAGATAACCCACACTAGTTCCCAGCTGGCCCAGAGGAGGGGGAGCATCCCCTCCACCCCTCCTAGCCAGCTGCAATCCAACGCAGGTCAAAGATAACCCGCGTTAGTTCCCAGCTGGCCCGGAGGAGGGGGGAGCATCCCCTTCACTCCTCCTAGCCAGCTGGGAACCAACGTGGGTTAAAGATAACCCGCGTTAGTTCCCAGCTGGCCCGGAGGGGGGGAGCATCCGTGACGCAGGAGGTAACAAAAGCACTTTCAAGCCGGGTTTTACTGGGCTTCTGGCTTAGATCCTCATGGGAGAGAGGAGCCTTGGCCAGAGGCCCTGTCAAATCTGGCTTGAAAGCACTTTTTTTCCACATCACGAGAGGGAAGAGAAGTGCTTTCAAGCTGGGTTTTACAGGGCTTCTGGCTGAGGTCCTCCTCGCGGGAGAGAGGGGCCTTGGCCAGAAGCCCTATCAAACCCGGCTTGAAAGTGCTTTCCTTCCGTCCCGCATGCCAGAGAAGGACAAAATTCATTATGACGCCTTTGCGACAATGGCGCCCGAGACTTCAAAATTATGACGCTTGCCTTGCATCTAATAACGTTTCTGAAGTAATTTTATAATGAACTACAAACAAAATTTGTTGACATTACGAAAAACCTAACCAGGCCTACTATATATATCTATATAAACAATTATATCTGTTAATGGGAATAACTTTCAAAAGCCAATGTTTATCACATACAACAAATGGGTTCTCCATTACTGAAGCCCTTGATTGTGATCACAAATCACAAAGAAGTGAAAGGAATACATTTAAATGGTAAATCTAAAAAAAGAGTAAATTACTGTATTTACTCAAATGATTACATTTTCAAAACCCTCTAACCAAAAGAATTATTTGCTGGCTAATGTAATGGGGTAGTGGTGAAAGGTGCACTCTTTGTAATTTGTTCCAAAAAAAAGTGTATATTACAATTGCGGTGTGCTTAGGATTTCTCCTTTTAAAAAAGTGTTAGAACACCAGAGCTTCCAGCAATGGAAAGAAAAGCCGGAGAAACAGGTAAACCTTCCCTCAAAGAGCCTCTCCTGTTTGTCCCACCTCAGCTTCCTTGAGTGAACCTATCTATGCTGTAGAATGAAAGCATCCCGATACCACTTTCATTGCCCTGACTCAAAGCTCCTAAAGTGGTTTACCATTTTACTTTATGCATTACGCGTATGCTGATTTTAGCAGCATAATTTAACCAAAAAAAGGTGCACATTATATTGCGTGTGCAAGGGTGACACGCCTCGCGCCAAGAACAATAACACGGACACAAGTGGTTGGATGAAAATGGCCACAACTCATTTATTGAAAACAGGAGCAAAGGGTTGGCGGCCATGCATGGGTCCTGGATCGAGAGCTGGCCCCACATGCAGCCTGGGCAGTCCCGAGTGGCCTTAAATAGGCTGCCCAGGCGGAAGAGGGGGTGAGGCGGGGCCAGCCCCGTAATTGGCCGGCCGGCGGTGGAGGTGGGAAACCTTCCCGCCACCCTGGGGGCTTCTGGGAAGGAGAAGCTCCTTCTCTCTCTCCCCAAGATGGCGGCGAGGGCAACCCCGCCCCGCAACCTGCTCGGCCAGTAAGTCGGCCAAGCCCATTCAAGTAAATATGGTAATTTATATGCTGCTAAAACTATGGTAGCTAGTGTTATTGAGCCACTCCAAACCCCGGCCCTCTATAATATATAGTTTATGAAGAAACTTAAAGCAAATATATCGGTTTTTAAAATCTTTTTTATTAGACTCTTTTTCGGAGATCTAGAGCTGTAAAACTCCAAAGCGCTAGAGGTTTTGGAATGGACCTAGCAGCAGCTGTACCCTTCAAACCCAATAAGTTCTAACCCTTCAATAAAATGTTGATTTTGTATAACTTGTATCTTTTATATACTGTGTACTTTGTCAATTCCTACTGGATGGCATGTATAAACAGGATCAGCTGGGTCATGGAGAGGTGACTACTTTCAAGTTACATTCTGATACATCTACTACTTACTCTCATCTTTGCCAACCTGCACTTGCTTCTGTCCAGTAGAGACAATCCTACCTCTTGATACAACCTGCAGGGAGATACAAGACAAATGGGATCATACACACATGAACACCAGCATTGTCAGACAATAGTCCTACATATTGTGGGAGAGAGAAAGCTTAGAATCAGGGGGTTTGCAAAAGAAGATCTCATTGGCTATTAGGGATAATGTGACTATCCTCTTGGTCTATAGGGCCCCTGGGGCCCCAAAGGAGAATACCTCCAAGTTACTAGACCTTGTGGCGGACTGGGAATTGATGTTCCCAAGATTCATCATACTGGGAAACTTCAATGTACATGCAGATATGCTGTTGTCCTCTTCGATAGGAAGGGACTTAGTGCAAACCATGGAAACAATGGTCCTACTCATCGAACTGGGCACGCCTTGGACTTGATTTTTAGTATCGGAACACAAGTAAATCTATCTGCAGTCTTAGAGATTCCCTGGTCTGACTACTACATCCTGGACGCCCGAATAGAGATTCCACCACCACAGCGTCCGGAGGCCGAAGTAACCTTTGTACATCCAAGGAAGCTGATGGAGCCTACTAGACTTTTGAGTGTCCTTAAAGACCAGGATTACACCGCTGATTCTTGACATGAACAAGTGGACAAATGGAACAATAACTTATCAACAGCCTTAGATATAATTGCCCCTAAATGGGTTTTTTGTCCTCGCCGGAACAGATCTCTGTGGTACACAACTGAACTACGTCAGATGAAACAGAAACGAAAGAGATTAGAACGTAAACAGCGCAAGAAACCTGATGAAACATCAAAGCCTGCCTTCGAAACACATCGTTAAATCTATGAAGCAGCCACTAGAGAGGCCAAAAAAGAATACAATTCCTCACTGATAGCCTCCGCTAGATCTCGACCTGCCCAAATATTTAAAATTGTTTGTAATATTACAAATCCAATCCATCCGGCCAAAAATGTGGCTAGTCTGGAGATTATAGCAGAGACCTTCCATAACTACTTCATAAATAAGATCAATTTGCTCTGTGAAGGGTTACCTCCCACGGAGGACACATCTAAGGAACTAGAGGCTTTTTGGCCGCCTAGGGGCCAACTTCTTGAACGTTTTGTGCCACTAGAAGTGGAAGATCTGGAAAAGGCCCTGGCTGCAGCAAGACCAACTACCTGCTCCCTCGATCCTTGCCCTTCCTGGTTGGTTAAGCACTGCCTGGAGGGGCTACGAGATCCCTTAAGGAGCATTATAAACAGATCCTTGGAGCAAGGAATTTTCCCAGATAGCCTCAAAGAAGCAGCGGTCCACTCTCTCTTGAAAAAACCAAGCCTAGATGCCGCTATACCTGGTAACTATCACCCAGTTTCAAACCTTCCGTTTCTGGGCAAGGTAATTGAACGGATCGTGGCAGGGCAGTTACAGCTGTTCTTAGACGAGACTGCGGGCCTCGACCCGTTTCAATCAGGATTTCGTTCGGGTCATGGGACAGAGACTGTCTTGGTAGCTATTACTGATGAAATTCGTCGTCAGATCGAGGTGGATGGTGCTCCTAGACCTCACGGCTGCATTTGACACCGTGGATCATGACTTGCTGATTCATCGTCTAGCTATGTTGGGTATACGAGGTTCAGCCCTTAAATGGTTCAATTTGTTTCTCCGAGATCAGAGACAGAGGGTGGAGTGGATGGGTCAAAGCTCAGAGAGCTCGTGTCAGACCCCAGGCCTCTGTTTCCCTAGAACCAAACCACAGCCATGATGGCAGTAAGTTGCCATTCATGCCTGCTTGTCTTTCTTCTGCAAACCAAATGCAGAGCAGGCAGGTTCAAACTTTGGCCAAGGTCACTACTGCTGTTCAGGCCGATAAGCGGAGATGCTGGGATCCTGGAGATGGGGCAACTCCTTTGCACAGATGTCAATGCTAATTGGGATTGCATACCTTTCCCTTGAGAAGAGACTAACAACAGCTGGAAACCCTCTCCGTGGGAATGACACTCGACGCAATTGCGTCGGACCATCAAAGCCTTGGTGAACTATAAACGCTGGGACTGAGAACCATTCCCTATCTCTAGCCAACGTAGCATACTACACTCCTGGAATCCTGAATAGGCCTGCCGGCCTACCTGCCAAGAACTCTTTCTCCAAGCCTTGTTTAAGGACTTTGCTTATGGATTTACTTTGCCTGAGGATTTACTTCCCTTGTGGATTTAGCCCGGTTTGGGGCAAGAAGCTTTCCTTTGTTTGTTCCTGATTGCCAGAGGACTATAATCCATTTCAGCTTCCTTGTGGACAATTGCTGCTATCTATTGTTGCTGCTGAGAGTTTCAATAGACCAGGGCTGTCCAGCCGGCGGCCCGGGGTCCGTATACGGCCCCACAGCCCCTTCCCTACGCCCCCCTAAGCTTTTTAATAAAAAAAATTGAAAATAAAATAAATTTAAAAAAATACCTACTTCCGGGTTCGGAGCAAGTATCGCGAGAATACGCAATCCACATGGGATTTCGCTGTCAATGCGAGATCACGCCGGCGTTGACAGCGAAATCCCGTGTGGATTGCGTATTCTCGCAATACTCTTCGGCTACTCTACTACTGGATCTCTGAGGCCCACAGACGCGATTAGGACCTTCTTCGACTCAGTCGGTCCTCGTCTCTCGTCGACCGGGTACTCCTGGATCCTGCGCGTTTGGAAAAGGTAGGCCGAAGCAGGGGGCTCCTCAGGGGGCTCCTCATTCCCTCCCCCCATCTCCCCTCATGTATTAAATATAAAATTAAATATATTTAAAGATGAAATAAGGGGAGATGGGATACATTAAAATAAGGGGAGAGGGGAGGATGGAATTAAATATATTTAATATTAAATTAAAATAAGGGGAGAGGGCGCCGGGGGAGGGGGTGGAGCCGGGGGCGGGGGCAGACCCTACGGCCTTCCAGGTCATCAGTGACCGGAATTCAGGCCCCTGGGACGATAGAAGTTGGACAGCCCTGTAATAGACTATTTTCCTAGCCTCTTTCCTATACCAATTATTCTAAATAAAGCATTTAACCTCAGCTGGACTCTTGTGGTTTACTAGGGGAGGTTTCCAAGTGTCTCACGTGCGACAGCTCCCATCTTTGTTGTGGAGTTCCCCAGGGTGCCATCCTCTCGCCCCTGTTGTTTAACATCTACGTCCGACCACTTGCTGGACTGGTGCGGAGCTTTGGCCTGGAGTGCTACCAGTATGCAGATGATACCCAGCTACTCTTGCGTCTCGAACCGTTAGAATTAACCCAGTCTCTGCCTGACTTTGATGGGGAAGCTTTGGTTCTGTCTGCCACTGTTAAAAGCCTTGGGGTCGTGTTGGACTCAGCATTAGCCGCTCTGAGTCCCATCCCCCCGCCCCCCCCCCCCAGGGGAGGGGTTGAGAAGGGCGGGGTAAAAATACTGTAAATAAATAAATAATAAATAAATAAATTATATACTCACCAAGTAATAGAAATCGACATGGTCAGCCTCTGGATCCAGCTCTTTCCGATCAAGGATGTAATCCACCAGCACTTCCTGGTCTTCCCCACAGGGCAGCTCTCTTTCAACCTGGCGGATCTCGAGAAAGCTGTTACTTTCTGAGTAGAAAGGCTTCACCCACTTGAAAGCTTCATTATATATTGTCTCAACGTCAGATCCATCATACTGGGTCACATTATGAATAGATGCTCTGCCCTGGAAAACAAAAAGATGTGAAGAGATCTGAAAAAAAATGATGGGTTAAAGGTGTCTGGCTTCTAGCAGATGCATTGTAGGTGAAAAAAAACAAAGAAAATTCAAAGGAAGTTATCTGCTAATGTGAGTGAAGACAGCGAAGTTGAACTCAAACCATCTACAGGCAGGCCTGGATTAACTCCTTTTGCCACCCTAGGCCACACTTTGGAAGCCCCTTCAGTCACGGAAGGCACTCGCGGAGAGGAGGAGGAAGGGAAGCCCCACCCCCGGGGTGCTGCTGGGCATGCGCGGCAGCAGCCCTGGGGGCGGGGCTTTCCTCCGCCTCTTCCTCCTCCTCGCCCCGCCCTCCTTCCTTGGGCGCGAGGAGGATGAGGCGGAGGGAAGCCCTGCCCTCGGGGCCGCTGGAGGGCATGCTCGTGCGGCAGGAGGGCGCCTCTGCCTCCTCCGCCATGTACCTGGGTGCCGCGCATGGCCGGCAGCGGTCCCAGGGGCTTCCCTTCCTTCCTCCTCCTGAGTTTGATGAACATTACAGTTTGATGAAAATGGCAAAAGTGACTAACAAGGAAGAGTAGACAAAGCAGAAGAGGCTGCAGCAGTTTCCTTTTGCCTGAGCCAACTGGGAAGGGCAGAAGTCAGTCCCTTTCTCCTGAGTTGTGCAGACTTTTGCTTTGTGAACCCAATTTGTAAACCAAATTTTAAGAGGGGAAATGTTAAGATGTTGAGTGAAAGAAACTGGAACGTTTTAAAAGCCACTAAAAATGTGCAACAACTGGGACTGCTGGTGCCAAACTGAGATAGTGGGAGGTCATGTGAGAGACACTGCATTCTTTCTGAAGGAACTCCCATGAGATAACTTGAGGAAACATCATACAAAAAATGACTGTGTTCATCAGTTTTAGAAAAAGAAGGTTTTATCTAGAGTTTAATATAGTCTAGCACAGGGGTGGGCAATTATTTTTTCCAAGGGGCCACACGAGAGCCAAAAAATATTATGGAGGGCCGCACCTAAAGGCGGAACTACATTCTAATCTACATTTTTTATTTTTTATTTTTTTACTATATTTACTATATATTACACATCATTAATATTAACATATTAATAGATCAAGAAATATTCATATATTATTAGTATTAATATCATAATTATTATATTATAGTATATATGTATAGACATTATAATATATTGAAATTATAATATAACATTATTATATTACTAGCTGTACCCGGCACGCGTTACTGCGCCCTATTTAGGCGATGCGAGAAAGTCTGAGTATGTAAGGGTTGGAATTGTTGTTAGTTATGGTGTTGTTGGGGCCATGGCTGTGTCGTTGTGGCTGTGTCGGATGGAGTGTGGGTCATGGGGGGCATTGTGTGCCAAGTTTGGTCTTTAGCGGTCTTGGTTCTGGGCCACAGTGGTCTGTGAGAAATGATGGGTTGTGAAGTAGTACAAATCCCATTATCCATGGAGGTACTTCAAGTCCCATAATCCATGGTCCACCCTCCTCCAAACTGTAGTATAATGTAGCGTGGGTCATAGGGGCTCTGTGTGCCAAGGTTGGTTACTGTAAATTCAGGCCATACACAATGTCCCATGAGCTGAGGCCTAGTCAGGAACAGCAAGTTAATGAAGCCTTACTGTCAATTCAGGCCATACGCAATGTGCAATGAGCTGGGGCGTAGTCGGGAGAATCAAGTTAATGAAGCCTTACTGTCAATTCAGAGTGTAAACAGCATTCCATTAAGTGAGGCCTAGTCAGGGAAATTAAGTTAATGAAGCCTTACTGTCAATTTTGGGCGTGGTCTGTTATTTGTAGGGGTGTAAATTTTCTGTGGCAAGTGATTTGGGTGTTTGTGTTTGTGCCTCAACCCTTTGCCTTATCCTCCTCTGACAGTTTATTATGGGTCGGAATGTTCATGTTGGCTGGCCAGTACAGGAGTTATGCAAATCCGCCCTTATTGGCAGCCAATCATGTTGTCAGAATGTAGAGGCTGGGAGAGTCGTTGGCAGCCCCGGAGGATGCTGGGAAATGTAGGGTTTTTTTTACTCGTTGTTTTGGGGGCCGTTTAGGTTTTGGGTGGGAAAGTTTCTTTGCTACAAACATACCTTGCTTGAGGCCTATTTCTGTTGGCAAGTTTGGTGTCTCTGCATTGTAAGGTTTCTCTGTTTGGGACGGTCTTTCCATGACGACTCTTCCTTTATATATATAGATATCATTTATTATTTATTATATTATTATAAAACAATTATTATAAATTATAAAATAATAATAAAAACCACTAAAATTAAATAAAATTAAATTCAAGAAGACAAGGTGTGAACCAAGATGAAGGCTGACATCCTCAAGAGAGGAAGGATCCCATGATAGAATGGCCCAATGGCCCCAGCCCGGAGGATGGCAAAGCGGACCCAGCCGCTGCCGCAGCAGAGGAGAGCAAAGCAGCAGGCAATCGGAGGCTGCAGGCCTCCGCCCGCTCTCGCCCCCAGCCGTTCCCCAGCTGATCGCCCTGCTATGGAGTGCCTGCCATCCTGGAGGCCAAGAGGAAGGGGTGCCGCTGCCGCCATCCCATCGCAGGCTCTGTGGGGCCTGTGTCAGCAGACAGGCCGGAGGAGCGGCGGGTTTGGAGTGCCTGCCATTCCTGGAGGCGATCCAGGCCTGCAGGGGGAGCACTCGGCGATCTCAGGCGGCTGATCGCCGTGGCGACCTGGAAGAGGATCAAGTCTTCCGGGTTGCCAGGGCGATCAGCAATCCTTCGATGGGTTGCTGTGAGATTTCTGGGCTATATGACCATGTTCCAGAAGCATTCTCTCCTGACATTTCACCCACATCTGTGGCAGGCATCCTCAGAGGATCAACTGGGGAGGCCCTGCTCTCGGTCGCACCACCTTCACAGGCGCGACTGGTGGGGACGAGAGACAGGGCCTTCTCCCTGGTGGCTCCTCGGTTGTGGAACTCCCTGTCCAATGACATTAGATCTGCTCCCTCCCTCCTGACCTCTTGTAAAAAAAACTCAAAACCTGGCCTTGGGATCAAGCCTTTGAACAATAGATGGAGCATCTGGGAAGGGAATGTCGAATGACTGCATTGGATTGAACTGGACTTTTAAACCAACAAACTGTTTTAAATTGAATGTTATTGTTTTAATTGTGTTTAATTTTAATTGTGGTTTTAATGTATTGTATTGGCATCTAATGGCTGCCTGTTGTGAGTCGCCCTGAGTTCCTCTTCAGAGGTGAGAAGAATGGGATATAAATGCTCGAAATAAATAAATAAATAAATAAAGTTTCTCAGTGGGTTAAACCACTGAACTGCTGAACTTGCTGACCAAAATGTTGGCAGTTTGAATCTGGGGTGAGCTCCTGCTGTTAGGCCCAGCTTCTGTCAACCTACCGTGTTTCCCCGAAAGTAAGACAGCGTCTTACTTTCTTTTCCCCCTGAAAAGTCCCCCTACGTCTTACTTTCGGGGTACATCTTATATAAACTAAGACGTACCCCGTCGCCACGCCCACGCCACCGCCGCTGCCGCCGTCACGCCACCGCCGCCGCAACCGGGCCCATTGTCCGCGGCACACCTCCGCGGCGCAGCTTTCTGGACGAAGGAAGGGAGGGAGAAAGAGCAAGAGTCGTGGCGGCGGCGACGCGTCACTCTGACGCAGCGCCGCTTTGCCACGCCTCTGGGTCTCTTCCCCCTCCCTTCCTTGGAGGCCTGGCAGAAAGGTGCGCCGCGGAGGTGTGCTGCGGCCGATGGGCCGGTTGCGGCGGCGACGGCAACGAGGTACGGCTTACATTCGGGGTACGGCTTACATTAGCCGACCCCCCTGACACCCCCAATATGTCTTACAATCGGGGGTGTCATACTTTCGGGGAAACACGGTAGCAGTTAAAATACATGCAAATGTGAGTAGATCAATAAGTACAGCTCCAGCGGGTAGTGGCGCTCCTTAAAATCATGCTGGCCACATGACTTTGGAGGTGTCTACGGACAACGCCGGCTCTTTGGCTTAGAAATGGAGATGAGTACCACCATCCCCCAGAGTTGGTCTCAACTAATGCCAAGGGGAAACCTTTACCATTACAGCTTGTTATGATATCTCCTTGCCAACTGGTGCAAGACTCACCCGCAATGCAACTGGAAAATCTTTCCATTCGGCTGTGTCTAAGGAGAAAGGAACTTCTCCATTGTCATCTGTGATGTATTCAAAGTGTCTGTCCACATCATTGACATCGGTAGTAAGATAAACAGTCTTTTTCTTGTAGGGGCCCCCACTGCTTGTAAATTGCATCTTTAGGAATAAAATCAAAATCCGTACATTCCATTAATACCTTAATTGAGAGTTAATATGCATGAAAATGGTGAAAAGTTCTGCTGTGGTGTATAACAGTTGCATTAAAAGAGACTACTTTTGTGAAACACTGTTTTCATTTATGCGGTTCATATTTCATAGCTTATTTTTCTTGCTCAATACAATAATTCTACACACTGAGCAACAAGTGAATGTTACATATTCAATGAAATTTACCAGATATGCCTCACATTCCTTTGCCTGGAAAAAAAAATAATTCTGCACTCCATTAGATAGAGAGACTCTGTGAAGTGGTTAGGATCTGACCTTTCCTTTGTATGGAAATCCATGTTTGTAGTGTGGATTGAGATCAATGAACTCTACTTCAATTGCTCTGGGGACAACAGCCATATATTTCCTTCCTGAGAGTGTCACGCCTGCAGAGAAAGAGGGTTGTTGTGGTGGGTGACAGTGAAATCCCGACTCAGCCCAATGTAGAAAAAAGATTACTCTAAAAACATGAAACACAAGGTTCATCCTTCTATCAAGAATCTTCCTACGTAAGTTCTAGAGCAGTGTTTTTCAACCTTTTTTGAGCCGCGGCACACTTTTTACATTTACAAAATACTGGGGCACACCAACCAGACACAAAATGACACTCTAACACAGTAATACATATAGTTAATATGTTTTTAAATTTATTTATAAACTCAGTGTGAAACCTGGGCCTGTTTCGATGAACACAACATAGATATCCTGGCAGGAATGGCAGAAAGACACAAACTTCCCACACAGAACTCCCATAACCAAGAGAATATGCTATAAGAGTTTGGTGGGCATTGACCTTGAGTTTTGAGTTGTAGTTCACCTATTTCCAGAGAGCACTGTGGACTCAAACAATGTTGGATCAGGACCAAACTTGGCATGAATACTCAATATGCCCAAATGTGAACACAGATGGGGTTTGGGGAAAATAGACCTTGACATTTGGCAGTTACAGTTTCTGGTATTTATAGTTAACACACAATCAAAGAGCATCCTGAACTCTTGCAACAATGGAATTGAACCAAACTTGGCATATTGAACTCTCATTACCAACAGAAAGTACTGAAAGGGTTCCAATTTCCCACGGCACACCTGATGATCGCTCACGGCACACTGGTTGGGAAACACTGCTCTAGAGAATGGACGAAATATATCCATAGCTACATATACCATCGATCCTAGGCTAAATGAATATATTAGTGGGCTCATCTACCACTATCAACCAAGCAACTCAAATGACACTCAAAGCAAAGGCCAGGCATTTGACTTCTTAGTGGGAGCCTGAATATAGAAGAACAGAAACCTACTGTGTATAATATAAGTAGCTTAGAGACCCACTAACATGCTAAAAAGTGGTTGTAAAGCAAAATCACACGATAAATCCGATGGCTAAGCAGATATTTGAACTTGGATGACCCTGTTTCAAGGTCCAAGAACAAACAGTTACCTCAACTACACAACAAAACGAAGCTTGGGGTTAGTGATATCCTAAGCTCAACGTAAATGACAATATATAATCAATAACAAGGTAAGAAAGTACATGAGCCAAGAAAGTATGTGTTAGAGATGTTAATACACATTAATTATCCTTTTTAACATTGAACATCAACATAGCAATATACCAATATAATCTGCATCAAAATAAAGGCTGGAATCACAATTACATTATAAAGGATGAACTCACAGTCCGTGAATGCATTAACAGTCTCTGTTAGGCAGTAAATGTCTTACTGTGAGTACTACACGCAAAGGTCTTCTGTGTCCAAGCCCAAAAGAGGGGCGGACTTTCAGTGATCCGAGAGGCTCCAAGTTTCTGGAGCGTGCCGAAAACCCGGTATATCCACAAAGAGCTAATGGTAATGGAACTCCGCCTCCAAATTCTGGCATTGGGGGTTCCAAAATCCAAAAGGAACACCCAATCTTTTCTCAAGCTGATATTGACAATATACTCGTCTCCAAAGAGAAGCAGGAGACTTGATGTAAACGAAGGGAATCCACATCCCTTGGAGCCTGTTCGAGCAGGGGCAAATAGCCGTTGCTCGTAGACAGGTCCAAGCTGTGATCCACAGCTGACGGTGTGAAGTAAACAAAATCTGTGACCGGCACGAAAACCGTTTTGCTACCAGAGTAGCTTTCTCAAGGCTGATTAACGTCCATATAGTATTCAAACATGTGGTGTCCCAAATATTGTTCTGCAAACGAATTGCCATGTTCATAGTTACAGCCCAAACACAAGGTACCAAAAATGGTAAATAACATCAAAACGATCACATACATACATGACATTATAGATAAGGATTTTGATATTTACCTATTATAGCAGAAGTCTCAGCATAGACGTTGAATCAGAGGTGAAAGAGTGTGAGAATACCTGGATACAATTGCATTAAGTACAAACGACATGGATTACATTCAATTATCTCATTAACATTGAAGCTATGCTAATAGAATAATTCGATCCTAAGGGATCTTCTGAGGCGAGGGTAATTATTCACCTGGTTTCACATTTAATTAGTAGTTGTCTTAAGTCTGAAGGGGGCTTAGGATTAACCCTTTCCAACACTTGTACTTGAAGATCCCTAGCAGTAAGCTGAGACCTTGTAAAATGTGCGTAGAGGACTGAGTCTGTGGCCTTTTTGTTAATTTTTGAACTGTGTTCTATGACCCTTTGATGTAGAGTACGTGATTATTGACCCACACAATTCATTCCACAAAGACAGGAGAAGGCGTAGACTATCCCAGAAGTCGAGCACGTGGCAAAATATTTTAGTTTAAAGGACCTACGCTTAGGGAGACTGATGATATCTTTGCTACAGTTAATTAAAGGACAAACAGAGCATGGTTTTGCATGGTTCGTGCAAAGAACTTTTAGGGGAATGAATGAAGTGATCTGTATGCAATAAAATATCTCCAATATGTCTTGTCCGTTTATAAGCTATAGTTGGGAATAGTTCAAGGCCTTCTGTGGAAGATACTAGAGGCCAATATCTACGTACTATCCTAATCAACTCCTCATTCAGTTGTGGTTAATGCTAAATGTAGAGCTGATGCCCTACCAAGGGATAGGTTGCTACATCCATCTCAGAAAGAGACATCACAGCATTTAGTTTGGCCAATCTAAATCCACACTGCAAGGAGTTGATCCACAAATACATGCTTTGAAGTGTTTTGTTTTCAAATTTTTCTTATTAGAATTTTACAAGAGAGATTTTTTTCCTTTGGATAATTACCCTCGCCTCAGAAGATCCCTCAGGATTGAATGATTCTATTAGCATAGCTTCAATGTTAATGAGATAATTGAATGTAATCCATGTCGTTTGTACTTAATGCGATTGTATCCGGGTATTCTCACACTCTTTCACCTCTGATTCAACGGCTATGCTGAGACTTCTGCTATAATAGATAAATATCAAAATCCTTATCTATAATGTCATGTATGTATGTGATCGTTTTGATATTATTTACCATTTTTGGTACCTTGTGTTTGGGCTGTAATTATGAACATGGCAATTCTTTTGCAGAACGATATTTGGGACACCACATGTTTGAATACTATATGGACGTTAATCAGCCTTGAGAAAGCTGCTCTGGTAGCAAAACGGTTTTTGTGCCGGCCACAGATTTTGTTTACTTCACACTGTCAACTGCGGACCACGCCTTGGACCTGCCTACGAGCGACGGCTATTTGCCCCTGCTCGAACGGGCTCCAAGGGATATGGCTTCCTTTCATTTACATCAAGTCTCCTGCTTCTCTTTGGAGATGCGTATATTGCCGATATCGGCTTGAGAAATGATTGGATGTCCCTTTTGGATTTTAGAACCCCTAACACCAGAAATTGTGAGGCAGAGTTCCTTTACCATTAGCTCTTTGTGAATATACCCGGTTTTGGGCACACTACAGAAACTTGGAGACGGATCACTGAAATGCATTCTTTTGGGCTTGGACTGTAGTACCCACAGTAAGACATTTACTGCCTAACAGAGACTGTTAATGCATTCATGGACTGTGAGTTTGTCCTTTATAACGTAATTGTGTTTCCGGCCTTTATTTTGATGCGGATTAGATTGGTATATTGCTATGTTGATGTTCAATGTTAAAAAGTATAATTAATGTGTATTAACATCCCTAACACACAATTTCTTGGCTCATGTACTTACCTTGTTATTGATTATATATTGTCATTTACGTTGAGCTTAGGATATCACTAACCTCTGTTTCAAGGTCAGCACTGCAAGTGCTGCACTAAAAACGTTGCCAGAATTACAAAAACAGAACAATATGCAAATTCAGAGCCTAGATTTGATGAAGTAGGATATGGCAACTTTACCCCACCACCAACTTGCAGGGATGCTGTGAGACAAGAAAGGTCAGAAGAATATACCAAAGACCTACAAAGACATTAAGACATAACTAGTTTCAGATCTGAGGACAGCTGCTGTAATGTCAAACAAGAATATCAGGTGCTACATTAAGATTACCAATTTCAACCATTTCGTGAAAAGACAACAATACTTGATAAAGTGGAGATCATAGGAAAAGACTGCATTCCAGATGGATAGACCGAGGACATTACCACATGGAAGCTGCTATTCTACAGCATTCTCGTACCTGGGATAGAGAAGACACAGTGGTATTATGGCAATTTCTGCCACAAAGTCACTGGCATAAAGCTAGAGCAGGGCTGTCCAACTGGCGGCCCTGGGGCCGTATACTGCCCCCAGCCCCTCATCGGTGCGCTGGGGGTGAGGCGGACGGAGGAGGAGGCTGGCGTGACCCTTTAGCTGGAAGGGCGAGAAGCTGAGGAGGGCTCTCCTCAGCTTTGCCCTTCCAGCTAAAGGACACGCCAGCCTCGGAAGAGGGAAATCGCTGCTTCTGAGGCTGGCGTGTCCCTTTAACTGGAAGGGTGAAGCCATGGAGAGCTCTCTCCTCAGCGCGCCCTTCCAGCTAAAGGCACACGCCAGCCTCAGAAGCAGCGAAATCGCTGCTTCTGAGGCTGGCGTGTGCCTTTAGCTGGAAGGGCGAAGCTGAGGAGAGGCTCTCCTTGGCTTTGCCCTTCCAGCTTGGGACACGCCAGCCTCGGAAGCAGCAGAACCGAGAGAGGCTGGCGTGTTCTTTAAGCCCTGGCTGTCAAGAAGACCCCTCCTCAGGAGGGACGCCAGCGGAAGCGGGAAATCGCTGCTTCTGAGGCTGGCGTGCACTGAAGGGCGTCACCATGTCGGCCGCCTTCCTCCACAGCCTCAGCCGGGCAGTCCTCGCGGTTCTGCCGCCCGCTGTCCCTGGCACTAGGAGGGGAGGGAGGCGGGGCGGGCCGCTCCAGCAAGCCTTGCGTCACCACGGGCAGGGGCGGGCCGTGCAGGACGCCGGCATGGTGACGTCAGACGTGGTGACGTCAGCGTGCCGTCAGGAGCGGCCCGCCCCCTGCTCCGGCCCCCCAGGTCATCAGTGGCCAGGGCTCCAGCCCTTGGCCTAAAAGATGTTGGACAGCCCTGAGCTAGAGCAACGCCTTGGCCTGCCTGCTGTGCTGCTTCCACTACTTTGTTTGTTTTGTTTTTAATTTCTTAAGATGTTTGCAAAGTGTTGTGGAATTCTTTTCTGCAAGGGGAGAGGACAGTGCGCCACCATAGAAGTGCTCAAACCACATTGCACAAAGGAAATCTCAGAAACACGGTATCATCAGAACCCCTGGTGGCGCAATGGGCTAAACCCTTGTGCTGGCAGGACGGAAGACTGACAGGTCAGAGGTTCAAATCTGGTAAGAGCGCGGATGAGTTCCCTCTGTCAGTTCCCGCTTTCCATGAAGGGACCTGAGAGAAGCTTCTCTTTAAAAAAAACACCACCCAGGTGTCCTGACCAATGTCCTTGCAGACTGCCAATTCTCTCTCACCAGAAGTTTCTCAAGTCACTCCTGACACGGGAAAAAAATCAGGGACTGTATTGCTTCATCATGAGGAAGTGTGATGGGTATCACACAACATCATACAATAGAGACTGTCATCAAAGGGCACAGTTAACAAAAACAACACATTGCATCTTTCCATTCTTTGTACCTGTTCCATCCTCTTCCAGTTCTGCAGAAAGTTTAACCTGAGAGTCGTACCCTTTTTGAGCCAAATTCAGATCTGTTGCATTAATAGTAAAGGAGGCATAGCCAGCTTTATCTGTCTGAGGATACAGAGAAGAAATATTACATTTGTCATATGGATTAAGAAACTTAATTTTTCTACAGCTGAACTATTAACAGTGTGTTACCCAGGTGTGAAGATCTTGCATCTGTTACAGCATTTATTTTGAGAAGCATGTAACATTTAATTTCTGTGCAGAATAAACACTATAGCAAGAGTTCTCATGATTTATCACAAAGAAATGCATCAGCGAGGGAAGATCATCCTCATCTTCTCCCAAGTTTTGGACTCAAGATAATGTACAATAGGTAAATGAACGTTCAAACTCACTACATTGAGATGGGAAAGCATGGGTGACCGTCTTTTTAGCATAGAGACTTGTCCTTCTAGATCAGTGTTTCCCAACCTATTTTGAGCCGCTGCACACTTTTTACATTTGCAAAATCCTGGGGCACACCACCAACCAAAATGACACAAAATGACACTCTAACACAGTAATTCATATAGTTAATATGTTTTTTAAATGTATTTATACACTCAGTGTGAAACCTGGGCCTGTTTCAATGAACTCAACATAGATATCCAACCCTTAGTGAAGTCCTGGGTGTAGTAACCCATGGACCTGCGACTGAGTCAATAGGGGAACCTTGGTAGGTGGCAGAGCTGGTGGCTGCTATGGTGGGCAGGCCAATGATAGAACTGGACCAGACTTACCACACAGAACCCCCAGGAGGCAAGAGGAGGTCTCTACTTGGGGAAAGGGAGGCGGGCCTTCCCAATGTATGGAGAGGGAGAGACCAAGTAGACAACAGGTGGGGAGGGTGTGTGTGTGTGTAATTTTGTGCCTTTATCAAGGTAGGTTTCTTGGGGTTTTTATACTTCAACACACTAGACTCTCCCCCCCTCCCAGAGGTTCCAATTTCCCACGGCACACCTGATGATCGCTCACGGCACACTAGTGTGCCCCGGCACACTGGTTGGGAAACACTGCTCTAGATTGTCAGCCATCCTGTTTCAGGTTCTGCCTCCCCATCACCAGGCCCGGATTACCCATAGGGCCAACCTAGGCCATGGCCTAGGGGCGCAAGCAGAGGGGGGTGCAGATCACGGACCAAAAAAAATGTTATAAAATAATTTTTAAAATCACGCTGCGATTGGCTCCTGCCTCCTTGTACCCAAAAGGAGGTGGAGCCAAGGCCAGGTTCCGCGGAGGCAGCATCTGTGCTTGCCGCGTCAGCCTCAGCCCATCCATCTATGCCACTGCTTCTTAACCAGTGCTTCTGTGCCTGAGGGGAGGGGAGAGGGCGCCTGGCCTGGCCTGGCTCGGAGTGGATTCCTTCGCAGGCTGCTGTGGGAAGAGGAGGCCGTGGGAAAGAAGGGCGGCGTGGAGGCCCGGAGGGGAGCCTGAGGCGGAGGAAGGCCCTGACTCTCTGCAGCTGCTGGGCCATGAGCCGCACATGGGGCTGCCTCTGAAGCCGCTGCCCCGGATGAAGAGCATGCTCTGGACCCAGCCCGGCTTTCCCCGTACCTTTGGGCCTTGGCTCTGCTGCACTCACTCGCCCTTCTCTGCCTCCTTCCTGAGGGGTAACGAACTCTCTCCCCGCCACACAAAGGGGCCCATTCCCTTCTCTTCAGTGACAGCGCGCACACACCTTTCCCCTCAGCCCCATTGGCACATGTCTGGAAGGATCCGGGGGGCGAGGCGGAGGGGGGGGGGAGAGAGGGGGGTGCGGTAGAGGTTGGCTTAAAGGGGGCGTAATTCCAAAGTGTGGCCTAGGGCGCAAAAAGCTGTTAATCCGGGCCTGCCCATCACATTTACACATAGAAACCTAAGAGCTGACAATACATTCCTCTTACATTCTTCACACGGTCCATATTACCTTTTTAAAAAAAATCAGGGAAAGCTACAATATCCTAAAGCAGGCATGGGCAAACTTTGGCCCTCCAGGTGTTTTGGACTTCAACTCCCACAATTCCTAACAGCCTACCTGGAGGGCCAAAGTTTGCCCGTGCCTGTCCTAAAGCCAAGAGATCCTTTACCCTGTCGAAAGCCCCTTACATTAAAGGAGAACGACACCACTTCAAAACATCTTCTTTCCATGGGATATAATTGCCCCAGTTCGAAACCCCATATGATAAAGGAGACTGACGGGAGCGGGCAATGAAACCGCAATAGGAGGTAGGAGCTCTGAACACGATTGTTGGCCTGTGGTCAAAGTTCCTTTCTTTCAGGACTTTTCACCCCAGGTGGTGCAGTGGGTCAAACCCTTTTGCCAGCAGGACTGAAGACTGACAGGTCAGAGGTTCGAATCCAGGGAGAGTGCAGATGAGCTCCCTCTGTCAGCTTCAGCTCCCCATGCGGGGATATGAGAGAAGCCTCCCACAAGGATGGTAAAATATCAAAAACACCTGGGCATCCCCTGGGCAACGTCCTTGCAGATGGCCAATTCTCTCACACCAGAAGTAACTTGCAGTTTCCCAAATCACTCCTGACACACACAAAAAAGACATTTCTGCCTCTTTTCAACCCTGGAAGTAGTTTTATTTCATGTGATAAGCTCAGTGCCTGTCCATGCTTGGAAAGAGGCTGAAGTATCCCACAATTGGGAAATTTCACAATGTGAAGCGGTCTCTGAACACTTTTGCCAGAGTTCCCTCCTTTCAGGATACTGCTGCCTCTTTTCAACCAGTGAGGGCTGTGCATGATGGCTGGAAGTAGTTGAAATTCCTTCAAACTATTTATATAAGATACACATGAAACATAAATTAATGTCATGTGATGAACTCCGTTCCACTTGTAAAGAGGCTGAAGTGTCCTAGGATGAGAAATTTTCTCATTGTGATGTGGTCCGTAGCCAAACATTTGCAGCACATGCATTTTTGATTAAAAAGTAATTAATTAAAATCAGTCTAAAAACATAAACAATTAATTGTTGTATTGCTTGTCACCCTTTGGGGTGAGAAGGGTGGAATATAAACGTTTTAAATAAATAAATAAACCACTGATATATAGGATGATAAAGCAATCTAAATGGGATGACACTAAGGGATGAGTCATGTGGCCAGATCTTACGTATCAAGGAATGGGTACAGCCAGGGGCGGTCCTACCGGTAGGCAAAGGACGCGGCTGCGTGGGGCGCCATCTGGGTAAGGGCACATTCCCCCGCCTGCGAGACAGCGTCCTGCCTCCTCTTCGGTGGTCTCGAAGGCTGAGCCTCCGGGCCCGGGCCCCGCCTCCGGAAGGACGCTCTCACCACCGCTCGCCATCACCTCAGTCAGCGCTTGGGAAAGGGACGGGATGCAGACGGAGGGAGGGAGGGAAGCAGGGAGCCGTCCTGACAGCTGCCACCAGAAGTAGCCACCGCACGCTGAGGCGAACTCCCTCGCCAGGCCCAATCACGTGAACCCTACCACACCTGCCCACCTCCCCGCGTGCACACGTGCGCCGGCCGGGAGCATCAAGGAGAGACAGGCACAACTGCGCAGGCAAATAGTAATATATAATATTTTATTTTACTTTATTTTGGGTTATTTGAGTTTTATAGGAGTAATGAAAATATTTAGTAGAGGATAATTTTATTTAAATAAATAATTGTATTTATTTTTTTATAATAATAATATAATAGAATGTTATATTATATTAGAATGTCAATATATTATAATATAATATTATTGTAATGTAGTATAATATAATTATGATATAATATGGTATGAGTATGGTATAATATATTGTATATACATTGATACAATATAATACTAGTAATGGTATTGCGATATTATAATAGTATATTTGTTTTACATGGGGGCGCGCCAAATAATGTTGGGGGGGCAAAATAATGTTCGCTTACCATTTAAAATTATCTTAGACCGCCCCAGGGTACAGCTGCCTAACAGGCCACTGCTGAAACCTTAGTTCTAGGATCAGATTGTGTCCACGACTCAATAGAAGTAGCAGACTTGCAGCTTCAGGCAAGTGTAGCCCCAATCCAATACAAACTACATTCCTATTTCAGTGGCAAGTAGGTATAAAGAAAATATGATGGCTGAACTACTGATACTTTCATGGTACCTTGCCCATCCCCCCCGGGCGCCAAAGCTGTTGACTCTAGTATGTTTGGGTGCAGGTTGACACCACTGTAATTGCCACAGTTTAATGTTGACAAACCACGGGAGTTGTAGCTTCACAATGTCTTTAGTTTTCTCTGCCGAAGTGTGCTGATGTCTCACCAAACTACAATTCCTAGGATTCTACAGCATTGCGCTATGGAAGTTAAAGAGTTAAATTGCATTAACTCTACACTGCAGATGCATTCTATGTTACTTCCTATTTTATCTATCTTATGTGGAGGAGGACTAGTGCATCCCCACCTCACCCCATAGATCAGTTTTTCCCAACCGTTGTGATGCGGCACAGTAGTGTGCCGTGAAAGACTTCCTGCTGTGCCGCGAGAAAAGCTCTCTGCCCCCCTTCCTTCCCCCCTCCTCCTGCCGAACTCCTGCTGCTTGGGGGAGGAGGAGGAAGGGCAGGGCGGCGGCGAAGAAAAAGAAGAAGGGGCCAGGGCGCCGCCTCCTTCGGCCGTTTCCCCAGCCAGCCTCCAATCCACCATGACTCCTGCCATGACTCTCACCCCTCGCTCGCTGAAACTGCACGGAGGAAGAGCCCCACCCACTGAAGCCCGTCCACCGCTCATGCTCCTCCTGCTCTGCACAGCTTCAGCGAGCGAGGGGCAGGAGTCATGGTGGAGAGCGGCGCCGGGGACGGGGGGCATGGCTACCGCCCCTCGCTCGCACTGTCCCCTCAAGGCTGGAGAAGCTGTGGGAGAGCTGAAGACGGGGAGTGGGTGGGGCATGGCATGGCATGGCTCCGCCCCCTCCCCCAGCTTCAGCTCTCCCACAGCTTCTCCAGCCTTGAGGGGACAGTGCCAAGCCAGCATTGTGATGGCTCTGCCACCGCTGGCTTGGCACTGCCTCCTCAAGGCTGGAGAAGCTGTGAGAGAGCTGAAGCTGGGGGGAAGGGCGGGGCATGGCATGGCCTGGCTCCTCCCCCTCCCCCGGCTTTGGCACTCTCAGCAGCTGCTCCCAGCAGGCACTATCCCCCCAGCCGTTCTTTACTGTGTTAGAGTGTCATTTTGTGTCATTTTGGTTGGTGGTGTGCCCCCGGATTTTTTTTAATGTTAAAAGTGTGCCGCGGCTCAAAAAAGGTTGGGAAACACTGCCATAGATCAATGTGGCATGATGGACCTCACCTTTCCTTTTAGCCACCCACCATGTTGTGCCTTTGCAAGAGCGGAAGGCAAGAACAAATGATCAAATTTCCAGTAATTAGGCACTTCTGAACAGTATGAATTCCTTCTAGGAATTTAGGTCACCTGGGATTCTTTAGTTTACCTGGCCTGTATAATGCTGCTCAACTGCATTTAACTTTTCTCTTTGCGCTTCTTCAAAAAAATAAAATGAGGCGTGCCGGGTCAATTTCAGATGCACTTTCCCCTGCACAGGCTTTCCATAGGGATACCTATATTCAAAGATAGAACCAGATATCAGAACAACGTTTTCATTTTAAACTGGTGTCATTCGTGCCAAGCTGTACAGAAACAAAAATGGTGGGGTGGATACTATCACTAACTAAAAACAGAACTGAGACACATACCAAAGTGAAACATCTATTGTTCTCGAAGGAAAATCTACAGATGCAAATGTAAACCATCTTTCTAGAGAAAGGTTCTCCTCACTAATTTTAACTGAAGAAGGAAGAAATATATCAAGGTTGCATTGTACCTGAGTGAATGTTTTGACATATAACAGGGCTGTCCAACAGGCGGCCCTGGGGCTGTACACGGCCCCCGAGCCCCTTCCCTCCGGCCCCCTAACTTGTTTTAATAAAATAAATTTTTTTTATTTAAAAAATCCTACTTCCGGGTTTAGGCAAGCATCGGGAGACTACACCAGCCACAGACGGGATTTCGAGGGAGGTCGAAATCCCGTCTGTGGCTGCGTAGTCTTGCGATAGCTGCCGAAATCTTGGGTCCCGCAGGATTTGCGGCCAGCCTGGGCGCGCGCCTCCTCCTCCCTCGCAGCTGCTTCCAGGCCAGCCCCCATTCCCTCAGAGAGAGGGAGGAGGGGAGTGAGGCAGGGAAAGCCCCTCCTGGCTCCGTCCTCTTCCTATGGAGGGCCCTCGCTACCCGCCCCACGGATGGGAGAGCCGCCGCGCCCGGACTGAGTTTGGCCTCGGCTCCAGCGGGGCTCTTCGGGTGCGGCGGTGGCGTTGGCGCTTCGGCCCTGTGGCGGGGCTCCCGCAATATGGGTAAGGAAGGGCCTGGCTCGAATCAATCAATCTAAAAACAGTGGGACGTTGGGTGAGGGGGAGGGTCCCTCAGCAGCGGTTTTCTTGGCAACGCTTCCTTCCCCTCCTCCGCGCCCCCTCCCCCTTGTTGTGCTGCCTTCCCCCGCGTGCAGGGCGCAACGTGGCTTCCTTTGCGCCTGCCCCCGCGGCTTGTTTTCCCTTCAGGGAGGGAGGGAGCTCTTTGGGCCTCCTCCACCCGCCTCTGGGAAAGGAGGCCCCATCAAGCCCTGCGACGGCATTGAGGTGTTTGGTTTTTTTTGGTGTGTCCCAATTTGAGTGTGGACTCAAATAACTCAAAGGTATTAGGAAACATTCCCCCAAATCCACCAGTGTTCCCATTTGGGTATATTGAGTATTCATGCCAAGTTTGGTCCAGATCCATCATTATTTGAGTCCACAGTGCTCTCTGGATGGAGGTGAACTACAACTCCACAACTCAAGGTCAATTATAAGTAAATTGGAGCCGGGGAGGGGGCGGAGCTGGGGAGGGGTGGGGGCGGAGCTGGGGGAGGGGGCGGAGCCGGGGCGGAGGCAGACCCTTCGGCCCCCCCAGGTGATCAGTGACCGGAATTCCGGCCCTTGGGCCCGTAGAAGTTGGACAGCCCTGACATATAATATTTTCCTTTTGCACAAATAAGCCAGGGATGCTCTTTCTAACAAGAAGCAACTCATTTGGACCATCAAGAAGTAGGAAAGTGCAGGGTAACTAATTTCTGAAGTGAAGGCACACTATCAATAGCTTTTTGCACAAAGGCACTTCCAATTAAATGCACTTGCTTTATCATCAAATTTATGGAAAGTGACCGTGCAAATTATAGTGGCCTTATTAAATCATATTATTTAATATATAAAGATCAACTAGTCGTCCCCTGGCATGCATTGCTGTGGTCCAGTCTGTGTATATGTGTTTTGTGTGTATATATATTCGTGTATGTGTGTGTGTGTGGTTCTGCACATGATATGTAATGTATTTTTTTGTTTTTTGGCTTTTTAAGTCTCTTCTGCTGTGTTTCCCTGTGTTTCTATGAGTGATGGTCACTTGTTGGCCTGATAGGTGTTTTGTGTCCAAATTTGGTGTCAATTGGTCCAGTGGATTTTGTGTTATGTTAATGCCACAAACAAACTTTACATTTTTTGTGCCGGGTGTCGCAGCGCATGCGCAGGAGGGGTCTTTGGGGAGCGGCCGAGCTAGCTAGAGAAGAAGCGGGCCCAAAGGCAGCGGAGGAGGAGGCCGGGGAGGAACGTGGCAGCGCCACCATGAGCGCCAGACGGTGAGGGAGGGCCACCCCGGACCCCAAGGCCTTGCCCCCACACGGGGAAGGTGGAGAAGGGAGGCAGGGGAGGGAGCCCGCCGCTGAGCTGAGCTAAGGGGCCTCCAGGCCAGACCTTGGCCCTCCTCACTAGGCCTCCTCCTCCTCACCCTTGCATTTAGAGCCCTCCAATCACCTCCTTCCTCTATATTATTATAATAATTATATTCTCTTTCATTTACAACACTCAAATAGCCTTCTTTCTGTAGATTATTATTGTTATTATTATTGACTCAAGGAAGGAGGGTGCGTGGAGTCGCGAGGAGGAGGAGGTGGGGGGGTGCGGTAGAGGTTGGTTTGGGGGCGTAATTCCAAAGTGTGGCCTAGGGCACCAAAAGGGCTTAATCCGGGCCTGATTTTACAGTGCAGATACACCCAAAGTCTTTAGCCTTCTCTGTCAGATAGTGCTGTATCTCAACAAACCATAGCAGTGGAAGTCGTGTCAAACTGACTTAACTGTACGGTGTAGAAGCACCCTTGTTTCACCAGAAATGGGGTTGGGGGGGGGGAGATAAAATATAGTATTGATTACCTCTGCTCACAATTAAAAAATTTTTTTTACAAACCTGCCTTGTACTTTGACTGGAATTTCTTGATCTGCGGTGTGGATTAGTTCTGGTACTTCAAATAATACTTCAAATTTATGTGGCACTGTAATGGTGAAAGAGCAGAAGGCAGAAAAAAGGATTCACATGAACTGAAAACCATCATGTTTCTGATGCAATCTCTCAAAAATGCAACTAAGAAGTGAAAAAAGTTACGAGCGAGAGAAAGAGATGAAAGCACAAGAGGTCTCAGATCAGATGGCTCTTATGTGGGATCCTGAAATACGTATTACACAGCATCTGTGTAATGTGGCGCAGCTGGCTGGGTGTCAGCTGCATAAGATCTCTACTGACCAGAAGGTCATGAGTTCGAGGCCTGCCCGGGTCGCGGTGGGCTCTTGAGCTATTGTGTAGCCTGTTGTCGACCTTTGCAACCCGAAAGTCAGTTGCATCTGTCAAATAGGAAATTAAGGTACCACTTAGTGGGAAGGCTTAATTTAACTGATTTACGAGGCCATAAAAAATCTCCAAAAAACACACTGAAAAATGAAGGAGTGCGACAGCTCCCCCTGGTGGCCAGATGTTTAATTACCTCTGTCTGTCTTGTGTGTTTGTGTGTCTAAATGTAATGTGTACATTGTAATCTGCCCTGAGTCCTCTGCGGGGTGAGCAGGGCAGAATGTGCTTGTCAATGTACATCACTGCCAGTTGTGAGGGAATGACCGTGCTAGGAGATTCTGAGAATTGTAGTTTTAAAAAGTAACTTTCTTGGTTCTATCCCAAAGTGAAGCTGTAGGTGTATCTTCTTTGTAAGACAAAACTATAAACCCCACCATAGTCTTTGGACACCGCAAACACATTAAAGGCATCCTAATCTTGCTATTGAATTCACCCTTTCCTGTCATTCATAACATGGATATTTCACGTGAATAAGGCCACACGGAGGCATCTATGCACATAGGTGGGGCTTCTCTAGTGCGATTCTAATGATTAGGAATAGGTTGTAGGATTGAGTCTGCTGCTATGCATCCACAATCCTGAAAGATGGTACACTAAGAGGGTAATTATAGCTTAAGAATAGACGAGTCTCTTCAGTTTATTAGATCTCTTGTAAGCAACCTGCTCACACTGTGGTAAATCCAGCAGTGCCCAGCATGGAGTGTGGGAACCCATCGCCCTGACTTACACTGAACTCCATCCCATTGAGGCGGGGAGCGTTAGCTGCCCGGCTTCCCCCTATTGTTGCTAATGCAACATAGGAAGCTTCTCATGTTCTGCTTTAGTTTAGCCCCGCTGGAGGTAGCTGTGTATCAGGCATGTCAGGTGGGGGTGGGGGTTAAACTTATGTCTATCAGGCAAATTCTCAGGGTGGTGGGATAACATACAAAAGAAAGCCTTACTGGTACATTATTTAAACTTATGTTTATTCATATCATGATCTGATCACCACGCTCAATATATCCCATATGCATGGGGGTATTATTGGGATAACAATACAAAAGGTTTGCTAGGGTATATCCTCTCTCACTCAGACTCAGCCTCCCCCGAATCAAACTCACCCCCTCCCCCGAATCAAAATCCTGGCTATGGGCGTGCTGTGTATTGTGGGATTGTAGCCGATAGGCTCCATAGCTAAACTGGAAAAGAACCCGCATATGCCACCGAATTCAGCCCTTTCTGATGAGATTGATAGTCTTCCTGTGAATTTTACCATATTCTTCCACACTGAATATTTTCCACTCCCCATATTTTTCTCCTATGTAAACAGTGTATGGTCCCAGGATTGCTTCAGAGGCCAGGGGGAAGGACAGATCCACAATGCCATGATGATGAGGCTTCACATCCACCCACTGGCCAATTCGGTTTTCTTTAGGATCCTGTGCACAACAACAAGGACAAATAACTGTGATGCTTCTTGCTTGTACGTATCTAGTAGGCATGGTTTCGAATCCAAAAATGGCGATTCTAAAATCAAAGGGGGGGGGGGGGATTTTTTTTGATTAGTAAAGAAAAGACTTACAAAACATTTTCCAAAAATTTCTAAATGTAACTTAATTACTAACGAAATTCGTTAGTAGTTCGTATGCCAGCGCATGCGCATTCAGATGGTTTTGGCCTACAACTCCCAGAAATCCTAACAGCTGGTAAATTGGCTGGGATTTCTGGGAGTTGTAGGAAACTTGAATAAATCACACTGAATTCTAGATGGGACTCTCCAAATAGGAAGGAGGGAGGGAAGGAGGGAGGGGGTATTCTATTCTTGGAAGCAGCAAAAAAAAAGGAGGAGGAGCCCCCCCCTCACTCCTCGCTGCCTCTCTCTCACCCCGATCCTGAGGGAGCGAGGGCCCAAGTTTGCCCAGGCTGGTCATATACCTACATTCCATGCACATGCAATAATACAGCAGTAATAACAATGGGTATAAGAAGAGGTAAAATTCAAACCCGAAGTATTCTGACTGTGCTCCCTCCTCAAACTGCAAAAGGCTCTTCTCTGAGCCCGGAAAAGGCAAAACCCGGGCACAGCATTTGCTTCCTGGGTGCACACACATACATATTCTTGGGGGATTTGCTGCAGAATCTTCTCTATGAGGCCGGGATTCTGCAGCAAATCTCCCCCAAGAAAATGTATGTGTGTGCTCCCAAGCAGCAAACGCTGGCTTTTCCCCAGGCTAATTTCCCGGGCTAATAAGAGAAGGGCCCATTTGCACCGCATGAGGAGAGACCAGTCAGAATACTTCGGTTTGAATTTTACCTCTTGTTATTGTTATTACTGCTGTATTATTGCATGTGCATGGAATGTAGGTATGACCAGTTGGATTACTTATAATATTAGGCACTTACAGTAGCATTCATTCTATTATACATTAGGTTGGTTTCTCACCCCAATACTCTTTGATGCTTTAGATCCTGGCAGGCAGGAGAGGCAGGGAAGCCTGGAAAAATGTAAACAGAGAGGTTTACTCAGAAGTAAATTCACAAAGGAGGGCCCTTCATCCAAAGTGCCCTCCTTTGCAGATTTACTTGAGTAATCCCTCTGTTTACATTTTTCCGGCTTCCAGCCGAAAGAAGGAGCGAGTTTAGGGCTTGCCTTGCCATAATACTTATTGGCAAGGGAGGCGGGAGGGTGGTGAGAGAGAAGGAGGGTGCCCCCTTACGACCTAATAACGACACTTAAGAAAATCCTGGCCCCGAAGTTCGAAAAGGAAGTCCACTTCCTGGTTGGCGTTCCAGGTGCGGAAATATTCGAAAGTAGCATTTCTTACGAATTTCTTACGAAACGAATCATTTTCATAACTTTTTTCTCATGCCTAGTATCTAGTCATCAACAATGCTGACATTCCTCTGAACCTTTTCTACAATACACATTGGACATATTAGGTACCAGGTAGGATGTTGAATGCTTTAGCCACGGTTGTTATTGTGTGCCATCAAGTCACGTGCAGGATCCAGGAGTAGCCGGACCACGAGCAGAGGCGACGACCGACCGAGGCAGCAGCCGAGAAGGTCCAAATCGCGTCTGCGTGGGCAGCAGGGATTAAGTAGCTGAGATTTCGGCAACAGAGGAGTATTGCGAGACTATGGAAGCCACACGGATTTCACTCTCACCGCAGGTGTGATCTCGTGTTGAGAGCGAATCCCGTGTGGCTTCCATAGTCTCGCGATACTTGCTCCGGAACCCGGAAGTGGGTAATTTTTAAAAATATTATTATTTATTTATTTATTTTTATTTTTTATTAAAGAGCTTAGGGGGCCGCAGGGAAGGGGTATACGGCCCCCGGCCCGCCAGTTGGACATCCCTGCTTTATCCTAAATGCTAGGGACCAGAAGTGTTCTGCATTTTGGTTTATTTTGGATTTTGGAATTAGACATTTTGGAGATGGAAAGCATAAGCACAAGATTTATCCAAGTTTTATTTACACCTGATATACACTGTATATAACTCAAGTTTAAGCCTAGTTTTTCAGCCCTTTTAAAAGCCTGATTCGGCTTATACTCGAATCAAGGTTATTTATTATTTTACTCTATTATTGTTGTTGTTATTATTATTATTACATTTATTATTTTATTCTATTTATTATTGTTATTATTACATTCATCACTTTATTATTACATCTATTTTAACCCTTATTATTATTACATTTATTATTTTATTCTATTTATTATTGTTATTATTACATTTATCACTTTATTATTATTACATCTATTTTTACCTTTATTATTATTATTACACTTATTATTTTACTCTCTTTATTATTATTGGAAGGATAAATAAGCACATTTACATTGAAGAAGGTTAGAATAATTGGTTGAAGCAGTGTTGGATGGTCTTATCTTAAATTACAGCTTTATGTAAATATTCAAAAACATTTAACCCACCGATGCCTCAATTAATGTAATTTTATTGGTATTTATTTTTATTTTGAAATTTACCAGTACCTGCTGCATTCCCACCCTCAGCTTATACTCGAGTCAATCACTTTTCCCAGTTTTTGTGATAAAATTAGGTGTCTCAGTTTATATCCGGGTTGGCTTATACTTGAGTATATACGATATAAGCTGAAGATAATTTTAGACACAATATTTTAAAAGATGTTTGTGCATGACACAAAATTTGTGTACATTGAACCATCAAAAGCAAAAGTGTCATTATCTCAGGCATTCATGTGGGAATATTTTAGATTTAGGGATTCCGCATAAGGGATGCTCAATGGTACAAACAATAGCAAAAAAAAAATCTGTGTGGGTATCTGTGAATATTAATTATCATCTGAACAATGGATTTCTGTGAGTTTTTCAGGCTGTATGGCCATGTTCCATTAGCATTTTTTCCTGATGTTTCTCCTGCATCTGTGGAGGTCTGTTGTTCATTTAAAGCAAGTGTAAATGTTGCAATCAGCAAGATTGAATAGCATTGATTAGCCATGAAGCTAATCAATGAGTGAGGGTATCTTACAAGATATAAAAGAAAGAGGAGGGTTAGGAGTCCCAAATCTTAAATTATACTATGATGCAAATTGCCTGGCATGGTTATCCAGGGAATGGTGCAAGTTAGAAAACAATAGATTATGAAATTTAGAAGATTTTGATTTAAAATTTGGTTTCCATGCTTATCTGGGGTACAACAAAATAAAAGCAGACACAAATTTCCGGAACCATTACATCAGAGGAGCATTAATAAAAATTTGGACAAAATATTATAAGAAAATATATACGAAAATACCAATGTGGTAATCAATAAAGGAAGCATTTAGAATCAGGCAATTAGACGATACTAAATGGACAACATACAAAGATCTACCCTGGTGGAATGGGCGGGAATTTGTTCTGAAAACCAAGCAGCAATTAGCCATAGAAGACCAAGAGATGAACTGGTTTTCCTACCTTCAAATTAGTGAAATATTTAGAAAAGATAAAGAAATTGGATTTGAAAGTCGAAATAATGAATTAGTTGAAATACTATTAGGTAAAGACCAAAAATTAGTTGGAAAAATATACAAACTACTTTTAAGATAGGAAAATGAAAAAGACCAATACAAAGATCATTTGAGAAAATGGTCTAGAAATATTGGCTACAAAATAAACTTAGAGACATGGAAATCAATTTGGAAAAATAATATAAATATCTTATATTGCCAACAATATAAAGAACATTGGATTAAATTAATATACAGGTGGTATTTGGCCCCTGAGAGACTTGCTAAAATCTATAAAAATACAAGGCCTAATGGTTGGAATTGTAACAGGAAAAATGAAACATTTTTCCATCTTTGGTGGTTGTGTCCTAAGGCAAGGAAGTTTTGGGAAATGATTCAAAAAGAAATTGAGAAAATTATTAATAAAGAATTGGTAGGGAAACCAGAAATGTTTCTATTGGGGAAACCAAGGGGGAATAAATTTATAGGATTAAGCACAGTGAAGACAGGAAAGAGTGAGGAAGAATGGATCTTCATCCTGAGGGTTTCTTCAGAATAATTTGACTGCACACTGTTGGGAGTTAGAAGGGTCAATTACATGCAGATGTTACTTGATTGAATGCAAATGTAAATTCCTGTCCTGGGGGAACATGAGTTACTTTGGACTCGCAGGGAGGACGGGTATAATTCTTTTGCTTCCTACCATGATCCAGATTGTAACAATTCCAGCAAATTTCCAAACAAACTGTTTGGGGATTTCACACCATGCCTTGGAATATTATTTTCTTTTCACATCCAGTAGTTTGCTAAATATAACAGATTTTGGGCCCTTGTTTGTTGCTAATGTAGCAGATTTTAGTGCTATCCCATATTTGCATGTGATTTTTCCCTCACTTGAGACATGGTGTGGATGTGGTTTTTCTCCATTCCTGAAAATTCCTCAATGAACTCTCCTGGCTTTCATTTGCTCTTCTCCTCTTCCGGATTTCTATTTTTCTATTTTTAAAGGTTTACTACTTGTACTCGGCCACGTGTTGCTGTGGCGTAGTAGAAAAGCACAATCAAATGAACTGCCACACCCAAGATGAATGGCCATCTGTCTTGAGTCCTTTGATTGTGCTTTTTCAGCATGAAGGTCGAAGGGGGTTGCCACAGCAACGCATGTCTGGGTAGAGATAAAGGTAGAGATAAAGTACAGGTAGAGATAAAGCTTTCTTTCTTTCTTTTCCCCAATCTTTGCCCTATCCCTCCTCTCCCTTCCCTCCCTCCTTCCTCTCTCCTCCTGTCTTTCTCTCCCTTTCTCTTTCATGTTGGGAGGGGAGAGGAACTGCCAGGCGTGCCTGGCCCCTGATTAGGGCTGGCATTCTCGCGTGTGGGGGTTTTTTTGCAATTGGGAGGGGGGAGAATAGGAGCTTCTGCGCTTGCGTGGCCCCTGATTGGGGCTGGCGTTCGCGCGCGGGCTGGAGGAGAGGAGCTGTGGCGTGTGGCGTGCCCCTGATGTTCCCACGCGCGGTATGTTTTGTTTATTTTGTTTGGGAGGGCGGAGGAGAAGAGCTGTGTTGCGTGGCTGGCCCATGTGCCATTTTTTTCTGGCGCGGTGGTTTATGGGAGTTGTAGCTCTTAAAGTTTTTTGTGTTTTGTGACTGTTGCCTATTATTTTTGGGGGGTTTTGTGGTAAACATACCTTGTTCGGTTATGGGTTTATGTGGCCTGGTTTGGTGTGTCTGCGTTGTGTGGTTTTGCTGTCTATAAACTCCTCAGCACGACAGCTCTCTTTTTATATATATAGATTATATAGCTCTAGTGCAGGGGTGCCCACACTTTTTCATCATGCGAGCTACTATATGAACAATCAAGTTGAAAAGATCACCTATTGTGCATGTGAGCGTGTGCGCGCATGTGCGCGCGCACACTCCTACTGCAGTCTTCCGTCCGCACGGGGCTTCTTTCTTGCCTGCCCACGAACTCGCCACTGCGCTCACCCGGGAAGGGGATCCTCCTTGCCTGCGCGTGCTCTCTCTTAATGTCTTCGTTGTTTTCCTCCTTCCTGCTGCGTGCTTTCACGAAGCAGGAAGTCCCCATCCCGTCCTGCTTTTTGCGTGCACAGCAGGCCCCTCTCATGCACGCAGCAGGAGGGTATTTATGGGCGGTCATGTCACCACACCGTGCATGGCAAGACGAGCGCCAGGGCCCACTCACTAAAGCCTCATTTTGGCAAAAGAAGCCCTGCGAAGGCGGCGGCGGGAGCGCACGTGCGCACGTATGGCAGGAGCATGCCATCTGGCTGGTGAGGCCCAAAGATCACCTGGAAGAGGGCCGAAGATCACCTAGGTGCTCCCGATCACCATAATGAGCACCCCTGCTCTAGTGCTATCGTGATATAAGGCTATGCCATAATAAAACTTCAGTCTAAACTAGTGCATATTCTCCCTCACACGCTATTTCATATCTCTAGCTTTTCATATATTTAAAAGTATTTTTCATACAGTCCTAGTGCTAAAGTGATATAAAGTGATATATGCTAGCATCATAATGCCAAAACAGAGGGCATGGGGGTGGGGGGTGGGTGGGGACATCCAGTGGGGACATCCAGTTTGGAAACGTGAAATGTAGTAACTTCTGCAAGAAACTCTGCGGTATTTGCATGATTAACACCGTGTCTAATTTGGCCAAGGTTACAAAATAAAATTTGGTCTGATTCCTTAAAACAGGCTGTGTGTTCTTAGGACACTTCCATTTGAGCAGGTTCCAGAGTAGGTACATTTGAGCAATTATTTATTTACCAGTGTACAGAGATAACCATCTGTTCAACCAATAAGTGAACATAGGTAAATGTGACCAAAGCTCAGATGTGTGATGAAACCACACACACACACACTGCCCCACCACAACATAGCAGGATAATCTACTGCTAACAATCAGTTTATCAAATATGTACACTTTAGTAAATGTTTCATAAATGAAAGCATTTCGGTCAGTCCTATGTTTTTCACCCCACATTCAAGGATAGAATGGGGAATGGAATCCAATTGCAAACCTGGGACTTCATCCCATGGGTTTAGTGCTCCATTTCCATGCGCTTTGTAAATGGAGCCCCACGGGATTTCCACAAAAGCCATCACATGCTGTAAAGGCACTTTCAGTGGGACTCTGTGAGGCTCCATTTCCACAGCACATAGAAACAGAACCCTAAACCCTTCTTACTCAACTCCAAATAGAGATGTGGGAGAAAGAGAGGCATCAATGTGGTAAGGATGTGGGATGGCTGGCTATCCCAGAAGACAGGGAAACATGGGAGGGGAGGGGGTAAAATGGTTTCCTCCACTTCCCCCCCTCCCCCCCTCCCCAACTTTTGGGACGAAGTCTCTGGTTAAGTTAACCGTATCATTTTCAAAATTAGAGTCCCCAAAGCTGCAAAAGCTTTACGGTTGTAGTGTAGGCATGTCCTAAAGAGTGCTCAAATACTCTCAAAAGGACAGGATGGGCACAAAAAGTAAATGTCAAAGGATTGCTTCTAGTTACTCACTGTTAGCCATATCAAAGGGATCTGCAAATAGAAAGGGAGAAGGGGAAAACAAATCAACATCATAAGAAACATAACAGTCCGCAATTTCCTTCAACATTCAGCAAAACCACTCCCCCCCGCGCTTATCACATGAGGGAAGAATCCGCTGGCCAGCTTTCCCCATTGAAGCCAATGCAACCACGGGCTTTTTTGGGTGGCAACTCTGGTTCCGCAGCAGATTTGCTACAGAATCAACCCAGAAGTACTTCTCCTGTGTGTGATGGGAGCTGACGGGCTCCGTCACAAAACTGCTGTAGAACCAGAGTTGCCACCAAAATTTGCCCCATGTAAAGAAAAAGGTCTTCACACTTACGTCTTTATTCCACATAAGTGAAATAGGAAAGCACCGAGTTGAGCAGGGGTGCCCACACTTTTTCAGCATGCGAGCTACTTTTAAAGGAAGCAAGTCACAAAGATCTACCTGCGTGCAGTCCCTTCGCCGCACGCGCGCTCCCCTTGCCACCATTTTTCCACCCGTGCGGTGCTTTTTCCGCCCGCAGGGCATTGAGGGAAGGAAGGAGCGCGAGGCGGAAAAGAGCATTCTTTGAACTGCCTCCCTGTCTCCTTCCTCGGGCGCGTGGGTGGGGAATGCAGCATGCGCCTCCCCCCCCGATTTGGACCCCCCAAAATATTTTTTTTTAAAGTTCGATCTTTGGTGCTTCTGCGCCTGCGTGCAGGGCGCCATAGACTCTCAGAGGCAGTTCAGCTGCCTCTGCGAATCTATGGCGCCCCCCTGCGCACAGGCGCAGAAACGCCAATGATCGTCCCTCACTTCTAAAGCCCTCCCTCCTAAACCCTCCCTCCCAAAGCCGCGGCATGCCGCCCGCCTCAGATTTCGCCACTTCTGAGGCAGCCGGCATGTCATGGCCCTGGGAGGGAGGGGCGAACCGCGGGGGAGATGCTCCCTCACAGCTCGTCCCTTCCTCCCAAGGCCGCGGCATGCCGCCCGCCTCAGAAGTGGCGAAATCTGAGGCGGCCGGCATGTCACGGCTCCGGGAGGGAGGGGCGAACCGCGGGGGAGATGCTCCCTCACAGCTTATCCCTTCCTCCCAAGGCCGCGGCATGCGATTTCGCCACTTCTGAGGAAGCCGGCATGTCACTGTCCCGGGAGGGAGGGGCGAGCTGCGGGGATGCCCTTGGGGGCACTGCCGCGCATGCGCAGCATCGGCTCCGGGGGTGGGGCTTTCCTTCCTCCTCCTCGCGCCAGCGGGGCGGACCCAGGGATTGGCGGGGCGGGAGGGGCGGGGCTGGTGGCTGGGCGGAGCTGGCGGCGGGGGCAGTGCCTTTGGCCTTGGGTGGCCAAAGGCCATGATCCGGGCCTGCTTGAGGCAGAGGAGGAGGAGAGCGAGGCTGTAGCGGACGCTCCCTAAGAGACACAGCAGGCAGAAGAAGCACCGCGAGAGCAGAAGCCAGCAGCAGGAGCACGCATGCGCGCAGGGTGTGTGCGTGCATGGCAGGAGCGCCCCATCCAGCTGGTGAGGCCCGAAGATCGACTGGAAGAGGGCTGAAGATCGACTAGTAGCTCGCGAGCTACCTAATGAGCACCACTGGAGTAGAGTAAGGAGACTTTCTGCACATCATGTGTTATCCGTGGTCAGACAATTGGTCAAATCAAGAGCTTACCTTTCTTATAACAAGGAAATTATACTCACAGTTTCATCAATGGCCTTAAATTCTTCGTTAAGTCTTATAATCCGTAACTTGGCTGGGAGAGGAAAAGCAGAAGTTATTTGTTGTTGTTTTGTTCAGATTTTTGTGAATTTTTCACGCTGTCCTTATTTTTCTCCTTCTTTCTCCTAAAGTCCATGTTCCTGTTACTATGGACTGATCTCTTTTTCTCTCACTTGATTTGTCAAATGACTTCTGCTTATCAACTGATTGATTTAATTGTCTTTTCTCACTTTCCTCTCGATGCAATCAAACTTAATCCCTCTCAGATCTTCAGTGGTTAGAATTGTTCACATATCCTCCTTCCTCAAAGGCAATATGTTCCATGATCTACATCAGGGCTTATACCCAAGGGCCATTCCTCACTGATCACCTGGGGGCTGAAGGGTCTAAAACAAAGTGCCCCCTCTGGCTCCATTTACTTACAATTGACCTTGAGTTGTGGAGTTGTAGTTCAACTCCATCCAGAAGCACTGTGGACTCAAATAATGATGGATCTGGACCAAACATGAATACTCAATTACCCAAAAACACTGATGGATTTGGGGGAATTTTTTAACTTTGAGTTATTTGAGTCCACAAAAAATTGGGACACACCAAAAAAAGCCCCAAACACCTTTGTCTGGCTTGATGGGGCCTCCTTCCCAGAGGCGGGTGGAGGAGGCCCAAAGAGCTCCCTCCCTCCCTGAAGGGAAAACAAGCCGAGGGGGCAGGCGCAAAGGAAGCCACGTTGTGCCCTGCACGCAGGGGAAGGCAGCACAACAAGGGGGAGGGGCGCAGAGGAGGGGAAGAAAGCGCCGCCAAGGAAACCGCCGCTGAGGGACCCTCCCCCTCACCCAATGTCCCACTGTTTTTAGATTGATTGATTCGAGCCAGACCCTTCCTTACCCATACTGTGGGAGCCCTGCCACAGGGCCGAAGCGCCAACGCTGCCGCCGTCCCCGAAGAGCCCCACTGGAGCCGAGGCCAAGCTCAGGCCAGGCGTGGCGGCTCTCCCATCCGCGAGGTAGGAAGCGAGGGCCCACCACAGGAAGAGGACGGAGCCAGGAGGGGCTTTCCCTGCCTCACTCCCCTCCTCCCTCTCTCTGAGGGAATGGGGGCTGGCCTGGAAGCAGCCGCGAGGGAGGAGGAGGCACGCGCCCAGGCCGGCCACAAATCCCGCGGGACCCGAGATTTCGGCAGCTATCACGAGACTACGCAGCCACAGACGGGATTTCGACCTCCATCGAAATCCCGTCTGTGGCTGGCGTAGTCTCGCGATGCTTGCCTAAATCTGGAAGTAGGTTTATTTTATTTTATTTTATTTTATTTTTGTATTTTATTAAAACAAGTTAGGGGGCCAGAGGGAAGGGGCTTGGGGGCCGTGTACGGCCCCAGGGCCGCCTATTGGACAGCCCTGGTCTACATAATACTTGAACCTACTTTTCTTTAATTTCTACTAGTGATCGTTTTCCCCAATTTCCCCCTATACATGCAATAAATGTTTCATGAAAGATGAAACCGATTAAAAGTACATAATGGATTTGTTTCTAATTAAATTCACCTGGGACTAATGTAATCCATTTGTCTTGGCACTGAGCCTTTCTGCAACACCTATGGCTACATCATCTGACATTGTTCTGCCACCAACACATCTCTACACCTTGGTTTCATATAATTAATTCAATGCATAATTGTGGGGAACTCAAAAGCTCTTCCTAACTGGTTATCTATGCTGATCTAGAGAATCCACAGGATCAGGGCTCTCACAAGGAATTTTGCTTAATTTTAACAGTTGCTCATGTTCAAATAAAATAAAATAATAACCATTGGAAGAGACTGCATGGGCCATCTTGTCCAACCCAGCCCGGATTAACACTTTTTTGCGCCTTAGGCCACACTTTGGAATTATGCCCCCTTTAAGCCAACCTCCCGCCACCTCCAAGGTCTCCATTCCCACCGGCTGGAAAACTCCGCTGTGGTCTGAAGGTCTCCTCGGGAGTCGGGAGGCTTGGGGAGAGCGCAGCAGGTGCAAACTCACTCCAAAGGCCCGCACAAGAGAGAGAGAGAGAGAGAGTGCATGCGAGAGAGAGAATGCGCGTGCGAGAGAGAGAGAACGCGCGTGAGAGAGAACGCACGCGCGCGCGAGAGAGCGCATGCGAGAGCGAGAGAGAAAGAGCGTGAGAGAGAGAGAGCGCGCACAAGAGAGAGAGCGCGAGAGAGAGAGAGAGAGCGTGTGAGAGAGCGAGAGACGGAGGGGACGGAGCAGAGACTTTGCCGGGAGAAGGAGCGAGGAGGGGCATGAGAAAGGGGGAAAGAGGGGCGCAGACCAGGGGTTTTTTGGTCTGTGATCTGCGCCCCCCCCCCCTCGGCTTGCGCCCCTAGGCCATGGTCTCGTTGGCCTTATGGGTAATCCAGGCATGCTCCAATCCTGTGCACAACCAAAGCACCCTCAACAGATGGCCAGCCAGGCTCTGTTTAAAAGCCTCCAAGGGGCTTCCACCACATCCTGAGCCCGAGAACAACAACAATAGGTTCCTAGAGTAGAAAGGAGACCTCCAAGGGCCATCCAGTCCAACCTCCTTCTGCCATAAGGGAAAAACACAATCAAAGCATTCCTCACAGATGGCCATTCAGACTCTGATAATAATAATAACAATGGGTTCCTAGAATAGGAGGACACCTCCAAGGGCCATCCAGTCCAACCTCCATCTGCCAGGGCCCTTCCACACATCCTTATAACCCTGAATATTAAAGCAGAAAATCCCACAATATCTGCTTTGAACTGGGTTTTCTGAGTCCACACTGCTATATAATCTGATTCAAATCAGATAACATGGGACTTTATTCAACTGTGTGGAAAGGACCTCAGATAACCCAGGGCCCTTCCACACATCCTATTTTACAGTTGACACACACAAACTGATTTCTTACTACTGGACGAATTGCTGCCAAATATAGTTCACCTGCAACCAAAGAGCATTCTGAACCCCACCAACAACAGAATTGGGGCAAACTTCCCACACAGAACTCCCATGACCAACAGAAAATACTGAAGAGGGAACTGACCTTTCCTTATGGGAATTGCAGTTCACCCAGAAACAAACTGACCTCCAGCGATGATGAGGAGCTTGGCCAGGGGCGAGTGTTGGGAGGCAAAGGCTCCCTGAACAGCCAGCCCATGTGGGAGCCTTCCTCCCAGCTCTGCCCCACACATACCCCCACAACCAACAGCAAATATACAGGAAGGAAAGGAACGAAGGAATGAGGGAGGGAGGGAAGAAAAGCCAGCCAGGCAGGCAGGAAGGAAAGAGGTGAGTAAGAAAGGAAGGGAAGAAAGGAAAGAAGGAAGGAGGAGAGGAAGAAGGAACGGAAGGAAGGAAAGAGGGAGGGAGGAAAAAAGGAAGAACAGAAGGAAGGGGAGGAAGGAGCCGCGTGCTCCCGAAGGGAGGAGGGGCCTTAGCTCCGTGTTGCGCGCTGCTGCCAGGAAGGAAAGAGGTGGAAGGAGAAGAGGAAGAAGAAAATGAAGGAAGGAAAGAGGGAGGGAGGGAGGAAAACAGGAAGGAAAGAAGGCAAGAAGGAAGGGAGAAAGGGAGGGAGGGAGAGAGAGAGAGAGAGAGGAAGGAAGGAACAGAAGGGAGGGAGGGGAAGAAGGGAAGGAAGAAAGGATGGGAAGTAGGGAAGGAAGGAAAGAGAGAAGGAAGGAAGGAAAGAAGGAAGGAAAGAGAGCAAGGGGGAGGGACAGGGAGGGAGAAAAGAGGAAGCCCTTTCACCGGCGTCGGGAGCCTGCGGGGTGGGACTGAGCCTTCCTCCCGCCCTGCTTGCGATCTACCACTGAAGACCGGTAGATCTACGCCAGGGCTGTCCAACTTCTACCGGCCCAGGGGCCTGAATTCCGGTCACTGATGGCCTGGGGGGCCGTAGGGTCTGCCCCCGGCCCCGGCTCCACCCCCTCCCCGCCCCCGGCTCCGCCCTCTCCCCGGCGCCCTCTCCCCTCTCCCCTTATTTTTATTTAATATTAAATATATTTAATTCCATCCTCCCCTCTCCCCTTATTTTAATGTATCCCATCTCCCCTTATTTCATCTTTAAATATATTTAATTTTATATTTAATACATGAGGGGAGATGGGGAGGGACTGAGGAACCCCCTGAGGAGCCCCCTGCTTCGGCCTACCTTTTCCAAACCCGCAGGGTCCAGGAGTACCCGGACGACGAGAGAGGCGACGACCGACTGAGTCGAAGGAGGTCCTAATCGCGTCTGTGGGCCTCAGCGATCCAGTAGTAGAGTAGCTGAAGAGTATCGCGAGAAGACGCATCACACCCGGGATTTCACGGTCAACGCCGGCGTGAACTCGCGTTGACAGCGAAATCCTGTGTGGATTGCGTATTCTCGCGATACTTGCTCCGAACCCGGAAATAGGTATTTTTTTAAAAAAATTATTATTTATTTTATTTTTCAATTTTTATTTTTTTACTAAAAAGCTTAGGGGGCCGTAGGAAAGAGGCGGGGGCCGTATACGGCTCCCGGGCCGCCAGTTGGGCAGCCCTGATCTACGCAATGAGCACCCCTGACCTACAACAACCCAATGCTATGAATTCCTGGGAGTTATAGCTTAGCGAGGCACCAGTACTCTTTGGCAGAAGTGGCTAAAGGCCTTGTAAAATTACAGCTCACAGGATTCCATCACATAGAACTGTGCCAGCTAAAATGGCATCACACCGCATCGTTTCTGCAGTCTCGATGCACCCATACTTTTTTTTCTGGGTTCTTCTGTCCACTTCTGCTTACCTGTTTCTCCAGGTTTGTAAAAGGGCTTATCAAACTCCACGACGTTCCTTGTTTTATGCTTCCTGATCACCACCTTCTTTCGTTTTTCAAAACTCACACTATCACCCTTTTGGATAAGGACATGAACATGGGCCACTTCGTCTCCCACTTGCTTCACAATTCAAAAAAAGAAAAGCAAAATCAACTTTGGGCAGGAGGACAGAAAACCATTTTGCAAGAGTAGAAGACATCTGGGATTTCCTCAGAAACCCCAGACCCCCCAAATCCTAGCAAATGGGGAGTCGAGGCCACGCACACTTCTCCCCATTTATTGCTCCTCCCTATATGCCCATCCCATCTTTTTCTCTCTTCACACTCCCAGCTCACCCTTGTTTCTAAATGACCTGATCCTGAAAGGCCAAATGTGTTTCAATGTGTGTGTTCGTTGTTTTGTTTTGGTTTTTTTTGCTGTACTTACCACCTTAATTTTTTTTACATCGAAATGAAGCTTTTTTTGCTCAGCATATCTCCTGGTAATCCCCAAAAATCACTGCTACTGTTTATTCCTTAGTGGACTTACAACACAATCACTTGGAAGCCTCTATCCTGTGGTGTTCCCATGGTGTGGGATAGCTACTTATCAGAATTATGTCAAATCTGATAGTTTAAGTGCTGGTATTTCACAAGTGCGACACCTGAGTTGTGTGAAACAGAACTTACAGGTGGGCAGCATACTGTACCTCCACCCTGCTATTTATTTATTATTTGGGCTTATATACCGCCACTCCCCGAAGGCTCGGAGCAGTTTACAAAAAATCCATATAATAACATATAACAATTAAAACCAAGTTAAGACCAAATTAAGACCAGTTAATAGCTCAAAAGCCTTCCGAAACAAATCTGTTTTACATGCCCTCCGGAAAGCAAGCAAGGGCTCAGACTTCGGCAGGCAATGCATTCCATAATTTTTAATAACCTTTAAGGCCTTCTATGGTCTTGGGCCAGTGTACTTAAGGCAGTGTTTCTCAACCAGTGTGCCGGGGCACACTAGTGTGCCGTGAGCGATCATCAGGTGTGCCGTGGGAAATTGGAACCTCCAGGAAGGGGGGGAGAAAGTCTAGTGTGTTGAAGTATAAAAACCCTAAGAAACCTACCTCGATAAAGGCACAAAATTACAAACACCCCCCACCCGTTGTCTATTTGGTCTCTCCCTCTCCATGCATTGGGAAGGCCAGCCTCCCTTTCCCCAAGTAGAGACCGCCTCTTGCCTCCTGGGGGTTCTGTGTGGGAAGTTTGGCCCGGTTCTATCATTGGTGGGGTTCAGAATGCTCTTTGATTGTAGGGGAACTATAAATCCCAGCAACTACAACTCCCAAATGTCAAGGTCTATTTCCCCTGAACTCAATCTGCGTTCGTATTTGGGCATATTGAGTATTCATGCCAAGTTTGTTCCTGATCCAACATTGTTTGAGTCCACAGTGCTCTCTGGATATAGGTGAACTACAACTCCAAAACTCAAGGTCAATGCCCACCAAAACCTTATAGCTTTTTTTCTTGGTTATGGGAGTTCTGTGTGGGAAGTTTATGTCTTTCTGCCATTCCTGCCAGGATATCTATGTTGTGTTCATTGAAATAGGCCCAGGTTTCACACTGAGTGTATAAATACATTTAAAAACATATTAACTATAAGTATTACTGTGTTAGAGTGTCATTTTGTGTCATTTTGGTTGGTGGTGTGCCCCAGCATTTTGTAAATGTAAAAAGTGCGCCGTGGCTCAAAAAAGGTTGGGAAACACTGACTTAAGGGACGGCCTCTCCCCATATCTACCCCAGAGATCCCTGAGCTCCGGCGAACAAAATCTTCTCAATGTTCCCTCTATTCGACAATATTGTTTGTCAACAACGAGACAAAAGGCATTTTCGGTGGCTGCATCAATGTTATGGAATGCGCTACCAGAAGAAGTTAGAGCAGTGTTTCTCAGCCTTCCTAATGCCGCGACCCCTTAATACAGTTCCTCATGTTGTGGTGACCCCCAACCATACAATTACTTTTCGTTGCTACTTCATAACTGTAATTTTGCTATTGTTATGAATCGTAATGTAAATATGTGATATGCAGGATGTACATATTTTCATTCACTGGACCAAATTTGGCACAAATACCTGATACACCCAAATTTGAATACTGGTGAGGTGCGGGCAGGGGGATTGATATTGTCATTTGGGAGTTGTAGTTGCTGGAAGTTATAGTTCACCTACAATCAGGGAACATTCTGAACTCCACCAATGGGGGAATTGAACCAATCTTGGCACACATGACCAACAGAAAATACAGGAAGGGTTTGGTGGACATTCACCTTGAGTTTTTGAAGTTGTAGTTCACTTACATACAGAGAGCGCTGTGGACTCAAACAATGATGGATCTGGACCAAACTTGGCATGAATATTAAATATGCCCAAATGTGAACACTGGTGGAATTTGGGGAAAATAGGCCTTGACATTTGGGAGCTCTAATTGCTGGGATTTATAGTTCCCCTACAAAGAGCACTCTGAACCCCACCAATGATAGAATTGGGTCAAACTTCCCACACAGAACCGCCATGACCAACAAAAAATACTATGTTTTCTGATGGTCATTGGCAACCCCTCTGGCAACCCCTCACGACCCCCCCAGGGGTCCCGACCCCCAGGTTGAGAAACATTGAGTTAGAGGAATTAGAGAACTGTCTTCATTCCATAGAGCTTGTAAGACGGTCCTGTTCCATTTAGCATTCCCATCTGAGTATAGTGGTTATATTGTTGCGTAGTTTTGATTCTATGTAGTGCTAGTGATAATTTTTAGATCAATTTTGTAGTTTTAACCCTGTAGTTTTATTCTCTGTTTGTATTTTATACTGCTGTAAACCGCTCCGAGCTTCTAGAAGGAGCAGTCTAGAAGCTGAAATAATAAATAAATAAATAAAATAGTGAAGGAGCCACGATCGAAAAGGCTCTGCGCCTGGTAGCTGTCAGATGGAAGATCTTAAAATTGGGGATTTCCAATAGATTTTGATCTTCAGATCGAAGTGATATCTGGGGTTGGTAGGGGGTGAGGCGGTCCCTCAAATACACAGGCTCCAGACCATGTAAGACCTTGAAGGTAAGTATCATCACTTTGAAGGTGATTCGTTGTTCACTATGACACTTCTATGTTTGTTTTTTAATTTTTAAAGGCACTTTGCAAAATACTAGGTGATTTTTTTGAAAATCTAGTGGGGGGAGAACAGTGGACATCATCACAGAAGCACATGGACTCATCAAACAACCTAAGTCCTGGGATTGTGGCACAATCGGGGTCTATTGTTGGCTTTTGCTCCTGACATCTTTATCACAGGTAGGCGGCCGACAGGTAAAGAGTTTAGCATGACATTTTGTGAAAGGGATAATCACCAAGGGTGACATTCCAGCTATTATGCCAGTTTACACCTCCGTGAATGTTCTTACACATCTGTACCTATTGTAGTGTTTCATTTTGCACAGGCAGTACCTCTTGATAAGTACTTTTGACATAAACCTCTTCTGCCTGCTTCTTCTTTATGATCCCCTCCCCTGCCACTCACTGTAGAAGCAGATTCTCTTACGTATTGCACTATTACTATAAACTGCTGTGGTAGTAAAGTTTATTGATTAGTCCACTGACCATATCAACAGTAAAAGACAAAAACAAGAAAATACACAAATAGATACTAATCATTGTTTTAAAACTTCTGTAATAGTGACACACTTTAAAACACAATTAAAACTTGATTAAGTTAGAAGTCCCGCCCCTAGGGCCTCTGACGCGGCTTCGCTCCGCCTCTTCCTCGCTCGCGCCAGCCCCTCCTTCCTTCATTCGAGGAAGGAGGGGTGCCCGACGCAAGCGAGGAAGACGCGGAGTGAAGTCCTGCCCCTAGGGCCCCTGACGCGGCTTCGCTCCACCTCTTCCTCACTCGTGCCGGCCCCTCCTTCGTTCACTCGAAGGAGGGGCACCCGACGCGAGCGAAGAAGACGCGGAGCGAAGTCCCGCCCCTAGGGCCTGTGACGCAGCTTCGCTCCACGTCTTCGTCGCTCACGCCAGGCACCACTCCTTCCTTGAGTGAAGGAAGGAGGGGGCGGTGCGAGAGAGGGAGAGGCGGAGCGAAGCCGCGTCAGGGGCCCTAGGGGCGGGACTTCGCTCCGTCTTCCTCGCTCGCGTCGGGCGCCCCTCCTTCCTTCACTCAAGGAAGGAAAGGCCCTGACACGAGCGACGAAGAGGCGGAGTGAAGTCCTGCCCCTAGGGCCTCTGATGCAGCTTCGCTCTGTGTCTTTGTCACTCATGCCGGGCGCCGCTCCTTCCTTGAGTGAAGGAAGGAGGGGCCGGCGCGAGCGAAGAAGAGGCGGAGTAAAGCCGTGTCAAAGACCCTAGGGGCGGGACTTTGCTCCGCCTCTTCGTCGCTCGCGTCGGGAGCCCCTCTTTTCTTCACTCAAGGAAGGAGAGGTGCCCGACGGGAGCGAAGAAGAGGTGGAGTGAAGTCCTGTCTCTAGGGCCTCTGACGCAACTTCGCTCTGCGTCTTTGTCGCTCGCGCCGGGCACCGCTCCTTCCTTAAGTGAAGCAAGGAGGGGCCGGCGCGAGCGAGGAAGAGGTGGAGCGAAGCCGCATCAGAGGCCCTAGTGGCGGGACTTCGCTCTGCCTCTTCGCCGCTCGTGTCAGGCGCCCCTCCTTCATTCTCTCAAGGAAGGAGGGGCGCCCAACGCGAGCAAGGAAGAGGCAGAGCGAAGTCCCGCCATTAGGGCCTCTGACGCGGCTTCGCTCCACCTCTTCCTCGCTCGCACCAGGTGCCGCTCCTTCCTTGAGTGGAGGAAGGAGGGGCCGGCGCAAGCGAGGAAGAGGCAGAGCGAAGCCGCATCAGAGGACCTAGGGGTGGGACTTCGCTCCACCTCTTCGTCGCTCACGTCGGACACCCCTCTTTCCTTCACTCAAGGAAGGAGGGGCGCCCGACGCGAGTGACAAAGAGGCAGAGGGGCCTATGGCGCTCCGTGCGCAGGGGCAAAAGCGCCTGAAGATTGACCTTTTAAAAAAAATTGGGGGGTCCGTATCTGGCGGCCCCCATGGCTACGCCCCTAGGCCGTGGCCTAGGGTGGCCTTATGGATAATCCGGGCCTGCCAGTAAGTCTTCTGTGTAATGAATGGTCCGAGGTATAGATTTCTCTCTTTCTTGTACAAAATACAACTAAACAGTACATGTGTAATATCCTCAAACTGCTGTGGTAGCATTGCTGTTTTGTTCTTGACAGGAGATACCCCTCCACATGCATTGCCCACTGTAACAATAGAGCAAGTGTGTGTGCTGCAGAAAATCTTATCAAGGACCTCATCCCATGTGCTTGGGGAGAACGGGGGAAAGAGGAGGCCTCCGTCTTAAAAAAAATAAATGGCGCGAAGCCTCTTACATATATGCTGTTATTACTGGTATGTATTGCCTAACTCCCGGCGGGTTTACTAAGGGGCCATGTATTTACCTTCATTATATTATATATTATGGTTTTCAAATCCCTTAGCCGCGACCCTGTGTTGCCTATCGAGTCCTGGGTCCGGAAGAAGCCGCATACGGCGAAACGATACGGCGCTGGGATACCCCGAATCGTCGACCCTGAAATCCCCTCTGCATGGATCTTCCCTACATATCTTCCTGCCCGTCCCCGGCACTCTTTGTTTTGGACTAATACTGTCCCCCAGTTTGGGAAAGAGATTGGCCGTTTGGGCTTTGATATTATTTGCAGAGGTTTTTCCTCTTTGGACTCTCAAGCGTGAGTACACGCTGGGGAAAGATTCCCCGCTACATGTATATATATTTCGCTAAGTTGTATGATGTACTTTGTAATACTCACCCAGTTGTGTTGTGTATGACAGATTGTCAATTGTATTATTGAATATTGTATATGATATTGTGCAATACAACTACTGGGTTACCATTACTGTTTGCTCCTATTCAGTATAATTGTTTGCTAGTCTACCCCCAGCTTTACTATGCTGGGACTGGAAGTCAGGTAATTTAATGACGTTTGTCAGTTTTAGATATTTGCGGACTGGCCAAGAACATATCCCTTGTGGTTATGAAGATGCTATTGTATAATATCTCTCAGAGAATGAAAAAGTTGAAAGTTGTGAGACTTACAGAGAAAGCTTGTGACTCTTCCTCTGGAACAAAGGCTGGGACCTGAACGGAAAAAGGGATGGAAGAGAAAGAAGGTGAAATAGCAACATTAAAATGATGCTCATTCTACTGAGTTACTAGGAACCCTCGGTGGCACAATGGGTTAAACCCTTGTGCTGGAAGGACTGAAGATCGGCAGGTCAGAGGTTCGAATCTGGGGAGAGGGCGGAAGAGCTCCCTCTGTCAGCTGTGGGAGAGAAGCCTCCCACAGGGATGGTAAAACATCAAAACATCCGGGCGTCCCCTGGGCAATGTCCTTGCAGACGGCCAATTCCATCACACCAGAAGCAACTTGCAGTTTTTCAAGTCGCTCCTGACACGAAAACCCCCATGAGTTACTCATATCTTAATAATAATATCTGCATTTTGTGGAATGGGGTGAAGTTTCATATGTGTGGGGAGGCAATCCCTGGTTATCTTGGTAGAATACAGGTCCTATATCAAGCCCATTAGACTAAGGCAGTGTTTTCCAACTGGTGTGCCGTGGCACACTAGTGTGCCATGAACGATCATCAGGTGTGCCTTGGGAAATTGGCCTCTATCCCTTTAAGCATGGAAATGAGCCCGGCGGAGGGGCGGGGCCGAGAGTGGCAGCCGGCGACAAACCTATTGGGAGCGCAGGGGCCCCGTCCCTTGGCTTTCCATTGGCCTCCTCTTCTCCGGAGGGAGGAGGGAGTGACATCGCTCTGACCCTGTCCCCTTCGCAGCAAATGATGAGGCAGAGTTGGGCGAAGAGGAAGGAAGGAGGCAGTAGGAGAGGGGTGGGGGGAAGTGGCCTTAGGGGCAGAGAGGGGTGGAGTGACCCCTCCGGGGCTGAGAAAGGGGTGGTGCGGCCTACCTGAACACACCCACCTGCCTGCCTGCCAGCCAAGGGCCGCCTCTTCCATGGCCTTGAGGAGAGAGCGAGAGAGCGACCGGCCTGGCCCAGCTCTCCCTTCCTTCTTCCCTTCCTTCCCGAAGCACGCTCTCCTGGCATTTCTCCTGCATCTATGACTAGCCTCCTCGGAGGTGGTGAGGTCTACCTCCCTTCCCCCCCTCCCCTCCAGAGATACCCCTGCCCTGCCTCTTGCCGCCTTCTTCTTCCTCTGTGTTCGGCCTCCCCTCCTGCCTCTTCAGCTCCCATATCCGATTATAAGATACTCGGATCCCTTTGGAAGAGCCAGACAGCCCAGTCCTGCCTCTTGACTTCCGGGCTTCCTTTCCCCTCCTGCCTCTTGAGCTCTGCTCTCTGGCCTTCACAGGCTGGAATTCCTTTAGAATAGCCAGAGATTCATAGAATCCTAGAGTTGGATGAAACCTCGTGGGCCTCTTTCACCCAGTATGCAGGAAAATTGCCTTCAAAGCACCCCTGACAGATGGCCTCTGCTTAAAAGCCTCTAAAGAAGGAGCCTCCACCACACTCCAGGGCAGAGAGTTCCACTGTTGAACGGCTCTCACAGTCAGGAATATATAAATAGATTTAAAAACATATTAACTATATGCATTACTGTGTTAAGAGTGTCGTTTTGTGTCATTTTGGTTGGTGGTGTGCCCCAGGATTTTGTAAACGTAAAAAATGTGCCGCGGCTCAAAAAAGGTTGGAAAACACTGGACTAGGGGACACTGGTTTAGATGTTACTACATGCAAATCAGTGGTTCTGTACACAGCCTCTACACATCCACTTGCATCCTTGGGTCTTACAGCTGCCAAAAGAAATGGAAAAGCATAAGTAGAGAAATTCAAATACTCTATACAGTGGTGGAAAACCATGGGATCAACCGTTCTAGGTATGGTAGATGTTTCTAACAACAATAAACCATAAATAGGTTGTGCCCATAACATGTTAAACTTGGTCTCTTTGCAGATTTACCTGGAATTCAGGGCACTCGTAGATCCCTGGCTTTTCCACATCTTTGTCCAATAGAGTGTGATTCTTGATCTTGGTTTCAATTATTAGTGACAGATGGACTGTCTCTGAAAGGGAGCTTAACAGTACGCAGAACTTTTCATTACCAGGATGATGAATAACTGCTGGGAAGGCCACAAGATAGTGACTGGATAAGAAAAAGAAAGAGGAAATAGGAGCCTTAACGGAGAAAGAAAATGACATGTTGCACTTCTTTATATAGAACAGATGGTCAACCGACATCCTACAGACAGAGTTAGCTGGTTTAAATTATGTTGATATAAATTTAAAGCCAAACGAATAAAAAAACAATTTAAGTATTTAAACCTAGTTGATCTAGCTTTCTAATATAGAAAATAATAGGCATGAGAAAAAAGTTATGAAAATGAAATGATTCGTAAGAAATTCGTAAGAAATGCTACTTTTGAGTATTTTCGCACCTGGAACGCCAACCAGGAAGTGGACTTTCTTTATAGAACTTCGGGGGCCAGGATTTTCTTAAGCGTCGTTATTAGGTCGTAAGGGGGGGGGGCACCCTCCTTCTCTCTCACCACCCTCCCGCCTCCCTTGCCAATAAGTATTATGGCAAGGCAAGCCCTAAACTCGCTCCTTCTCTGGAAGCCCGGAAAAATGTAAACAGAGAGGGATTACTCAGAAGTAAATCTGCAAGGAGGCACTTTGGATGAAGTGCCCTCCATTGTGGATTTACTTCTGAGTAAACCTCTCTACATTTTTTCCAGGCTTCCTGCCTCTCTTGCCTGCCAGGATCTAAAGCATCAAAGAGTATTGGGGTGAGAAACCAACCTAATGTATAATAGAATGAATGCTACTGTAAGTGCCTAATATTATAAGTAATCCAACTGGTCATACCTACATTCCATGCACATGCAATAATACAGCAGTAATAACAATAAGAAGAGGTAAAATTCAAACCGAAGTATTCTGACTGGTTCCTGCCTCATGCGGTGCAAACGGCTCTTCTCTATTAGCCCGGGAAAAGCCAGCGTTTTCTGCTTGGGTGCACACACATACATATTCTGGGGGATTTTGCTGCAGAATCCGGGCTCATAGAGAAGATTCTGCAGCAAATCCCCCAAAGAATATGTATGTGTGTGCACCCAAGCAGAAAACGCTGGCTTTTCCCGGCTCACAGAGAAGAGCCCGTTTGCACCGCATGAGGAGGGACCAGTCAGAATACTTGGTTTGAATTTTACCTCTTCTTATACCCATTGTTATTACTGCTGTATTATTGCATGTGCATGGAATGTAGGTATATGACCAGCCTGGGCAAACTTGGGCCCTCGCTCCTCGGGATCGGGTGAGAGAGATGCAGCGAGGGGGGCTCCTCCTTTTCTTTGCTGCTTCCAAGAATAGAATACCCCCTCCCCCCCTCCCTTTGCTCCCTCCTTCCTATTTGGAGAGTCCCATCTAGAATTCAGTGTGATTTATTCAAGTTTTGGCCTACAACCCCAGAAATCCCAGCCAATTTACCAGCTGTTAGATTTCTGGGAGTTGTAGGCCAAAACCATCTGAATGCGCATGCGCTGGCATACGAACTACTAACGAATTTCATTAGTAATTGTTACATTTTAGAAATTTTTGGAAAATTTTTGTAAGTCTTTTTTACTAATAAAAAAATCCCCCATTTGATTTTAGAATCGCCATTTTTGGGTTCGAAACCATGCCTAGAAAATAATGTTTTACAGCATTAATATAAGAAGCACGATTCAATTTTTCTGTTTTATTCTATAAATTTTCATTGTGAAATTATCTCAGTTTACATTTAATTAAAGTTTTCTACTTACTACATACAGGGGGAGGGAAAGTCTGAGGCTCTATTTGGGGATTGGGGTAGAGGGGTAAACTATGTTTCTAAAGGTAGGGAACATGGGCGCATGCAGGTAGAGTCATAGGTATGATGGGGTAAGGTTTGGGGATGTTGACTTCCTTATCATCTTCTCCACGAAAGCACGATTCAATTTTTCATGAAAACAATAATGGGCTTGGCCGATTTACCATCCGAGCTGGTTGCGGGGCAGGGTTGCCCTCGCGCCATCTTGTGATGTTGAAGGGGCTTCTCCTCCCCAGAAGCCCCTGGGGTAGCAGCGCCAACAACGCTGGCCAGCCAATGACGGGGGCTGGCCCTGCCCCTCTCCCTCTTGGTGGCCACCCGGGCTGCACTTCCGTCCGGGCAACTTACTTAAGGCTGCCCGGGGACTGAACAGGCCACACGTGGGGACAGTCCTGTTTTCCACCAAAGTAGTTTAAATGAAAACAAAATATTTTGGAACCTTGCCAACAGGCCATATCCACACATTGATTCCATATGACAGGCTCCGGTTCTCCTCAAAGTGGTCCCTCCACATGTTTTAGCTTTCAACTCCCCAAAGCACTGGGTAACGTAGTTTGTGATCAAAACCATCTGGAATATATCACATTGGGAAAATCTGCTCTTGAGTCTTAAAGGGATTCATTGTAGGATTGGTTCTGGGGGGAATTATGTCTGACGACATTATCACACCAAGGCTTTAAAGTGGACAGCTCCACATTTCTGCCAGCTGTAGGATTCTGGGAAATGTAGTTTGGGAAGGCAAGGACCTCTATGACTGAGAATTTCAAAATGTCCTGCCCTAAACTACATTTCCCAGAATTCTGCTGCAATAAAGCCCTGGTGTGATGTTGCAACTCAGACTAAGGAGAACCCCCCCCCCCCCCCAGATCATACACACAGCAGGCAGTCTATGAAGAATAGGCTTTTATTGAAGCAAATATAATGTCCATCAAAAGGGTTAAAAGCAGATCAAAGTAGAATATATTTCTCAGGTAAAAGTACAGTTCAAATAGTTTCTAGGATCAAAAACAAGGCATGGAGCTGGATATAAAATCCCATGGAAGATCAATGCATCAATCAGGAACAAACAGGCCCAGTCCTAGGCCAGGCAAAAGCTTGGAGACAAGATAAACATGAAAGACATCCAAACGAAGCTTGAGATCTGAAAGCTAATTTTATAGCTAGCTCTAATAAAGGGAAAATTACTTTCGAGTTGCCAGCCGCCCACTCCGCCTCCAACTGGCATCACACCGAGAAGTGCGAATGTTATCCCAACGGTCAAAAGGAGTCTCAGAAGGAGCCTCATTAAAATCTTCAGGTGTCCCGATCTCGGCCTGGCCGTTATCTCCTTCTACACAGGAATTTTCATCTACAACCATGGGAACGGAGCCGTTCTCAGGAGAACTAGCCTCGTCTGACATTTCACTTTGCCTATCACTTTGCAGTTCAGAATTCACATCAACATCACTAGCACCCTCCTCAGCCCTAGCCATCCCATCATCCCCAGCATGTACTGTACATGAATACCAGGCTGAAATACCACATGTGATAACATGGTGTGTATGTATGCTTTATTAATGCAATATATTAACAATGATATTCCATTCACTTGCTGTGATGCTAATGACTATATTAGTAAACAGAACTTTAGAAAAGCTCTAACTAGTTTGGATCTAAGCTGTTTGAATGTACAGTATCTTGAAAGCATGTGAACGGCTTCTTCATAGAATGCATTTGTTCTGGTATAAAGGGCATCACTCCTATCCCTCTGGCCAGGGTGGAGGTAGATAGAGATCATTACAGAATATGTAGACGTCTGAGGAGGATAAAACAAGGATTGGCCTAGAGTAGTCAGTTTGGGACATCACTGTATTTGTGAGCTTGAAGTTCAAGTTTTTCTCTCACTCAATTACCATAGAGAGTGAACAGTAAAGCCACCTTTCCCTATACCTGTTTATTACATTCAAAGTATGTTTTAAGGGCCCAAAAACTGAGGTTCATAGATTCAAATAGAATAACTTTATTGTAATTGTACATCATACAACAAAATTCATGACCTCATCACACAAGGATAAGGATTTGCCACGCATCCATGGGCTTCTGGCAGTGGCGTGGATGTGGGAAATTATATAGTCAATCAATGCCTTGCATCCCACAACTTACTTGGGACCCCATCCCATGGAGGAAGCATCACTGCTCAGCTTCCCCCCATTGCTTCAAAAGCAACATGGGAAGCCTCCCGTGTTGCTGCAGTGGCGGTGTACGCTGTTTGTTGCGTGTGCATGGGTGATACGCCTCCCGCCTGATAACCAATAAGACACAGACACAATTTGTTGGAATAAAATTGGGCGCAACTTATTTACTGATAACAGGAACAAGGGTTGGCAGCCATGCATGGGTCTTGGATCTGGGGTCAGACAACCCGCTGTTGTCCGAAGACTCTTGCATGCCTGGGTGCCACCGGTCCACTACCAGTCCACGACAACTCGGCACTCCAGGGGCCAGGGCGTTATCCCCCCTACCAGAGAAGCAAAAAACCAAAGTGGTTCCACAATGAATATATCTAAACAAAAGGAGCTGAGTCCATAAATGTTATGAATCTTATTATTTCCAAAGTAATCATCAATATTCAGTGTATAATATATTTCATAAATCAAACAGAGGCTTAACGGTAGAGTCAAGGTCTATATATCTATTATTTCAAGCGGCTAGTACCCTGCATTAACTCACGACGGAGAGTCCAATAGTTCAAGGAGTCCCAAATATCCAGAAAATCTTGGAAAATATAGTCCATCCAGCAAAATAAACCAAAATATTTGTAATCCAATAATGCGAATAGTGAAACTCCAAGCCGGTCGACGGACCGGGAAAGTCCGAACCGTGAGGATAAGTGCTCCATTTACTCCGTGGTAGCCAATGATTAGAACTGGTGATCTTCACAATGTATATAGGAGAAAGTAATATGTGGCGTAGGCCTGCGGGTCGATTAAACACACCACTGAGTCAACAGAGCACTTATCCTCACGATTCGGACTTTCCCGGTCCCGAAGAAGCCGAATCAGGCAAAACAGATTAGCGCAAGAATTTCTTGTCCATCGACCAGCTTGGAGTTTCACTATTCGCATTATTGGATTGCAAATATTTTGGTTTATTTTGCTGGATGGACTATATTTTCCAAGATTTTCTGGATATTTGGGACTCCTTGAACTATTGGACTCTCCGTCGTGAGTTATTGCAGGCTACTAGCCACTTGAAATAATAGATATATAGACCTTGACTCTACCGTTAAGCCTCTGTTTGATTTATGATATATTATACACTGAATATTGATGATTACTTTGGAAATAATAAGATTCATAACATTTATGGACTCAGCTCCTTTTGTTTAGACGTTATCCCCCCTACCACCAGGGGGTGATAAGCCAGCCAGATCCAGGGCCCATGCCACACGCCAAACAGAGTTGCGGCGATGAATATGCCAAATATAGAGTTGAGATAATGAATACAAGTAACAGCAAGAAAAGTTAACAAGATACAAGTAATGAATACACAGCATGAAAAGTAAAAAAGATACAAACAACGAATGCAAGCAGGGTGGGTGGGATCGACAAAAACAGGAACAGGCCCAGTGCCTGTTGAGGAGCCTCGGGCAGCCAGAAGTAGACTGCCCGGGCGAAAGGGAGGGCTGGCCCGCAGATGGAGCAAGGTAGGCGGTGCCAGCCCCTCCATTGGCCAGCTGACACTGGTGGCGGGAAACTCTCCCGCCACCCTTGGGCTTCTGGGAAGAAGCCCCTTCCCTAGGCCAAAATGGCGGTGAGGACACCCTGCACCACAATGTGCTTGGCCCGGTGAGTCTGGCCAAACCATTTCTCTTCTTTTGGCACAGAGCCCGGCTGGAAGTACACGTGCAACATGCAGTGGGTTCCATGTTCAAAGCGGAGAGCAAGTGGTGTACGATGGGCAAATCAGTCCATCTGATGAGGTAGTGAATGCCATCCCCAAGCACATTATATATGTACAAATTACAAACCAAAGAACCCATACTTCCACATTTGCTATTTCACAACCGTTAATACCACATCAGTGTGAAATCACAGAGTTTAATATAGTCATAGCCTTAGGATAAAAGCTATCTCTCAGCCTATTTGACCTTGTTTTTATCATCCTATATTGTCTGCCAGATGGTAACATTTTTTAAAAAGTATATATAGGGTGAGATAGATCCTTAAGAATATTCTGAGCTTTCCTAAGTGGGAAATTATACCATTCTTCCAGAGAGGGGAGAGGGCAACCAATAATTATCTGGACGGTAGTGGTAACCCTCTGGCACTCCTTCCTATCTGCCACCATGCAATTAGCAAACCATACGCAGATGCAACAGGTTGGAACACTCTCTATAGCAGAGCGGTAGAAAGTCACCAACAGTTTCTCATTCAATTGTTATTTTTTTAAACATATCTGATAACACAATCTCTGCTGGGCCCCCTTAACCAACATCACAGTATGAATGCTCCAGGTCAGGTTGTCGTTAACAGTAACATTCAGGAACACTCTCCAAATCAAGAAGTTTCCTCTTACAAGACAAGGAAAGGATCTCTCCTATATTTACTATGTAAATATAGAATCATGGAATCATATTTATTATTTTATTATTTATTCAAATAGGGGGCCAGCTTCCTCACCTGGCGTAGATGAAAAAACGCTACTCTACTGACAGTGGAGACATGTGTCTCCATCGACAGTTGAGAGTCAAGTGTGACACCAAGACTTTTTACTGATGACGACTGACATAGTGTTACGCCGTCCAGGGTTGGAAGCGGGATCTCCCTACCGCCTGGACGACCAAGCCACAGGATCTCCGTCTTCGACAGATTCACCTTCAATCTACTGGCTCGCAGCCATCCAGTAACGGCTTCAAGGCAGCGATGGAAATTCCCAAAATGAGCTGGGTGTCATCAGCATATTGGTGACACTCCAGCCCAAAGCTACGTACCAGTCGAGCAAGTGGTCGGACATAGATGTTAAATAACAGAGGCGAGAGGATTGCCCCCTGGGGGACCCCACAAAGTAAAGGGAAACCCCCGGAGTCAATCTCACCTCTCCTCACTCGCTGTAGCCGGTTCCGGAGGAAGGAAGACAGCCAATTCAGAACTGTCCCCCTCACCCCGGCCCCAGCAAGGCGGTGGGTCAAACGATCATAATCAACTGTATCGAATGCTGTTGTGAGGTCCAATAAGACAAGCAGCGTCGATCCGCCCTGGTCTAGCTGGCATCGTAGCTTGTCTGTGATGGATACCAGAACCGTCTCCGTCCCATGCCCCGAACGGAAGCCAGACTTAGAGCTGGAAGAGACTATAAGGGCCATCCAGTCCAACCCCTTGTTGTGCAGGAACACACAATCCAAGCCCTCTCCGCAAATGGCCATTCAGCTTCTGTTTAAAACCCTCCTGAGAAGGAGATTACCACATTCTGAAATACTGTATGTTTTGAGTGAGGCAGGAACTAGCTCTGAAGAAGAGTTTGTATTCCAAAAATAATGGAACAGAAAGCAAGAAAGGGTGTCCGTAATCTTTTACGGCCTCACCGTATCCTTTCCCCATCGTATTCCACTTGCTCTCCCCTTTCCTGATGGAGTCCATTACATGATGCACATGTATTTCCAGTTAATGGGGAAAGGGGAGAGCAAGTGGTGTATGCTTCCCGTGTTGTCCTCAAGGGCAATGACGGGAAGCCAGTGGTGACGCATCTCCTGCCCCCCACCCCATGTGATAGGGTCCCAGGTAAGTTATGCGATGCGTGGAGTGACAGGTTCTCCATGTCCCCCGCCAATGCATTTGCCTTGAAATATGTGATGAGGTCACTAAAGATTTTACTGTTCCAAAAATCATTGTGTGGTGGCGTGAACTTTACCTTCTTGGGACAATGACTCCTATATTGACTTTCCTCCATTTCAGAGCTCTAGTCCAGATGCTGTCGTTCTTGCAGCCAGTCATAAATTCTGCCGTTGCCTTAGACTAGACTAAATAATCTGCTGTGATGTCCATCAGTATCTTTATTAACCAAAGTTTGTCCTCCACAAAGATAAATTCAGTCAAAACCACACACCAACACTCTACTAGTCCGACTCCAAATTAAATCAATTTTCTACACTTTGGTGGTAAAGAAATGCATTTGGAGCACCAAAGTTAAGATCCATGGCAATGAAGTTTGTACATTCAACCTCAAACTTGAGTCCTGTGTCCATTATATTTTAATCATTGTTCTGTGTATTTTGTAGAATTACATTTTAATGTGTGAATTTGATACAACGAATATGTGTTTTTCACAATGCTATACCCCACCTTGAGTCACAAGGATTGGTGGGTAAGAAATACAAATACTACTACTACTACTACTAATAATAATAATAATAAGAAACACCAAAACCATCCTCATGAAAAAGCCAAAAGAGTAATCGTAGGGTAGCCTGTATCTCCCTATATTGTCCTGCTCTTCTGTGCTGATCGGTGACTGTAATAAAGTATAGTATTGTATTGTAAAAGGTGGGTTTTGTGAATATTTTTTTTCCGGATTTCTTGGCCGCCACTCCCGGGTGGCTCGGGGCGGCTCACAATCGAACAAATCATAACGCAATTATACAATTAAAACAAGTTAAAAGCATATCATTAACAATAACATCAGCCTGAACCACTAGACGAGCTTAGGTAATGAAAGCCTGCCGGAACAGCCAGGTCTTGTAGACCTTCCGAAACGCCATGAAGTCACAAAGTGACCTGATCTCCGGTGGTAAGGAGTTCCAGAGTGTGGGCGCAACGATGGAGAATGCCCTTCTCCTCGTCGAAGTCAGGCGAAAGGCTTTAACGCTCGGTAGAAAGAGAAGATCCTGCTCTTTATCTCAGTGATCTCATGGGGCAGTATGTGCACCATGGGCAAAGCACAGCAAGAATTCAGAACAATTACATCAAACACACTCCCTATAAACAAGAAAAGCAAGAATGGCAATCCCATACTAAACATGTAACTTGGAAATTCCTAGGGACTACAGATTTCCATCACTTGGATATCTCACTTGATATATGCTTAGCAAATGGAAATGAAAAATAAGAATCTTACGGATCAGAGATCACTGAGGCTGTGCATGTCAGTAGAGCCAAGGCCCAGATGAGAAGAGCTGCTCCCATTGCCTCAACTGTGATGGACAGTGGAGGCTGGATCCAGATTGGGATTCCAGTAGGCAGCTCTGGAGTCCAGGTACAGACACTTAAATAGCCTGCTAGAGATGAGTCCATTCCAAAAACACCGTGTGGGCGTATGAACTTAATTGCCCTTAGTCAATGACACCCATATTGACTCTCTGCCTTCAAGTAAACACCATTTGTCCATGAGCCTCTCTCGCATCCCATTCAGGGAGATGGCAGTGACTTTTCAGTTAGTTCCATGCATTTCAGTAGAAACTTAGCAAAACATGACCTTAAAGTGGAAGTTCTTAATCTTTTTTGTTCCATGGACCCCTGTGCCAGTCGGGTGAAAACCACAGACCCCTTCTCAGATGTAGTGACGGATAGCTTTATGACACTCAGAAATGACATATCTTTAAATGACATTTCCAGATTATTCAAAATTACTTTTTTACAACTTGTAATAATTGATAATTAACATGGCCTTTTCCTGAAAACATTTAGAAATCAAAGTTTTCCCATGGTGTCATCTCCACTATCCTCCACAAACCATCTCCACTGTCATTAGCAATCCGTTTGCAGGCAGGTATCCACTGCACCCAGGAAAATAAAAATCATTACTATAGTGGTATATTTTTTTCAGTTCAATCTTTCCACAGAACCATGCTTTAAAGCAGGGGTGGGTAACCTATGGCCCGCGGGCCGGATGCAGCCTGGCAGCCGATTCTGTCTGGCCCGGGGAGAAGGGCATCGGGAGCGGGGCCAAGAGTAAGGGGTGCCGCTGCCGCCATCCCATCGCGGGCTCTGTGGGGCCTGTGTCGGCAGACAGGCTGGAGGAGCGGCAGCTTTGAGTGCCTGCCATTCCTGGAGGAGATCCAGGCCTGCAGCGAGAACATTCGGTGACCTACGGTGGCTGATCACCCTGGCAACCCGGAAGACTTGATCGTCTTCCGGGTCGCCAAGGCGATCAGCCGCCTCAGATCGCCGACTGCTCCCCCTGCTGGCCCGGATTGCCTCCAGGGATGGCAGGCACTCCATAGCAAGGCGATCAGCTGGGGAACAGCTAGGGGCAAGAGCGGGAGGAGGCCTGCAGCCTCCGATCGCCTGCTGCTCTGCTCTCTGCTGCAGCGGTGGCTGGGTCCGCTTTGCTATCCGCTGGGCTGGGTCCATTGGGCCATTCCATCATGGTTCGCACCTTGTCTTCTTGAATTGAATTTTATTTTATTTTAGTGGTTTTTATTATTTTATAATAATTTTATTATAATAATATAATAAATAATATAATATAATGTTATATTATATTATAATTTCAATATATTATAATGTCTATATATATACTATAATATAATAATTATGATATTAATACTATTAATATAAGAATATTTCTTGATATATTAATATGTTAATATTAATTATGTGTAATATATAGTAAATATAGTAAATAAATAAATAAATAAATAAATAATGTAGATTAGACTGTAGTTCCGCTTTCAGGTGCGGCCCTCCATAATATTTTTTGGCTCTCGTGTGGCCCCTTGGAAAAAATAATTGTGCACCCCTGCTTTAAAGGGAAACTAGATCTCTTACAAAGTACTAGCACTAGTATTTAAAGCACAGCACGGTCAGGGACCTCTTTATCTTAGGGACCGCCTTTTTCCTTACCAGCACCAACGGTCCCCACGACCCACTCAAGAAAATCTTTTTTACACACCAGGCTCCAAGGAGGTGCGATTGGAATCCACAAGACGTACGGCTTTCTCAACCTCTGCCCCAGTCTTGTGGAACTCACTGCCACCACAAGTCAGAGCCATAACGGACATTCGGTCCTTTATGGTTCTTCAGAAATGCTTTTAATTTGTACATTTTAACTGTTATTGCATTATTAATGTTACTGTGCTGTAAGTCGCTCAGAGCGCCTCGGTGGAGGGCGACTAATCAAGTAATAAAGTGAACAAATGAATGAATGAATTATGGTCAGCCACCCCCTTGCCCCGAACTCCTTGAGCCAGAGTGACTCTAACACTGGAGGAAAAGCTCTTCAGAAGTTTTCCAGAGGCAGACAGCCATTTTGTTTATACATTAGAGTTATGTAACAGTTAGATGGAATCTGGCTAACCACACAGGAACCTTGAATGCCAATGGTTCTGGTTTAAAACAGGACTGTCCAACAGGCGGCCCTGGGGCTATACACGGCCCCCGAGCCCCTTCCCTCCGGCCCCCTAACTTGTTTTAATAAAATACAAATTAAAAATAAAAAATAAAATAAAAAAATAAAAAAATACCTACTTTTGGGTTTAGGCAAGCATTGCGAGACTACGCCAGCCACAGACGGGATTTCGAGGGACGTTGAAATCCCGTCTGTGGCTGCGTAGTCTCGCGATAGCTGCCGAAATCTTGGGTCCCGCGGGATTTGCGGCCGGCCTGGGCGCGCGCCTCCTCCTCCCTCGCGGCTGCTTCTAGGCCAGCCCCCATTCCCTCAGAGAGAGGGAGGAGGGGAGTGAGGCAGGGAAAGCCCCTCCTGGCTCCGTCCTCTTCCTGTGGAGGGCCCTCGCTTCCCGCCCCGCGGATGGGAGAGTCACCGCGCCCGGCCTGAGCTTGGCCTCGGCTCCAGCGGGGCTCTTCGGGGACAGCGGCGGCGTTGGCGCTTTGGCCCTGTGGCGGGGCTCCCGCAGTATGGGTAAGGAAGGGCCTGGCTCGAATCAATCAATCTAAAAACTGTGGGACGTTGGGTGAGGGGGGGAGGGGTCCCTCAGCGGCGGTTTCCTTGGCGATGCTTCCTTCCCCTCCTCCGCGCCCCCTCCCCCTTGTTGTGCTACCTTCCCCCGCGTGCAGGGCACCACATGGCTTCCTTTGCGCCTGCCCCCACGGCTTGTTTTCCCTTCAGGGAGGGAGGGAGCTCTTTGGGCCTCCTCCACCTGCCTCTGCGAAAGAAGGCCCCATCAAGCCCTGCGACGGCATTGAGGTGTTTGGGTTTTTTTTTGGTGTGTCCCAATTTGAGTGTGGACTCAAATAACTCAAAGGTATTAGGAAACATTTCCCCAAATCCACCAGTGTTCCCATTTGGGTATATTGAGTATTCATGCCAAGTTTGGTCCAGATCCATCATTATTTGAGTCCACAGTGCTCTCTGGATGGAGGTGAACTACAACTCCACAACTCAAGGTCAATTGTAAGTAAATTGAAGCCGGGGAGGGGGCGGAGCCGGGGAGGGGCGGGGGCGGAGCCGGGGGTGGAGGCAGACCCTTCGGCCCCCCAGGTGATCAGTGACCGGAATTCCGGCCCTTGGGTCCGTAGAAGTTGGACAGCCCTGGTATAAAACAAATGTTCCTATAATAACATTAGATATTGATTCTGTGTTCTTCAGAATCCCAGGAAAACTATTTTGGAGCAATTTAAGTACACTGGATTGCAGCACTCATGTCAAAACCGTTTCATTACAGCAATGAATGTCCCCACCAGCTCCATTTGTACTCTGTTTACTGATATTTAAATGAATGTGCCAGTTTAGGACACTAAAGGCACACACATCTCAAAGATAAGGAATAGACCTAATGTGAGCTTTGCACTTGGACAGAATAGTAGATAAATATAGAGTGGGAGTAATCTGTGGGTCAGTGACCAAGCAGCTTTTACATCCCAAGGCCTGCACTGGTAGCAATAGCTTCCAAGGTTAGTTCAGTAGCATTCAAAGCTGGCAGTCTCCATCTCCAGAGGTATACTGATTTTTTTTCCTCTTTAACTCCCCCACAATTTGGCATGGACAGAAGATTTTATCACACCTATTATCTGTGGTGCAAAAGTCATATTAGTTTAGAAAATGGATACATACTGAGTGGAACACATTCAATATAGTCAACTGCTCCCTTGAGCAAGGAGCTTTTCCAGAGGAGTTAAAAGAGGCGGTGGTCAGTCCATTGCTGAAGAAGCCCGGGCTAGATCCCGCGGCTCCCTCCAATTACCACCCAGTGTCCAATTTACCGTACCTGGGCAAGGTAATTGAGAGGGCAGCAATGGAGCAGCTGCAGACATTCCTGGATGATGCAACCTGGCTAGACCCCTTCCAGTCCGGCTTCCGTTCGGGCCATGGGACAGAGACCGTCCTGGTCTCCATCACAGACCTACTCCGTTGCCACTTGGACCGAGGTGGATTGGCGCTGCTCGTGTTATTGGACCTCACGGCAGCGTTTGATACTGTTGATTACCAACTTTTGACACACCGCCTGGCGGTGGTGGGGGTGAGGGGGACAGCCTTAAACTGGCTGTCCTCCTTCCTCCAAAACCGCCTACAGCGAGTGAAGTGGGGAGGGGTGGTCTCTGAGGGCTCCCCCTTACACTGTGGAGTTCCTCAGGGGGCCATTCTTTCCCCTCTGTTATTTAACATCTATACGCGACCACTCGCCCAACTGGTACGGAGTTTTGGGCTGGAGTGCCATCAGTACGCTGATGACATCCAGCTCATTGTGAGGATGGACCCCGGGGCGGAATCTGTACCCAATAATTTCCACCTTTGCCTAGAAGCCGTAACTGGATGGCTGCGAGCCAGTAAGTTGAAGGTGAACCCGGCGAAGACGGAGATCTTATGGCTGGGCCGCCCGGGGGGGGGGGGGTAGAGACCCAGTTGCCAACGTTTGATGGCGTGGCACTTTGCTCGCAGCCGCTAGTCAAGAGCTAGGGGGTTCGGCTGGACCCCCAGCTGCCTATGGAGGCGCAGATTGCCTGCGCCTGCAAGACAGCGTTTTACCATCTGCGGCAGGCAAGACGTCTGGCTCCTTACCTCTCCCGCTGCGACCTGGCCACGGTGATCCAAGCCACGGTCATCTTGAGGCTCGACTACTGTAATGTGCTGTACATTGGCCTTCCCTTGTCGGCGATCCGGAAACTTAAGCTGGTGCAGAACGCAGCAGCACGTCTGCTTACAGGAGCCCCAAGATCTGCTCATGTCACCCCACTCCTGCGCGAACTGCACTGGCTTCCTATTGAATTCTGGGTCTCCTTCAAGGTGTTAGTCTTAACTTTTAAGGCCTTATATGGTTTGGGGCCAGTGTACCTGAAGGAGCGGCTTACCCCATACGTGCCCAGTAGATCACTGCGTTCAGAGGGGCTTAATTTACTGGAGGTGCCTAATATTAAGACATACTGGTTGTCGAGTACGCGGCAGAGGGCGTTCACAGTGGCTGCGCCGAGCCTCTGGAATTCGTTGCCTGCGGAGACGCGAGCTCTACAGGGCTTGATGGCGTTTCGCAAGTCTGTAAAGACTTGGCTGTTTAGGCAGGCATTTGGCTCCGACTGATGCCTGCTATAACCTGCCACCCTGCCGCATCTTGCCATCTGTATTATTGTTGTCTGCTGGGATTTTATTGCTGGGAGCGGGGCTTGAACTTGGTTTTATAATGCTGTTTATGTGCTTTTATCTGGTTTTATCTTGTAAACTGCTCTGGGCTCCGGAGAGAGCGGTATACCAAATCAAATCAATCAATCAATCAATCAATCAATATTGGTGTTCTCTTTGATAGCGAAACTGTGCGCATTTGAACATAAGAACATAAGAACATAAGAACATAAGAAGAGCCATGCTGAATCGGGCCTCAGCCCATCTAGTCCAGCATTCTGTGTCACACAGTGGCCCACTAGTTGTACACGGGGATCTCTAGCAGAAAGGAGGGCAAAACCCTCACCTGCTCCCGACCCCCCACAACCAGTACCCGGGGAAAATCCTGCCTGCCTCCATCAACACAGAGGTGGCACTTGGATGTCCATTTCAGTAGCTACTGATTCCCTTGGTCTCCATGAATCTGTCTAATCCTGCCTTGAAGCTGTCCAGGCTGACAGCTGTCACAACCTCCTCTGGAAGTGAGTTCCATAACCCAATGACCCTCTGGGTGAAGAAATATTTCCCTTTATTAGTCCTAACTTTCCTACCTTGGAGCTTTAGGGAGTGCCCCCTAGTCCTAGTGTTGTGTGACAGAGAAAATATTTTTCTTTGTTCACCTTTTCTATCCCATGCATGATTTTATACACTTCGATCAAGTCACCTCTTAAACGCCGTCTTTCAAGGCTGAAAAGACCAAGGCGTTGCAACCTGGTTTCATAAGGGAGCTGCTCCATCCCTTGGATCATATTTGTTGCCCTTCTTTGTACCTTTTCCAGTTCCGTTATATCCTTTTTGAGGTGCGGTGACCAGAATTGTACACAGTACTCCAGATGTGGCCTCACCATAGATTTGTAGAGAGGCAATACAACATTTGCCGACCTATTTTCGATTCCCTTCCTGATCATGCCAAGCATAGAATTTGCTTTTTTCACTGCTGCAGCGCACTGGGTTGACATCTTCATTGAGCTGTCCACCAAAACCCCAAGATCCCTTTCCTGGTTTGTCTCAGAAAGCTTTGATCCCATCAGTTGATAAGTGTATTTGGGGTTCTTTGCCCCGATGTGCATGACTTTACACTTGTTTAGGTTAAAATGCATTTGCCACTTTGTTGCCCATTCACTCAATTTCGAGAGATCTTTCTGGAGCTCTTTACAGTCAGTTTCATTTTTAACTACCCTGAACAGTTTAGTGTCATCTGCAAACTTTGCTACCTCACAATTTACGTCTACATCCAGATCGTTTATGAATAAATTAAAAAGTAACGGTCCTAAAACTGAACCTTGGGGTACGCCACTTCTCACCTCTTTCCACCCAGAGAAGTGTCCATTTATTACCACCCTTTGTTTCCTACAGTTTAGCCAGGTTCCAATCCAGGACAAGACCTGTCCCCTGATTCCATGGCTAAAGAGCTTATTTAGGAGCCTTTGGTGAGGGACTTTGTCAAAAGCCTTTTGAAAGTCAAGGTAAACAATATCGACTGGGTCCCCTTTATCTATGTGTTTATTTACACCCTCAAAGAATTCTATCAAGTTAGTAAGACATGATTTGCCTTTGCAGAAACCATGTTGATTTTCCTTCAGCAATGCCTGTTCTTCTATGTGCTTAGTAATTTTTCTTTAATAATGGTTTCCATCACTTTGCCTGGAACTGAGGTTAGACTAACTGGCCTATAATTTCCTGGATCACCCCTGGATCCTTTCTTGAAGATCGGAGTTACATTTGCCTCCCTCCAGTCCTCGGGTACAGTGCCTGATCTTAGAGAAAGGTTATATATTTTGGCTAGAATTTCAGCAATTTCACACTTGAGTTCCTTAAGAACTCTGGGGTGGATGCCATCTGGCCCTGGTGATTTGTTGACATTTAGTTTAGTAAGGCATGTGAGAACATCTTCCTTGTTTATCTCTATCTGGTTTAATTCATTTAATTCGCTCCCTGAAAAACTGACTCAGCTGCAGGCATATGTTGTCTGTCCTCCTGTGTGAAAACGGAGGCAAAGAAGTCGTTTAGCCGCTCAGCAATCTCCTTGTCTTCACTTATCGTCCCTTTCTTACCATTTTCGTCAAGTGGCCCAACTGCTTTTCTAGTTGGGTTCCTGCTTCTGATGTACTTAAAGAAGTTTTTGCTATTTTTTTAATGTTCTTAGCTATATGTGCCTCAAAATCTCTCTTGGCTTTCCTGACGGTTGCTTTGCATTTAGTTTGCCAGAGCTTGTGTTCCTTTCTGTTCTCCTCAGTAGGAAGAGCCTTCCATTTCTTAAATGAGTTTTTCTTCTTTCCAATCACATCTTTTACTTCATTTGTAAGCCATACAGATGTCCTCTTGACTTTCCGGCCTCTTTCTTATTTTAGGAATGCATTTTAGTTCGGCTTGTTTTATAGTATTTTTAAACAGTTTCCAAGCATTTTGGAGGGATTTGATTTTTTTTACTGTTCCTTTTAGTTTGTTCTTTACTATTTTTCTCATTTTGGTGAAATTCCCTTTGTGAAAATTTAAGGTCTCTGTGTTAGTTTTCACTGACAGTTTGCTATCCAAACTTAAGTTGAAGGTTATTGTGTTGTGGTCACTGGTACCTATGGGCTCAGTTACAAGGACATCTTGAACGAGATCTTGTTCATTTGTTAGCACCAAGTCCAGGATCCCCTTTCCCCTGGTTGGTTCCATGACCATCTGCTCAAGGGAATAATCAGCTAGCATGTCGAGGAACCTTATCTCTCTTTCATGCGTAGAACAAGAATTTAGCCAATCTATTCGGCAATCTGTTATCCTCTCAGCAATCTTCTGCATGCCCTTATGTGTTTTCCTGTACTATTTGCTATTCAGCATGCCTTGCAGTTCAATTATTTTAAAATTATTTTTAATTTTTAGCTTTAAGAAAAAGATTGACATTTATTTATACACACACACTCATAATAAAAGCAAAGCAACCACCTGAAGAGGGGGGGGGGAGCGGAGATTTCCACTCACAGAGAAGATAGATCATTCCCCAAGGCCTCTCCTCCCGGCCTACTCATCAGTATGTCCAACTGCGCCTGCATCTTTGCATCGCTTCCGACATCTGGAACATCTGCACCTCCATCCGCAACATTTCGGTGCTGGGTGCTTTTACCTTGCGGCGAACATCCTTCGGTGGTCGGGTCTGGTCAGGGATCCCCATCTTCCATCCCGGTCACCACCACCTGCGGTTCTCCACCGACGCTCCGGCTTCGATCTCGTCCCGCATCTGCACCTCCATCCTCCTCCTCCTCCTCATCTGGGATTACCGGAGGTTGCTCTTCGCGGGGCGTCCCTTCGGTTCGGTACATCTCTGCGAAGTTGGTTACGGCCGGAGGGCTTTCACGGCCGCAAAAGTTGGTGAGTCTATCTTTATGTAATGCTCCGGAAAGGGGGTTCCGATAAACCAAACTCACTCCAAGCGAATTGGAAGATAGATCATTTATTGGCTCCTTGCTCCAGGCTGAACAAAGATAGACTAAAGAAAAGCCCGCGCAAACATTCCTCAAGAATCCCTCCCCGGCCCGCCCCCCGCTGGGCCCCTCCTTCCAAGGCTTGACCAAATGGCCAGTCCACATATCAAAGACCAGGAAGGTATCTGGCAGATCAAAGGGGATGAGCCTGGTGGTTTCCCGCTCGGCAGTGTCCATATCAATTGGCGCGATCGGCTTGGTCCGTTATGGCATGAAACGAACCAACCGGAGCTGACACCAACACCATCAAACTCGTTCTGAGTGGAAACCCTCTCTGTGGCCTATTCTTGACCAGATCACAGTTGCTTCACTGCCTACTCTCTAAGGGTGAAACTCTCTCATTAAACTCAACAGTCTTGTTGGCCATCTTCTCCGAACAGCCACTGTTTCCCTGCCTGTAGGCCACCCTTTGGCAACCACACTGCCCTGGAAGGGGACAGCAGACACCGTGTACCACACAGAATCTTGGAAAAGCAAGATAATAATAATAATTATTATTATTATTATTATTATTATTAAGAGGTAAGGCGGTCTCTGAGATATATCGGACCCTGGACATATAGGGCCTTAAACGTCAGGACCAGTGTCTTATAAAGACTCTGATATTTTCTTGGCAGCCAATGCAACTGTTGAAGAGCTGGCGCTATATGGCATTTCAAGGGTGTTAGTGTAAGCAGCCTAGCTGGCGCGTTCTGGACAATGCAGATCTTTCGAGACACAGACCTGGGAAGGCCCGTGTATAACGCATTGCAATAGTCCAGTCTAGATGTCACCGTGGCATGAATGACTGTCGCCAAGGCCCCCCTTGTGAGGTATGGTGGTAGCTGCTTCGCCTGGCGGAGATGAAAGAAGGCCAGTTTGCTAACAGTGGCAACCTGGGTCTCCATTGACAGGGATGAGTCTAGAACAATGCCCAGGCTCTTGACAGAGGTAGATGGAGATAGGGGTTCGCCGTCAAGGGAGGGCAGAGGGTAGGCGGGTGCCTGCGCATGACCGTTTCGCCCTATGGGCTTCATCAGGACCGGGGACATAATCTATATTAATATTCCTCTCAACCAAGCCAGACATGTGATTCATAATATCTTAGACTCCCGACCCACTCCTAATTTACCCTCCTCTGCTTTTCTTCTGGAATTACTGGATCTAGTTTTTGATTATAATTATTTCATGTTTAGGGATCAATTTTATTTACATGTGGGGTGTGTTTCAATGGGCTCAGCATTAGCACCTACAGTGGCCAACCTTTTTATGGGATCCCTAGAAAAGGAATTTATGTTCTCTGATACACATAAGGATTATTCTCAATTTATTTAAAAAATTCAATATGATAATATTTTTTGTATTATAGATGGTCAGGTTGATTTGATTAAGATCCAGGAATGGTTCAATTCATGGCATGAGAACATTAAATTTACGTTTCAACATAGCATTACAAATTAATTTTCTTGATCTAACAGTATTCGTTCAGGATGGTCATCTTAGTGTTAAGAATTTCACTAAGCCAACCAGTAGGAATTAATTACTTCATTACTCTTCATTTCACACTTACTCCCTCATTTTTTTTGCCTTTTTCTCAATTGTTGCGCATCAAGTGCAATTCATCTTTAACACATCATTTCCAGGAGGATGCGAACAAACTTATCTTAAACCTAAAAGATAAAGGATATCCTCAACACACCTTACATTCAGCCCTCCATAAAGTGAATCAAATACCACATGCCTCATTATTACAGTCTTCTCATCGTCAGCCCCTCTCAAGAATAATCTGGCCTCTTACTTTATCTCCACATTCTAAAAAAATCCAACAAATAGTTTTCAATTTTTGGCCTATGATTAAATCCATTCCAGATCTTTAGTCTCCTCCAATGGTTGCTAATAAACGATCACAAAACATTAAAGACAGTGCATACAAAAGACACTCTCCCAGAGCCATAACTCTTCAGTAAACCAAGGAGAGCGATTTCGGTGACAACGGAGTGGGCGCCTAGGGGCAATCTTCTCTAGGGCTGTAGACAAACTGGCATTCCAGTTGTCGACCTGCCCTTCGAGAGAATCGCTGGCAGCTCCCAAATCCCTTAGAACTTCATGGGTTCCAGAAGTCTCTTTGGGCGAGCCAAACTTGTCTCAGCACTTAAGTGAGGGGGAGTGGGACCTCTACCCGGACCTTCATCAGTGGGTGGTCAGCATGGCAAAAAATATGGCTTGGCTCCAGGTTACTCAAAGGACTGTACCTCTCTTTATGAGTCTGTTAGAACAGTGTTTCCCAACCTTTTTTGAGCCGCGTGTAGCAACCCAGTTCTCTTTTGTGCCTGGGGGGCAGGGGGCAGCACCGGGGGTCCCACTTGCATTGGAGCCAGCTGCAGCTGATGAGGAAATGGAGGAAGGGGTTAATGAGTTAGCTGGGCCTTCCTCTCCCATTGAGAGCCTGGCTTGGGATGATGGATGGCCGGACGGTTATGATAACTGGGAAGGTCAGACTGATTCAGAGAGTGTTGATAGTGACGATTGTTATGAGAAGCCAGGTGGTTTCGGGTCGCAGGAGAGAATCAGGGAAACATTGGAGGATGAACCCATGGAAGCTGAAAGGGAGTCTGGCTCTCACGAAGATAGCGAGGCAGGTGCTGGGAGGCAAGGTCGGGGCTTCGATAGGAGAGAGAGCATCGAGTCCAGCAGGACGGGTTGGCACCGCAGCCTAGAGCACCAGAGAAGTGTGAGGTCCCGTAGCACAGATTGGCGCCAAAGCCTAGAGCGTCGGGGACCTCGCCAAGGGGATTAAGTATAGGATCCGTGGGAACGGATCCTCAGTAGCTCGGCCACTTCTATTCTACACGGAGTGAAGCGAGCTGAGGACCACGGACCCAAGTTGCCGGCTCGTGCCTTGCCAAGAAGTTTCTTGGGTCTTGTGTGAACTTTGCCTTGTTCCTTGTTCCGCATTGTTTTGCGGAGTCTTTTGCCAAGCCTTCTACCAAGCTTCTGCCAAGCCATTGTTTTGGATTACTATGGACTCTTTCTTTGGATTGAACTTTTCAATATTTTTATGGACAATTACCTTTTCACCTGTTCTTTATTATTCAATAAATAGTTAGCTGATTACCGTCTCTGTGTGTGTGATTAAGGGGCCGGCCGAGTCCTTGCATCGTGACACCGCGGCACACTTTTAACATTAAAAAAATCCGGGGGCACACCACCAACCAAAATGACACTCTAACACAGTAAAGAACGGCTGGGGTTGGTGGCCTGCTGGGAGCAGCTGCTGGGAGTGCCGAAGCCGGGAGGGGGCAGAGCCAGGCTGCACCATGCCCTGCCCCGACCCCAGCTTCACCTCCCCCAGCAGCTTCGCCAGCCTTGAGGTGGGCAGTGCCAAGCCAGCGGTGCCAGAGCCAGCACAATGCTGGCTTGGCACTGTCCCCTCAAGGCTGGAGCAGCTGCTGGGAGTACCGAAGGGGGCAGAGCCACGCCGCACCATGCCCCGCCCCCTCCCCCCAGCTTCAGCTCTCCTACAGAGGAGGAGCATGAGCGGTGGGCGGGCTTCAGTGGGCGGGGCTCCTCCACGCGGCTTCAGCAAGCGAGGGGCAAGAGTCATGGTGGGAGTCATGGCGGATTGGAGGCTGGCTGGGGAAACGGCCGAAGGAGGCGGCGCCCCGGTCCCTTCTTCTTTTTCTTCGCCACTGCCCGGCCCTTCCTCCCCCTGCCCCAAGCAGCAGGAGTTCGGCAGGAGGGGGGAGGAAGGGGGGCAGAGAGCTTTTCTCATGGCACAGCAGGAGGTCCGTCACGGCACACTAGCGTGCCACGGCACACTGGTTGAGAAAGACTGTGTTAGAACACTAAGAACATTTGATCTCTGTCACTCAGTGACTAATGGGGACAAAGGGATGTCAGCAAAATTGGCTACTATTTCTTTCTAAATCCCCTCTTCCCTATTCAGTGTCTTAGGATTAGGTAGGTCATATCTGGCCTCAATCATGAATGACCTGTGCCTTGGAGTGGAACCAAAACAGGTTGCATCTTTATAGCAGGGACTCGGTGCAGTTTTTACTAGCAGGAAGGCCATTATTATTATTGATTGTGTGAAGGGTTTTATTTTACAAAATAATGAACAATTTACTTAACAACAAGGTACTGTTCTATTATCTGGGCGGAGGCCACAAGGTGTGCTAGAGAAAGAAGAATAGTTCATTTTATAGGGGTGGAGGGTGGATTGAAGAAGTTAAACTATTTCCCCCTGTTTTCCTGTTATTCCCCCCATCCATGTCCCCATTGTGGAAACAACCCTCCTTTTCCCTCTTCAACTCCTCCCTCCTCCCCCGACAAAATGGACTATCCTTCCCTGCCTAGGCCCTCTTTTGGAGTCTACCCAGATAATGGAACAGTACCTAAAATAGCATCAATAGAATGAAAATGATAGCAAAATAATGACCAGAATTAAAGCTCAATGTGATGGAAAGTGGAGTGGAAAGCCCTGAAAGTGGAGAGGCAAGGAATATTTGGGATAATTGTGACTTACCACTGTGACCCCATGATCTCCCCATCACTCTTCCTGTTTGTCCAGTGTGGAACACACTTATTGATTTATTTATTTACTGTATTTGTATACCGCCCCTCTCAGCCTTGCGGCTATCACAAGCTCTATCCAACACATCTCTATATGCAGGGGTGCTCAGAATGGTGATCAGGATCACCAGGGTGATCTTCAGGCCTCATCCTGGTGATCTTCAGGCCCCTGACCAGGTTTTTTGCTGTTGGTCCTCTTCACGCGCCCCTGCACGCTGCAAAGAAGTCCTCCGTCGTTGCTCCTCCCGCTCCTGCTCGCGCGCCGCCTCCAAAAGCTCCAGAGTCCTAGAGGCAGAATGGGCCCCCTCTTTTGGATTCCTCCTCCTCCCTCCGTCCTTCTCCAGCCACTCAGAGTCATAGGAGACCAAAGGGGGCGGGCCTGGATGACGCAATGCATGGCTGGCCCCGCACGCATGCACAGAAGCGCCCATTTTGCCCCTCGGACTTCTCGTGAGCTCTTGGAGGTGGCACGCATGCTGGCGGCATGGAAATAGGAGCAACAATGGAGGAGGAGGAGAAGGACGCTTTGGGGTCATTTCCTTACCGCATCTCAAAGGTCGGTCTTTTTACTTTGGGGTGGGTGCTTGATTGTTCTGTGGCATGTCTCTTTGTTTATTTTTAATGTTTAAAATGGCCTTTTAGCTCCAAAGCCTCTCTGCTTGCTTTGTTCCTTGAGAAATATATGTTGGGGAATATGGAAATGTGGGAGAAATGGGGTGGTTGGATGTATTTTTGCATGCCCCTTTGTTTACCTTGCTGAGTATTAAATGGCCTTGCAATTCAAAAGCCTTTCTTCTTACTTTCTGGCTGATAATATGTGTGGTAATATGGCAGTGTGGGAGAAATGGGGTGGTTGGATGTATTTTTGCATGCCCCTTTGTTTACCTTGCTGAGTATTAAATGGCCTTGCAGTTCAAAAGCCTCTCTTCTTACTTTCTGGCTGATAATATGTGTGGTAATATGGCAGTGTGGGAGAAATGGGGTGGTTGGATGTATTTTTATGCTCTGTTTTATATTGTTGTTATTAAATTGAAATGTTGATGTTTTCTAACTTCATTTTATGTAAACTGCCCCGAGCCTGCTGGAAGGAGCGGTACATAAAAATGAATAATAAATATAAATAAATAAATAAGAAAATAGTTATACGTTTTACATTTCTGGGTAGGTGATCTTTGGGACTTGGTTTTTTAATCAGTAGCTCCCTTGCTGAAAAAGTGTGAGCACCCCTGCTATATGAGTCACTTGAACATGTTTAAAAGTCAAGCAAAATAAAACTCACAACTTCTAGAAGACTTGGATCTGTTTGGCTTGGTCCATCTCTACCAACAATACTCTTCTGCCTACAGTATGTATGAGCATCTTCCATTTTCTTAGCACCTGAGAAAGGAAAGAGCGATATTTATTATTTATTTATTTATTTATTATTCGTTTTTATATACCGCTCCTCCCTGCAGGCTCGGGGCGGTTTACATAAAACTATAAAACATACATAAAACTATTTAATTGCATAAAACCCAAGGACATGGATAGAAATGATCAGGAGGTGCTTAGATTGAAAGCCTGGAGTCCCATGGAGCCCATCACATGATGCAAGGCGACTTCCAATAGGACTTTGTGGGGTTCCGTTACAGCAGTGTAGAGAAATGGAGCCCCAGAGTGTCTTTTGATGGCACAAAGCAAGGGAAAGACCTCATCATATTGAGATCCTAATGCAGGTGACAGTCAGGGAATTGATGGGCAGCATGATGAACCCATGGAGCAGTGTGGGAAACCATCATCCTGTGCCCTGCATAGCCTCATTTCCCATTTCACGGGGGAAAGTGTCGCTGCCCAGTTCCCCCTGTGCTGACCCTGTTGTAGGCTATGAGAATATAGGTAGCCACCTGTGTGGTCAGGGCTGTGTCCTATGATGCTGCCAGGATGGAGCCCTGCCAGAAGTAGTGTGAAGGGCTCCATTGGGCTCTGTCTTGGCAGTGTCCTATGATGGAGTCAGAAGACCATGTAATGAGGTCCTAAGACCATTCCCTCCATTGTCTCCCATTTTCCCTCCACTCATGTGATGAGGTCCTTAGTTTAGCCTGGGACCTCATCTGGTAAAGATGACCTGGAGCAGCTCAGGATCATACTGAATCTTGGGCCATTGTTCAAATGGTTGGAGAGTGCAGCTGATTTGCTGGGCCATGAAGTATAACTTACTCCCTCCATGTTTTTGCCACTGCTCCTAGCTGACCATGGAACTCCGAGTATTCTCCCTTCCTTCCTGGCCATCTCTGCCAATGTCAGCATGGGGCACTTGTGCAATCAAGAAGGGAAGGTCACCCCACCTGTTGTTATGGTTGGGCCAAGTTCCATGCTCAACCCCCCACCCCCTGAGCTCCTCCTTGGAACAGAGAGACAGATGACCCACAAAGCCATAAAACCGCCCCTACTGTTGACAACAAGTGTGATCTCTATGGAAGAAACCACGATCCCTGCCAAAGGAAAAGGAAGCACAGGAGATTTCAAACGTGAACTTTCTGGGGTGTAAGCTTCGGGATGTGGACTAGATCTGACTTGTCTTGTCTTAGAGACAAACGAAATGAGGAGTCTAAGGCTCCGGGAAAGACAGCCCTATAACATCTAATCGTCGTTAGTATTTATTAATGTATTGTTTTTCTTTCTATTGTGTATTGTTGTTGTTGTATTGTTCTTACTGGTCTGCCCAGTGAACGTGAACTCTGTAAGTCGCCCCGAGCCGTATGGGAGTGGCGACTAACAAGTTTGCTGACGCCCTCCTCGGCCTACGAACTGGAGAGACCGCTGCTCCCGGGATCCCTGACAGAGGCACTGAATGTCTCTGAGGTGCTGGCGGGGGCCCCCGGGCAGCGGCCCCGGCGCCGAGCCGGTCGATTGCTTGCGATCCCCTGGGTTGAGACTGGGCTGCGGCCCGCCTGTCACCAGCCTGGAGGACCTACTGCCGTTGATGGCCCTGGACCGGGGATCACTACCAATGCTGGAGGCTCTGAGGCCAGTCCTCCTTCCCACTGGCCTGAGGGCAGGCCTGGAGGCCATGGACGGCCGTTGGCTGCCATGGGGCATGGCCCGGGACGCGGCGGGAGGATTGGCAAATGGAGGCGGAGTCGAGGGCGGGGCAGGGGGCGGGGCCGGAAGAAATTTCAACCCTGCTCTGCAACACCTCCTCCTACAGTTGCTAACTTACGGAGGGCGACCCTCAACGCCTTTGGCACCGCACAGATCTCACAACCTTCCTCTGGCCCCCTGGAGCGAGGGAGGTTTGCATCGCCTGTACCTGGGACACCCAGAGGGTTCCGCCCTAGGACCTTCCCAGGCGTCGGGTTCCCCGGTTGGTGGACCCCCAACCCAGGAGGCTCGATAATCCGACGATGGGAAGACCAGAGCCACAGGCTTGTGGTGACCACCACCGTATGGAACTCAAGACTCTAAGGACGCTGCTGAACTTGTGGGATCCTCCTAGGCTTCCTCGTTCGATGGCCGAGCCTGAAAGCTCGACCTGGATAGCTCTGACCCTTGTGATCTTGAGCCTGGCCTCCCCCTTCCCTGTTAGATGTAGTCATCCCCTTTTGATGTTGTTTGTTTTGTATGTATCCCATGTATTTTCATGTCAAACTGTAAACCGCTCCGAGTCCTCGGGGAGTGGCGGTATAGTAAGTTTGAACATAAATAAACATAAATAAAAATAAAGTTTAAATAATAAATAAATAAAATAAATGGTTGCACAGGTGCCCCGTTCTGCTGTCCGCATAGGAGCCTATGATAGGCTGGAGTGCACACAAATGCCATGGCCAGCTGGGAGTATCCGGGGCAGTGGCACAGCCATAATCCAACATCTTTTTCTGTGCCAATGGCCACAAGGAAAAAGTGACGGCTTTGGTATTCCATTTGGACAGTGGATTGGTCTAAAGTGGACCTGATCTAGCTTCCCAGACCCCCATGAAGTTGGGGGAAACTACATTTTTACCAATTTCTGGAGTCACCCCCACACAAAACCAAAAAAAGAAAAACTCACCAGAAGTATCTCCGCTTCATGAAGACAGCCTTCTATTTGAAGTGAGCAGGGATTCTGGGCAATATAGAGAAGCCCAGCATAACTTTTCTCCATCAGGTTTTGCTAGCAATAGTAGTTTGGACCAGAATGCTTGTTACACAGCACCATCTGCTGGGGAGAGCAGAATGGCTCTTGCATGGAAGGGGATGAGTCCCTCAGACAATGATTTTATTGTGCTTTGTTCTCTCCTTGATATCAAACAATTGCAGCGAAAGGTAACAACCAGTCAAATAACCATGCAATATTGCTTAGTTTTGACTGCAAAGGATACGGACTGAAAAGCATCATTACTCTTTGACTTGAGGGGAAGTACTGAGATATACAGAGAAATCAATTCTAGAGGGAATATTTTACTACACTCAGACACATGCCGTGAGAAGCCATACCCTTCCCTCTTAGCACATGGTATGTGCAAAGCATCCAACTAAACTCTAGGACAGTGTTTCCCAACCAGTGTGCCGTGGCAAACTAGTGTGCCATGAGCGATCATCAGGTGTGCCGTGGGAAATTGGAACCTCCAATACCCTTTCTTCCCCCTCCTGCCGAACACTTTTTCTTCTCCACTCGGGCTCCCTTCTACCCAGCCTCGCTCTGCTCGCTTTGCTCTGGGGCGAGTCTGCGCAGTAGCGCCCGCACAGGTCAGGTCTTCCTCCCTCCCCCTCCCCTCCTGAACACGCTCACGCTGCCCCCAGCGGATCAAAATGGCGGCAGAAGCGGCAGTGTAGAAGAAAAAGTAAGTGTTCGGCAGGAGGGGGAAGAAAGGGCACGAAGGGGAAGGGGGGAGGAAGAGGTCTCCGTCGAAAGCTGGCATGGGCAAACTTGGACCTTCCAGGTGTTTTGGACTCCAACTCCCACCATTCCTAGCAGCCTCAGGCTCTTTTCCTTTCCCCCAGCCACTTAAGCAGGAAAGGGCCTCAGGCTGTTAGGAATGGTGGGAGTTGAAGTCCAAAGCACCCAGAGGGCCGAAGTTTTCCCATGCCAGTTTTAGGTGGCGAGCCTTCTTCCAACATTGTGATTCTGGACAGAAAATAAACAGCATCATAACATAACATTGTTTGAGTCCACAGTGCTCTCTGGGTGTAGGTGAACAACAACTTCCAAACTCAAGGTCAATTCCCAAGCAAACCCTTTCAGTACTTTCTGTTGGTAATGAGAGTTCAATATGCCAAGTTTGGTTCAATGCCATTGTTGCAAGAGTTCAGGATGCTCTTTGATTGTGTGTTAACTATAAATCCCAGAAACTGTAACTCCCAAATGTCAAGGTCTATTTTTCCCAAACTCCATCTGTGTTCACATTTGGGCATATTGAGTATTCGTGTCAAGTTTGGTCCTGATCCAACATTGTTTGAGTCCACAGTGCTCTCTGGATATAGGTGAACTACAACTTGAAAACCCAAGGTCAATGCCCACCAAACTCTTATAGTATTTTCTCTTGGTTATGGGAGTTGTGTGTGGGAAGTTTGTATCTTTCTGCCATTCCTGCCAGGATATCTATGTTGTGTTCAGCGAAACAGTCCCAGGTTTCACACTGAGTGTATAAATACATTAAAAATATATTAACTATATTTATTACTGTGTCAGAGTGTCATTTTGTGTCATTTTGGTTGGTGGTGTGCCCCAGGATTTTGTAAATGGAAAAAATGTGCCGCGGCTCAAAAAAGGTTGAAAAACACTGCTCTAGGAGATTCGACTTTCACTCTAAACATCTGTTTTCCAAAGTGAACACATCTATGCCATTCCTATTACAGGCCAGCAGCTAGATAATCTCAGTGTTATTTTTTAAATTATTACTACGGAAATTACTTGGGACTGAGGAAGCAAGTGAGCAAGAATATGCACAGAGCATCTGCCTCCCTATAGCTTCATTTACACTGGGCAGTGTAGCCTACAGCAGCCTCAGTTCCTGCACAAATCTGGGGCCATTGTTTACATGGCTGAGAAGCACAGCTGCTCCTAGAGGAGAACTTACCAGTACTTCAATAGGAAATGTGGGCCTGCTTTTGCCTGATGAGATAGTTGTCAGGATTTAGAAATTACTTGGCATTTTCTAAGTGATAGTCGAGTTAATACAATACCTGTGGCCTAAACACTGTAAAAGAGTTACCGTATTTTTCGCACCATAAGACGCAGTTTTTTTCCTCCCAAAGTAGGAAGAAAAATGAGCCGCGTCTTATGGAGCGAATATGCAGGCAGGGAGGGGGGGAGGCGCTGGAGCAGAGGGGGCGGCGATATACTCATGCTATATTCGCGTGTCCCGCCGTCCCGCCCCCCACCCCCCGTCGGCTCCCGGCTTCTCCCGGCTGCGCCCGCAAGATGACCAGACTCCGCTGCAGTGTCGCCGCAGCCAGTCGGCGGCGCGGAGGAACGGGGCGGAAGAGGGGACTCACGGGGCGGGAGGGAGGGAGGGAGGGAGGGAGGGAAGGAGGAAGAGGCCGCAGCGCCTCCGCAGGGCTCCCTCCCTCCGGCGAGGCCCTCCTCTTTCTCCTCGACAGAGGCGCGACGAAATGATGTCACGAAGATGCGCCTCTGTCTTCGGGCCCTTCCGGGGGCGCTGCTGCTGCTACCGCTGCGTCTCCGGAAGGGCCCGAAGCCAGAGGCGCATCTTCGTGACGTCACTCCGTCGCGCCTCTGGCGAGGAGGAAGGGGAGGAAGGCCTCGCCGGCCGCGCGCTGTAAGGACGGCCGGAAGAGAGGCCGGAGGGAGGGAGGGGGAAGGAGGAAGAGTTCCTCCCTCCCTCCGGCCTCTCTTCCGGTCATCCTTATAGCGCGCGGCGGCGAGGCCTTCCTTCCTTCCTCCTCCTCGCCAGAGGCGCGACGGAGTGACGTCACGAAGATGCGCCTCTGGCGGGCCCTTCCGGAGACGCAGCGGTAGCAGCAGCAGCGCCCCCGGAAGGGCCCGAAGACAGAGGCGCATCTTCGTGACATCACTTCGTCGCACCTCTGTCGAGGAGAAAGAGGAGGAAGGCTTCGCCGGAGGGAGGGAGCCCTGCGGAGGCGCTGTGGCCTCTTCCTCCTTCCTCCCTCCCTCCCTCCCGCCCCGTGATTCCCCTCTTCCACCCCCGTTCCTCCGCGCCGCCGACTGGCTGCGGCGACACGGAAGCGGGAGTCTGGCCATGCGCGGGTGCAGCCGGGAGAAGCCGGGAGCCGCCGGGGGGGGGGACACGCGAATATAGCATGAGTATATCGCCGCCCCCCCTCTGCTCCAGTGCCTCCCCCCCTCCATATTAGTGTCCCATATAGTAGACAGCCCCCATTTCCCCCCCCCCCAATTTTCCATCTCTAAAATCTAGGTGCGTCTTATCAGCAGGTGCGCCTTATGGTGCGAAAAATACGGTAAGCCACTGTAATAGGGTTTGGTGGTTAATGTAATCAGAGTAGTATATAGGTTGTAGCTGTACTGAGAAAGTTTGATGAAGATTTCTGATTTGGAGAATTACTGCTTTGAGTATTGAGGAAGAAGGAGCTGTATATTTTGTATATATATTCTATACTGCTGCAACAAAGGACAAAGAAAAGCCTTCCTGCACATTTGGAAAAGAACAAAAGTCTCTTTATGTTTCGTTGTTTGAGTAGAAGACCGTAATGTAATAACTGTGTTTTTGGATACCTGCAAGGCCGGATCTTATGTTACGCAAACTAAGTGCCTGAGGGGGGTGCCATATAGCAAGTAATACACATAACAGGGTATACTTCAAAATATCAAAATAGTATATGTATTTAGCAAACAGGGCAAACATTCACAATATAAACACACCATACATATAAGGCATCAAAGCGTCAATTCCAAGCAATACAGCAGTATATACAAGTCATATAGGAACGCATTGATGGTACAGTGGTATAAAAATATATGCAATATATGCATTTACACCTGCATTGCACATGCCTAACAGCAATCAACCAAGGACATGAATAAAGTCCGAAGGGGACTCAAAATGGATAGAGTTAGGCTGCCAAACACCCCTTCTCAGTCTCCGGCCCCATGGAAGGCAGGCCGCTCGCACTGCAACAAATGCGGCGCGAGCAGTCCAGAGCCGCCCGCAGTGGCTCCACAAAGCCGGAGACTGCATGCACGGAGCCTCCGTCCCCTCCTCCTCAGTTTCCGGCCTTGTGGAGGGTGCACCCGGCACGCATGCGCACCCTCCACAAGGCCGAAGAGCGAGGGGGCGCCAAAATAATGTTCGCTTACCATTTTTATTTACCTTAGTCTGGCCCTGGATACCTGGTCCCTTACCCAGAACTAACAGAATCAATTCCACAAGAACAGGAATTTTATGACTGCATAGAGCCCTTGATAATAGTCAAGTTAATTAGGATTATTGTTGTGTACTTTTAAGTTGTTTCAAACTTAGGGTGACCCTAAGGCTAAAGTTTAGGGCGGATGCTGGGTAAAGGACCTTGGACGGCTGCATCCGGCCCGTGGGCCTTAGTTTGGGGAACCCTGCTCTGTAACATGTTATCCAGTGTTTTATTAAATATGTAGATATGTATTTTGTAAAAATACCCCTAGCTAGTTCCTCATCTGCATGTAGATTTTCAGCAATCCCTAAAGACCCATGCACCCCCTCCCCATGCTGTCGACTACACTGTGCTTTACATAGGCCCAGATCAGGCCCTTTTGCCACCCAAGGCCAAAGGGTCTGCCTCTGCCCCTCCCCGCCCCGGCTCCGCCCCTCCCCGCCCCTCCCCGGCCCCAGGCGGACCCCTCCCCGTCTCCACCCCACTCCGCCCCCGCCTCCTCGCCGGCGCGAGGAGGAGGAGGAAGAAAAGCCCCACCTCCGGAGCCGATGCGGGGCCTCCCCACGGCTGCTCCTCTCTCCTAAAGCTGCCATGCAGCTTTAGAAGGGAGGGAGGATCGGCTCCCGCCAGCGAGGAGGCGGGAGCGGAGCCGGGGGCGAGGAGGGGCGGAGTCAGGGGCGGAGCCGATCCTCCCTCCCCTCCTAAAGCAGAGCCGAGGGGAGCAGAGCAAAGGGAGGGGACGGTGTGGATGGCGCTTGCGCCGCCCCGGCATGCGCCCTTTTTAAAAAAATTTTTTTCTGAATTTTTTCCAATTTTTGGGGGGAATTTTGGGGGGCAGATCTGCTGCCCCCAAAGTGCCACCCGAGGCCATGGCCTCTGGTGGCCTTATGGGTAATCTGGGCCTGGCCTTACATTTTTTTTACTGCTTCTTTTTCCTTTCAGTGTGACACCTTTTCTTTGTTCTGTGCCACCTGCTCAGTTGGGATGGGAGTAACACTTGAATTACCACTCAAGGTGACCAGCCCTAGGGACACCACAGAGCATGTTTTCAGTATTTCCAAAGAGCTGTGATAAGTACCCACTTATAATAGCTGCAACTTGGGAGCTATTTCCTCACATCCACATTCAGTTAATGACTTCCTCTTGGTGCTTGCATGGCAGGGATAGCAAAACAAGACTTGGCTGGAGATTTCAGAGTTGTCTCTCTTTCTAAAATAGGTTACACAACAATATAGCAGAGTACTGCTTTATCTGGTGGGAGAAATGGTTTTGAAGGCTTCTGCTGTGAGAAACTAAATGGCACCTAGTGAACACAAATGTTTAAAAATAAATAAAAACATATTTTTCTTCTGTAGTTTTTGGCTAATGCCTGCACAGTAGGAGCCCCAACAATCTCCAGTTGCACTTATGCCTGGGCAGGCAGTAGGGTTCCCATATGTCCCTTATTCTAAGGGACATCCCTTATTTTGGCCCTAAAATTTGTGTCCCTTATTTTCAGGCCCTGTCCCTTATTTTTGACTAGCAGGACAGGACTGGGCAGGGTTGACCAGAGGAAGGTGCACGCTGTGGTTTCCACAGCAATACCTGCCCGGGGATTCCAACTCGCAGGGCAGCCTGCATCCCCGTTGGAAGGAAGAGGCGATACAGGACTTTTTCAAAGTACAGTAGACCAATTAACCGTTACCCAAAGGGAATGTTGGCTCATGTTGGATAAAGATAGTTTCTGGTTGCTTGAGAGTTACTCTTAAAATAGGCTTAGCTGTGCATCCCAATACTATACAATGCTGTGCATCCCATACTAGACCATTAACTATTGACATAATAATCATGAAGATGTACTGTCTTATAAAATTTATTTTATTTTGCACTTTTAAAGTCAGCAAAGTCAACTACTAAATACAGATGGAGAAAATAAGGTAGTTCTAATAATGTTTTTTCTGCATGACAAAACATGCAGAAACATACCAAGTACTGTTAAGAGGGTGTAAGTCAGTTTCTTTTGTGAGTTTCAATCATTATCTTATTCTGTTAATAAAACTATAACTAACGTTTGAGTTTTTAATTAAGTGTCCCTTATTTTTGTGAAAAATCCCGTAAATGTCCCTTATTTCTTATGTCAAAAAATGGCAACCTTAGCAGGCAGCCAAAGCAGATGTGAAGTTTGTCATGTACAAACAACAAAGGAGCAATGTGGGACTGGCATAGAGCAATGGATGAACAGGCTGGGGAAAAAAGTCACTCTGAATAAACAGATACCACAATGATAAAGCAGTAATATCAATGAAGTGTAATATATCAAAACATTAAAAGAACATCCCAATGAGTAGCAAAAACAGTATAGCTATCAGCATATGCAATATGCGTATGCTTCGTCTCACCCTAGACATCCCCATCCATCCTTATTTGGGGCAGGGGTCATAGGAACAAGCCTGCTGCTGAACTTCAGTGTTATTATATAATTTTCGCCACATTACGGGCTATATAGCCAGAGATTTTCATTACAACACGGTGCTACAGCACATTGGCGTTTTTTTTGCAGCTTTTTTTCTTCCCCATGGCCCCCCTTCTTTCAAGTGGGCTTGTGCCGGCTCCAGCGGCTCTACAATGACCACGGAGGTCATTTACCATACATGAGCTCACCTATAGGGTACACTGGCCCGAGATCATTTATCATATTGTTTTGGGGCTTCTCCTCACAGTTTACTTTATTTTGAGATATAGCGCTATTTGCGCCACGTCATCTACCAGCGACGCCTCACAGACACAGACGCGCCCGTGTGACGTCGTAGCCCATAGAGCTAGGACGCTATTGACTGTAGATCATTTACTACACTGCTTTGGGGCTTCTCCCCTTTTTCATTTTGTATTATAGCGATATTTACGCTACACCATCTATGAGCGACGCTCCTCATACACAGGCGCGATCCTGTGATTAGTTACTGTGGTATTTTGGGGCTTCTCCCTCCTTTATTTTGAACTGCAGCGACTTGCTCCGCTTCTTGCGACGTCACAGCCTACAGAGCTGGGACGCCTCTTGCATATCTTCTCATTGAGTTGAGCCTCATCAGAATAGCGGACATTCCTTCTCATCTCCTCCGTTGGCCATCACCTTCCTGGGATTCAGGGTATCGACCCCTTTGACTATTTGGATTATTGTGATGTGTTTCGCTATGTTTGTAACCTATATACATTGTGTGATTGCGATACTTACTTGTTAAGCTCCTGCTGGGGTACTGTGCCTATATACTATTGATGTTTCATTTCACATAGGGATCTTTTGATGTTATACTCTATGACTAATATCTCTGCATTGTAATTTCCCACTTGATTTTCATTGCATTGAATCTGCATTGTATGTACTGAATATCTCACTTGTTATATGTATTGCATATGCCGATAGCTATACTGTTTTTGCTACTCATTGGGATGTTCTTTTAATGTTTTGATATATTACACTTCATTGATATTACTGCTTTATCATTGTGGTATCTGTTTATTCAGAGTGACTTTTTTCCCAGCCTGTTCATTCAAGTTTGTCATGTACACAAGTTTCTTGTGTAGCTGAGTGTCTTTAATAAATAGGGAAAGTGGGTGGGAACAATCCTTTTGGGATCTTGGCAAGAGGAAGGGAGGCTTCTATGGCAAACAGCAGGTATGTGTAGGGAGGAATTCTGGTCAGGACTGTGGAAGGACAGAGGATAAAATGTCCCCTTCTATCCAAAGCTTTGGCCACAGTCCAGCAACTACCAAGGGCAAACTTTGTGAAAATAATTTCATCTCATTTGAGTCGCAGCAGATCATGTTTTCAGAGATCTGTCCCTCTTTAAATATATGTTTGCTTTATTTTACATTTTAATGACTCCATGTGTGAACCTTATGACAACTAAGAAATGCTGTGGTGAAATCTAGTTGTAAATGAGATGTTAGACAACTGGCAGTCGTGTGTGCACTTACACACAGAGACAGAGACAGACATACATTTCTCTTCCCACTGCAGCTCCTTGAAAACATGTCAATTGCTTCCAAGATAGGCTAGGGGTTTGTTTATGTTAAGTTGATATGATTTGGAATAAGCACGACCTATGTTTTGGATGGTGTGTGAGAATGCAGGTTACTCATACAGATAAAAGATATGTGTCTGTGAAGAGATAGGAAGAGGGGATGAATAGTTGTTGCCATCCCACAATCCACAAGAGGTTACATAACATCTTAGCTGATATATACCTCTATCTATGTACAATTATCTGTGTATAAAATGGCATTGAATGTTTGCTGTATATGTACTATGATCTGCCCTGAGACCCCTTTGGGTGGAATATAAATACTGTAAATAAATAAATAAGTAAATAAAGAAATAATCCATATCCAATGTTTGTAAATGTGATTTAGGCACGTGTGAAAAGTGATACAGAGTTGTATCTACAAGGATTGCTTGGAGCTGACAGGGCAAGAAAAGTCTGAATTAGTGAAATTCAATCAATAGAAGGGGATGCTACAACTGTAACATAATAACATCAGGAGGACAGAATACTTGGCTCCCTTAATCGAGGAAAGGGATGTCAAACTCTTTTTTAACCGAGAGCCACATCGGCCTTATGGCTGCCTTCAAAGTTAAATGTAGCTACGGTATGTTGCCCTGGCATTGAAAGACTCACGGACCACATAAAATGATGCAGTGGGACAGATTTGGCCTGCGGGCTTTGCCGTTGACACATGTGCTCTAGGGTAGGGGTCCTCAAATTAAGTTCTGTAATCCGAATGCAACCCTCCAAGGTCCTTTACCCCCCACCCTAAACTTTAGACTTAGGCTCGCCGTAAGTCTGAAAAGACTTGAAGGCATTCAACAACAACAATCCTCATTAACTTCACTATCTCATCAGCCAAAAGCAGGTCCACACTTCCCATTAAAATACTGGTAGGTATTAAAATTGATATGTTTAAAATTGTACTTTGTGTTGACTATTGCATTATTTCATGCTTTTTTGCATTACAAATATGCCGCAGCAATAAATGCCGCAAAGAAATCTTCCTTTGTGGCCAATATTGCATCCGCAAGGAACCCTCCAGCGGAGTTGTTCCAAGTTGTCAGAGACTGTTTAAATCACACCGTCCAGGTTGGGAGCCCTGACAACTAGGCAGCCCGATGTGAAGCACTTGCTCGGTTCTTTGCAGACAAAGTGACTTTGATCCGTTCTGGTCTGGACACCAGAGGTGCTTGCCTGATTTTAATGGATTCATTTTGATGGATTCATTTCAATTGGTAAAACCTGAGGATGTGGACAAAATACTTGGAGAGGTGAGGCCAACCACATGTATCCTAAATCCCTGCTCATCCTGGCTTTTGAAGGAAGCCAGAGGGGGATTGGCAGATGTGTTCGTGCTTGCAAAAAGTAAACACCAGCTTCCTACAGAAAACCTTACTGTATGTATGGAGATAACAGCAAAACAGAAAAGGGAAAAGCCTGCAAACTCATAGAGACAAACCATAGACACACACAGCTAACTTGGTATGCAAAGGGACATCAAGCCAGCACCACTGCAGCATCTTTGAAACAAATGATCTTACAGCACTCAAAAGACAAATTGGCACTGAAGCAGTGCTCTGCATTCGCTGTGTGATAAACCTGTCCTCACTACTGATGGGCAATGCCCGTGATGAATAGTTGTCAATCCTGCCATGTTCCTATCACCTACCTGGTGTGACAGGACCATTTCACCTCTGTGCTGAAGTGATGTCAGGAAGTAGGACTCTCCTTCTCTTCCACTCTTTCCCGACATTTCTTGAAGCAGTATTTTATTTATCTTCATTAGTATTTTAATTTATTTTCATTAACCAAACTACATACATTTGCAAAATGTCTTTAACAATTATTTTAACAATCTGAAGCAACATGGGAGCAATATGGGAAGGTGTGGTTAGGTTACGCTATGCAAAAGTATGAGTGTGGGACCACAGATCAGTGACTCATCACAGTTGTACAAATGTAAAGATGTGTGATAGCAAGGGTGTTCATGCCGATATATAGCAACTGTCAGTGATCGTTTGGCTGTTGTGGAATAGCAGCTTGTGTGATAAAGTCCTGCGAATAATATATCTATAGCACAATTTTTCATCGTTTGTCCGATGAGGTAGACCTATTTAACAAAAGCATGTTACAAACGTCTTTCTCTTAGACAGTCTCAAAGATGGTGCAATGAGCCCTTTACCAACAGACCTATACATCTGGGCAGGGCCGTAGCCAGGATTTTTGTTCCGGGGGGCTGAGTTTGGTTCGGGGGGCTGAGACTGGGTGGAAGAGGGTCTACTCTAGCAAACCTTTTGTATTGTTATCCCAATAACCCCATTAATGTGGGATATAATGAGCATGGTGATCAGATCATGATATGAATAAACATAACAGTTTAAATAATGTACCAGTAAGGCCTTTTCGTGGACCACCCTGATAATTTTCGGGGCTGAAGCCCCTTAGCCCCGGCTACATGCCTGCATCTGGGTATATTGTTAATTTTGAATGAAAAGGTTGCTGAAACTTGTTGAACTGCTCTTCTTTTTGTGTATAGTGTAGGAAACTCTTCCTATTCTTTTTTTGTTATTTCTACGTGTGTTACCAAATATTATGTTAAAGAAGTAATGTTCATCACTCCTGCTCCTCAACGCCAGATCGATACGGAACAAGTTGGCCACCTTGAATGAATTCATCATAGAGCAAGATGCAGATATTAACTGCATCACGGAGACCTGGACACAGAATGGAGATACTATACCTCTCCATGAGCTGTCCCCTCCGGGTTTCCGGATGTTCCATCAACCAAGAACTGGTGGTAGGGGAGGAGGAGTGGGTATAGTAGTTAGGGATGACATCCCGGTGACAGTTATCCAGGCCCCGAATATCACGGGCATGGAGTGTTTGGGAATCACCCTTAAAGCTAAGGAGTGCTTAGCGATTCTTCTTATCTATCGCTCCCCCGGGACCCCGAAGGAGAGCTTACTCAATCTGCTCGATCTTGCCGCGGATTGGACACTTAGATTCCCAAGACTCATTGTTTTGGGAGATTTTAACATCCATGCAGACGCTAATATGCCATCCCCTAGCGAAGGAGTTCATCCGATCCATGGACACATTAGGACTCATTTTGATGGAGTCCGGCCCCACACCAGGCCGGACATACCTTAGACCTAATCTTTGGGTACGGGTTGAGGGTTACGCAGCAAGTAACAACGAAGGTCCCTGGTCAGATCATTTCACTCTGAAGGCCGACATCAGAATCCCCTACCGGCAAGGCCAGAGCCAAAACCTATACTGGCACGCCAGAAGAGGCATATGGACCCCAGCTGCTTCGCAGCAGCCATTGAGCCGATGGAAGTTTCCGGTGGGACCTTGAATCAACGGGTGGACAGATGGAATACAGTCCTGTCGAAAGCCATCGACCAAATAGCCCCCAGACGCCTGATCCGGCCACGAAGAGTCCATTCTCCATGGTTCACGGACGACCTGCGACTGCTGAAGCGAAGGCGGAAGCAGCTGGAGAGCGCGTGGCGTCGGAAACCAACTCAGACGTCGAGATCAGCCTTCAGAGATATGCGCAGGTCATATGAACGGGCGGTCAAAGAGGCCAAGAAGACCTATAACTCCTCCTTAATAGCGGCGGCAAGATCGCGCCCAGCACAGATCTTTAAGATCGTCCGAGACCTAGCTATGCCCAACTCACTGCTGAGGGACAATGAAAATTCAGCTATCTCAGCGGAAGAATTTCAAGTTTTCTTCACTGAGAAAATAATTGCCCTTAGGCGTGATTTACCCTCTATACCTGAGGAGAGGAGCGGGATGGGTAAGGACCCAGCTCCATCGCCTAGCTTGAAACTCGACCAGTTCAAGGCCCTGAATTCAGAGGAGATTAATCAAATCTTGACCGCAGCAAGGGCAACCACTTGCTCTACAGACCCGTGCCCGTCCCATCTGATTAAGTCCTGTGCGGGAGCCTCCTGGCCACTCTGACAGGGTTGATAAATCACTCATTGGAGCTGGGAGTCTTTCCCGATGCGCTGAAGGAGGCTAGAGTCCGCCCGCTGCTGAAGAAGGCGAATTTGGATCCAGCGGTGCCGGCAAACTACCGTCCGGTCTCAAACCTACCCTTCCTCGGGAAACTGATTGACGGGCAGTAGCGATCCAATTACAGGAATTCCTGGAAACCTCAGGAAGCCTGGACCCCTGCCAATCGGGTTTCCGCGCCGGACACGGGACCGAGACCGTCCTGGTGGCCATTACGGACGACATCCGCCGCCAATTGGAGAAGGGAGGTTCGGCTATCCTGGTGCTGCTTGACCTCACCGCGGCGTTCGACACGGTGGACCATGACTTGCTGTTGCGGCGACTATCAGCCATTGGGATTCAAGGCACAGCTTTGGCCTGGTTCGATTCCTTCCTGCGGGGCCGTTCGCAGCGTGTTGAGTGGCGAGGCCAAGCGTCCAAGAAATCCACCCTGGACTGTGGAGTTCCCCAAGGCGCCATTTTGTCACCAACGCTTTTTAACATCTACGTCCAACCCTTGGCAAGCATAGCCAGAAGTTTTGGATTGGGGTGCTACCAATATGCAGATGACACCCAGCTTCTGCTGAAGCTTGAGCCAGGTGTAACATCGGTGCCTGAGAACTTCAGACAAGGACTAGAGGCAGTGACCAGATGGCTCCGCTCATACAAACTCAAGATCAATCCATCAAAGACAGAGATTCTATGGCCGGGACGCCCAGAGCCACCCATTCCGCTGCCTCTCTTTGAGGGGAGCCGCTGATCCCGGCCCCGTCGGTGAAGAGTCTCGGTGTGATACTAGACTCGAGACTCTCACTGGAGGCCCAGGTTGCTGCGACAAGTAAGGGAGCTTTTTTTCCACCTACGCCAGGCACGTCAACTGGCACCTTACCTTCCATCAGATGCGCTGGCTACTGTGGTCCATGCCACTGTGACATCACGGCTGGACTACTGTAATGCCTTGTATGCGTGGGGTTGCCGCAGTCAACCACTCGTAAAATCCAGCTGGTGCAGAATGCAGCCGCCAGACTCCTCACCGGGACACCACTGAGATGCCATATCGCGCCATCTCTGCAGCGCCTGCACTGGCTGCCAGTCGAGCTCAGAGCCATCCACAAGATCCTGTCGCTTACCTTTAAGGCCCTCCATGGTGCCGGCCCAGCTTATTTAAAAGACCGCTTGTCCGAACCAGCTCATTTAAGGTCGCCGCGCTCAGGAAACAGGGACCTTCTCCGCATCCCAGGTGTGAGTGAGGCTCGCCTCGACACCACGAGACGGAGAGCTTTTTCCATCGCGGCCCCTGTTCTTTGGAACTTGATGCCGGCGGATCAGAGAGCTATCCGGGACATGCCCCAGTTCTTGACCGCACTGAAGACCTGGCTCTTCCGAAAGGCTTATGGCTAAGGACACCTCCCAGACTTAGCCTGAGCTACTGGAACTATTTTAATTAATCTTTTTATTCTTTTAGCTTTTAACTATTGAATTCTTTTATGTGTTTTTGTGTGTAAGTCGCCCGGAGCACTGACGTGGAGGGCGACTCATAAATAATAAAATCAATCAAATCAATCAATCAATGTCTATATTAAGGAATGTAATAAGGGTCTAGAATGAATATTTTATGACACATGAACTAAAAGCCCAAAGTACCAAATCCCCTTTTCATTATTTGGGCTTCCATTGTCTATTTATTTCCTTTTGTCTGTGGTTTTCCTTTTGCAGTCCAACATCTCATCTACTATTTACTAGCAAGCATAAAACTTCCTTCTCTTAAGAAACGTAGGTTGTAAAAATGGTTCCCCGAAGAGCTGGAGCATTCTTGAATATTCCATGACATTTCACCAGGATTGCAGAACTGCACAAAATTGTGGCACTGCCTTGACTGCCAAACAATGAAAAAAATTGCAAACAAAAGTGGCTGGAACTGAACTCTTCTTTTGGTTTTGGAAATCAAGCTGTTGCTGTTTTACCCTGTCACACAACAGAGTGAGGACGATGTGAACTGATAGCCCTGAAACATTAAGAAGGCTATTCACACACACATTTTTGTCCAGGAAAAGTGCCGACTGGTGAGTCCAGAGAGGTTGAGAGCCACATTTTATCCCCCTTTACATTGCTGCAGTTCAGTTATTCCATTTCAGAAACAATGTCATTCCACAAACTTGCACAAACTAAGCATAGGGATGGGTTTATTTACACATCCTAGCCCTTCTTCCACCTTGCATTCAGACTAGGTCTATCACAGAAACACAAAGGCTCACTGGGAATCTGAGGCATTTGAACTGTTCCTTAAACCAGATGAACCTATCCATTATTATTGGTGGGGTGAATTTAGTCTCCAAAGTGATGTTAAGCACTACAGATTTCTGCATGTGACTCAAGTCCATACACAACTTCTCACTGGACAGGTAGCTTAGTTGGGCAGGAAAGGACGGCATGGACTCCCTGAATACAAAGAAAAAGATGAGAAAGAAAAATAAGTTCATACATTTTTTAAAGAAAACTGAACAGTTGATGAGTAAATTTCACCAAAAGACTTCTATTAGCCTTAATAAGGAATGTCTCAGGCCCTTCTCTGTTGTAGTCTATAGGCACCCAAGAGACCAACAATCTTCTAGGTTCCCCCCCCCTTCCATTTGTTTTCCCCCTTGAACCTTCAGGAGGGTAGGTGGAGGGTCATGTTCTATCAATCAGATCATGGGTCAATTGAGTGCAGTATTGTCTAATCCAGTGTTTCCCAACCGGTGTGCCGTGAGCCATCATCAGGTGTGCCGTGGGAAGTTGGAACCTCCAATACCCTTTCTTCCCCCTCCTACTGAACACTTTTTCTTCTCCACTTGGTCTCCCTTCTTCCCAGCCTCGCTCTGCTCACTTTGCCTCGCTTTGCTCACGCTGCCGCCATTTTGATCCGAAGGGGCAGCGTGAGCGTGTTCAGGAGGGGAGGGGGGAGGGAGGAAGATGTGGGGCGAGTCTGTGCAGTATCGCCCGCACGGGTCACGTCTTCCTCCCTCCCCCCTCTCCTCCTAAAGAAGGGAGCCCAAGTTCGGCAGGAGGGGGAAGAAAGGGCGTGAAGGGGAAGGGGGAGGAAGATGTCTCTGCCGAAAGCTGGCATGGGCAAACTTGGCCCATCCAGGTGTTTTGGACTCCAACTCCCACCATTCCTCGCAGCCACAGGCCCTTGTCCTCCCCCTCATCCACTTAAGCAGGAAAGGGCCTCAGGCTGTTAGGAATGGTGGGAGTTGAAGTTCAAAGCTCCCAGAGGGCCGAAGTTTTCCCATGCCTGTTTTAGGAGCCTTAAAGTGGTGAGCATTGTGATTCTGGATAGAAAACAAACAACATCACATAACATTGCTTGAGTGCACAGTGCTCTCTGGGTGTAGGTGAACTACAACTTCCAAACTCAAGGTCAATTCCCAAGCAAACCCTTTCAGTACTTTCTGTTGGTAATGAGGATTCAATATGCCAAGTTTGGTTCAATTCCATTGTTGCAAAAGTTCAGGATGCTCTTTGATTGTGTGTTAACTATAAATCCCAGAAACTGCAACTCCGAAATGTCAAGGTCTATTTTCCCCAAATTCCATCTGTGTTCACATTTGGGCATATTGAGTATTCATGCCAAGTTTGGTCCTGATCCAACATTTTTCAGTCCACAGTGCTCTCTGGATATAGGTGAACTACAACTTCAAAACTCAAGGTTAATGCCCACCAAACCCTTCCAGTACTTTCTGTTGGTCTATTTTGACATTGCTCCTGTTTTCAACCACATCTCTGTGTGAGATGAGCTTCTCTAGCTTGACTGTGATAAAAACTAAAGACAGAGAGAGACTGACAGCTGTTGAGCAAGACCTTCGTGTGTCTTTCTGCCATTCCTGCCAGGATATCTATTTTGTGTTCATTGAAACAGCCCCAGGTTTCACACTAAGTGTATAAGTACATTTAAAAACATATTAACTATATGTATTACTGTGTTAGAGTGTCATTTTGTGTCATTTTGGTTGGTGGTGTGCCCCAAGATTTTGTAAATGTAAAAAATGTGCCGCGGCTCAAAAAAGGTTGAAAAACACTGGTCTAATCCACTGCTTCTTAACTCAGTTGCCGTCACGAAAAATTTGGCAACGGCAAAAGGTTTCTGAACACCACCCATTTACATACATCTGTTAGCAACAACATGCAGTGTTTAAAATGGACTCTGCAGAAAGTGCTTCAGCTTTATTCCACAAGAAAGGGGAAATCAGCCTGTTTAGCAAGCCTTGCAAATGCTGATTTATTGTCAGTAAATGTTTGATTTCTGTATCTATTTTCTATACCTATATATCTGAGGTCATATAACATTTTTTCAGACAGAAAAGGATCATGGGTGGAAAAGGTTTAAGAAGACATGAACTACCGTATTTTTCGCACCATAAGACGCAGTTTTTTTCCTCCCAAAGTGGGATGAAAAATCAGCTGCGTCTTATGGAGCGAAGACGCAGGCCGGGGGGGGGGGGGAGGCGCTGGAGCAGAGGGAGGGCGGCGATATACTTACCCTGTCGCTGCCTCTGGTCCGTTGCGGCGGTGGAGGGACGCTGAGTTCGCTCGCCCTCTGCCTCCTTTTTCCTTCCCCCACCTTTGCTTCTCTCGAGGAAAGGGCGGAGGGAAGGAAAAGGAGGCAGAGGGAGAGAAATCGCGTCGCGTCAGCTGTGACGCGGCGCGGGTTCGCCCTCCGCCTCCTTTTCCTTCCCCCTCCACCCTTTCCTTGAGGGCGGGGGAAGGAAAAGGAGGCGGAGGGGGCGAGCAAACGCGTCGCGTCACAGCTGACGCGCGGTTTAGCTCTCCCTCCGCCTCCTTTCCTTCCCTCCGCCCTTTCCTTGAGGGCGGGGAAGGAAAAGGAGGCGAGGGCGAGCAAACCGCGTCGCGTCACAGCTGACGCGACGCGGTTTCCTTCTCCCTCTGCCTCCTTTTCCTTCCCCGCCCTCAAGGAAAGGGCGGAGGGAAGGAAAAGGAGGCGGAGGGCGAGCAAACCGCGTCGCGTCACAGCTGACGCGACGCGGTTTTCTCTCCTCTGCCTCCTTTTCCTTCCCCCGCCCTCAAGGAAAGGGCGGAGGGAAGGAAAAGGAGGCGGAGGGCGAGTGAACCGCATCGTGTCAGAGCTGACGCGACGCGGTTTCCTCTCCCTCTGCCTCCTTTTCCTTCCCCCGCCCTCAAGGAAAGGGCGGAGGGAAGGAAAAGGAGGCGGAGGGCGAGCAAACCGCGTCGCGTCAGAGCTGACGCAACGCGGTTCCCTCGCCCTCTGCCTCCTTTTCCTTCCCCGCCCTCAAGGAAAGGGGCGGAGGGAAGGAAAATGAGGCGGAGGGCGAGCGAACCGCGTCACGTCAGAGCTGATGCGACGCGGCTCGCTCCGCCCTCTGCCTCCATTTCCTTCCCCCCACCTTTTCTTCCCTCAAGGAAAGGGTGGGGGGAAGGAAAAGGAGGCAGAGGGCAGCGAACCAGCGAGCTCTCTGAGAAGACGCACCTGCTGATAAGACTTACCTAGATTTTAGAGGGGGAGCGAAAATATTTTTTTCCTATTTTCCTCCTCTAAAATCTAGGTGCGTCTTATCAGCAGGTGCGTCTTATGGAGCGAAAAATACGGTAGTCTGTTTCACTGCAGCTTCCTGGAATTTTGCCCAGTGATCTTCCCTGGCAGAAACTGAAATATTAGAGATTGAATCTGGGCACTTTTCCAGGCAAAGCGTAGACTCCGTCACTGACGATGTCTCTGCTATTTTGGATGGGACACACAGAATTGCCCAAATCATTATGAAACCCATGTCCAAGTCTTCTGGAAGAGCCCAACCATTTCTACATTTAAGGAAACCGCAGAATAACGAGAACAAGTGCCTGCTTTGACCATCCCTTCCCAGTAGGATTCTTTAGCTTTTCATCATAATCCCATATTGTTAGCATTCAGGAAAAAAGTAAAATTTTGATTATGGGACCAGGCCTTTGCACAATAGCATAATGCAGCACCTTGGACTGGAATTGGACTGGCAAGTTGACAGATGAGGATACGGCTTACTGTTTGTTTATTTATTATTTATTTATTTACTTTATTTCTATTCTGCCCTTCTCACCTCGCAGGGGACTCAGGGCGGATTACAATGTACACATTACATTCAGACACCCATACACACAAGACAGACAGAGGCAATTTAACATCTGGCCACCAGGGGGAGCTGTCGCACTCCTTCATTCCTCAGCGTGTTTCCTGGATATCTTTTTATGGCCTCGTAAGTCAGGTAAATTAAGCCTCCGCACTAAGTGGTACCTTAATTTCCTACTTGACAGATGCAACTGTCTTTCGGGTTGCAAAGGTCGACAACAGGCTACACAATAGGTCGAGAGCCCACCTTGACCCGGGCAGGCTTTGAACTCATGACCTTCTGGTCAGTAGAGATCTTATGCAGCTGACACCCAGCCAGCTGCACCACATTCCCGGTTTACTAATTTAGGTTTGTGGGCGGAATGCTGTTTTTAACTTACTTGAATTTTGATTATGTGTTTTAATTTTAACTGTTACTATTTTAATGCTGTATGTTTTATGGTTTTATATTGTATATTGTGGCATTGAATTGCTGCCTTTTGTCAGCCGTTCTGAGTCGTGTCCCCCCCCCGGGGGGGGGGGGGGTTGAGAAGGGCGAGGTAAAAATACTGTAAATAAATAAATAAATAAATAAATTGTTAGCTGCTTTTAGTAGAGCTTTCAAACATTGTGTTCTCAGACTCTCCCAGTGAAGTCTTTAAATATAGTCTGAAAAAGTAACCTTCCCAAGCTCTGGCTACTGACTGATAAAGACTATCAAGAAATCTTGCAAGCAATATATATCATCACTCCCTGAGATTTTTAACCTTCCTTCCTAGTTAATAAAAGGCAAGCACTTTGGGAGAGACCAGAGCAAAGATATAGAACAGCAGGTCTTTGTGGGTAAGAAACTCCAGTTTCAAATCCTGGTGTTTCCTCGTTCAAATATTTGAGAGTATTAGTAGGGTTGATTTCGGAAACAATAATAATTTTGGAATATATAATCCAATTTTCCGAAACTGGAGCATTGTTCAGCCCTCCAGATGTTGTTAAGCCCATCCTCTCTCATTACCCCAATTTGGCAGTAAAGGACTCTGTTAATTCTCTCTCTTCCCACTTTTTTCAGCTGCTTAAAATTTTTCTTGCTTTCATTCGTTCTTCCACTTTACTATTCTATCTCTATTTGTCTATGGATGTCCCAAGTCAGCATCTTTGATCTTCTTCATTGATCTCCATCCCAAGCAATATGCTTATAGTTCTGTTTTCCCATTATCCCACGCCTCAGAGCCACGCAAAAACTTACGGAATGGAATCATCTGCACTGGCTGACTGGAGCAGAGCAAGAGTACTGAGCAAGATGAGCCACATCACTGCAGAATTCGGCTTCAGAGAAGAAACTTGTAGCGGGGAGGAAGGAACCAAGCGTCCACTGTTAGATGCTCTCTTAGCTTACCTAAAGCTCATTTTATATCTTCACGTTGTCATGGTATTTCTATCAGTAAACATCCTTTTCAATCACTTGTGAAATACGAGCCTACACTTGAGACTTATAGAGGGTACAGTGAAGGAGAGAGGTCAACCGTAACAGGTTGTTGAACAAGTTCTCTTCCTAATAAAGCCAGGTGCGTGCCGAGAAACACTTAAATCCATAATAATAGCTGGAACTCAAAGAATTGGAAATAAAATATGTTAAGTGTAATACCAACACATAATTGAACCCATGTATAAGAGTAAATCTGGATTCAAATTTCAGTCCAAACAAGGAAGAGAAATTCCTTAGAAGAGCAAAGATTCTTTTCAGATGGTTGGAGCCAAATTTCTGCAGAGGATTTGCTCAACGAAATAGTCTGGTTTCATTAGTGTCTATTGCTAACACGATTAAACAAAATTTTAAATATTTTCTGTTCTTAGTTTAAAAGTGTTATTTCCTGTTTAATTGTGTAGTACGTTGAAAGTAGATGTTATACCCCAGAAACTTGGTTTTTTGGAGCCGTCACATACTATGTTGAATTGCTTGAGACCCGAGACATTCATTGAAAAACTATAGCAAAATATGCTGCAGGATGTCCCACAAAACAAAGTTTTTGCAATTTAATATACTTTAATATAATGTTTTTATGAAAGAACCAATTAGGAAATAATAATAATAATAATACTTTATTTCTAACCTGCATCCATCTCCCCAAAGGGGACTCGGAGTGGCTTACATGGGGCCGTGCCCGTACAACAAATCACAGAAAATATCAAAAACATCAGAAAACAATAAGCACAATAAAACAATAAGCACAATAAAAATAATACAACAACACAAATGAATCTAAAACAGAAACGACAGGGCAAGCCACATGTACATATAAAGTGTTTTAAAACTCGAGGGAGATAACTGGAGTAGTGGCAAAACATAAAGGATCATATAGGGGGAGGTCTCGTCAAAAACGGGGGCATTTGGGGAGTCTAATCTCCAAAGGCCTGGTGGAAACCAGGTTTTCAGTTGTTTCTTAAAGGATTCCAGTGAGGGGGCATTCCTAATCTCTCCCGGGAGGGAATTCCAAAGATGGGGGGCCACAGAGGAGAAGGCTTTCTCCCTAGTGCTCACAAGCTGGGTTTGCGAGACTGGCAGGAGCGAAAGGAGGGCCTCCCCTGAGGAGCGAAGGGCTCGAGCTGGTTCATGGGAGGAGAGCCGGTCACAAAGGTAGGTGGGTCCCAAATTGTTTAGGGCTTTATAAGCAATCACCTGCACCTTGAATTGGGCTCATAAAATAAACGGCAGCCAGTGGAGCTCTTTAAACAGGGGGGTCGACCGCTCCCTGTAACCTGCCCCAGTTATTAATATGGCAGCTGAGCGTTGGACAAGTTGAAGTTTCCGGGCCATCTTCAAGGGAAGCCCCACATAGAGCGCATTGCAGTAATCTAATCTAGAGGTAACCAAGGCGTGGACCACCATGGTCAGGTAGACTTCATGAGGTATGGTCACAGTTGGCGCACAAGTTTTAACTGTGCGAAGGCTCTCCCAGCCACCGTCGACACCTGAGCATCAAGCGTCAGTGCTGAATCTAAGAGAACCCCCAAAATGTGGACCTGTGACTTCAAGGGGAGTGTAACCCCGTCCAGCACAGGTTGCCACCCAATACCCCAATCAGACGAGTGACTGACCTGGAGGACCTCTGTCTTATCGGGATTAATCCTCAGCCTGTTCCTCCTCATCCAAACCGTCACAGCAGCCAGGCACTGGTCCAATATCCGAGGGGCTTCCTTGGAATCTGATGAAAAAGAGTAGTGGAGTTGGGTGTCATCTGCGTAGAGATGGCACCGTACTCCAAAACTCCGGATGACATTTATAACCCAGGAACAAAAATTGTGCTACATAGTGTAATCCACTTGGATCCCTCCCACATTTCTAGTGAATAGCTTGATTAAAGCTGGCCAGTTACTGTTTGATATTTGTGTTTTCTAGATCAAAGCTTCTTAAATTGTGGGTCATAACCTCATTTGGCATTCCCATAACTGACCGAGGCTTTCAAAAAATTGTGTACCTTGTCACCTTGTGGTCATTTTAGACATTTACAAATGCAGCAAATGCTTCTGCTGTGCTAAAAAGGAAAATCAACTTGCCTTCTTTAGCAAGCCTTGCAAATGCTGATTTTACCTGATGGCAATTTTACTGTTCCATTATCTGGGCGGACCCCAAAAGGTGGCTTAGACAGAGAAAGATAGTCCATTGGGGGGGGGGCTGAAGGAGGAACCATTTCCCCCATTTTAGCCGGTTATTTCTCCTCCCCACTTTCCATATCATAAATGATGGTTGTTTCCACGATGGAGACATAGGTGGGAGAAATAAAAGGAAAATGGGGAAATTGTTTAACTCTTTCAAACACCTTTCCTCTGTAAAATTGACTATTATTCTCTGTGTAGTGCCTTGTGACCTCCGCCAGGATAATGGAACAGTACCAGTTTTAGAAATAGTTCGCTTCAAATTATGATTATAAAAAAGACTAAGTTGTGTCCATAAACCATACTCAATTAAAACCAAAAACACCAGTTCAAGAAGAATTTGCCTACTACCTCTGCAGGAAAGGTAAGGCTAATACCATCTACGGCAGTGTTTCCCAACCTTTTTTGAGCTGCGGCACACTTTTTACATTTGCAAAATCCTCGGGCACACCACCAATCAAAATGACCCTCTAACACAGTAATACATATAGTTAATATGCTTTTAAATGTATTTATACACTCAGTGTGAACCCTGGGCCTGTTTCGATGAACACAACATAGATATCCTGGCAGGAATGGCAGAAAGACACAAACTTCCCACACAGAACTCCCATAACCAAGAGAAAATGCTATAAAAGTTTAGTGGGCATTGACCTTGGGTATTGGAGTTGTTGTCCACCTATATCCAGAGAGCTCTGTGGACTCAAACAATGTTGGATCAGGACCAAACTTGGCATGAATACTCAATATGCCCAAATGTGAACACAGATGGAGTTTGGTGAAAACAGACCTTGACATTTGGGAGTTACCGTTTCTGGAGGGGGGGGGGGGCTCGAAAACCAGCAGTCTCCCTCTCACTTAGGTTGCCCCCTCCCTCCCCACCAGGCTTGAATTGGGGTCATGGGGAGCAGGAGACTCACTCACCAGCTGCACAGCTCCTCAGGGGTCAGCGGGGCGGCCCAGGTGGGCATCTCAGGGCTGGCGAAGCAGGCAGGAAGGAAGGCGGCAGGCGCGGGCAGGGAGCCGGAGGGAGGCCGAGAGTGGTTTCGCGTGCACCGGGGAGGAGGTATGGGCGGGGCTGAACTGAACCATCCGGCATTAGGCCCAGGGGGGGGGAGGCAAGAGGAGGTCTCTACTTGGGGAAAGGGAGGCAGGCCTTCCCAGTGCATGGAGAGGGAGAGACCAAGTAGACAATGGGTGGGGAGGCGGGTGTTTGTAATTTTGTGCCATTATCGAGGTAGGTTTCTTAGGGTTTTTATACTTCAATACACTATACTCTCCCCCCTCCCCTCCCGGATGTTCCAATTTCCCAAGGCACACCTGATGATCGCTCACGGCACACTAGTGTGCCCCGGCACACTGGTTGGGAAACACTGATCTACGGTATTTGGGTTTTGGGGAAGGAAAGGATATGGATTGCATGTGTGTATGTGCACAGACAACAATGAGAACAAGAGGGGATAGATATGGGCCCATTTCAGGCGCATGGCTAATTCTACAACCCGGGGTCTTTAAGGTTAGAGGTACGGACCGCCAAACCACCACACTGTGGTCCCCCAATTCGGGGGGGGGGGAGGAGGAATATATCCTGCCACTTCAGGCTGCAAACCAAAAATGTTGAAGACCCTCTGCATCTTGCAGTATCTAATATTCAGCCAAGATTTAATTCTTCACTCAAAAAGAAACAAGCACATCCATCACATTAGTATGCAAATTTGCTTTCAGCTTTAATAAATAGAAAACATATGTAAAACAATGAACTGTTTTAAAATAAATTATTTTATGATTTATTATCAGTAAATGTTTGATTTGCATAACTATTTTATATACCTCTATACTCAGGGTTGCATAAAAACATATAGTGCAAAAAAAAAAAAGGATGGGAAGTGGGAAAAGTTCAAGAAGACCTGCTCTAGATGGTGCTCAAGATGTTTTGCTCAATAGCCCGATCCTCTCAGGGCTCAATAGTCAATTTACAGAAATGAAGAACCGGTGGCTTTCTAAAGATGGTTAGACTCGTTTCCATGATCCCTGACCTTTAGATCTGCTGACTGGAACTAATGGGAGTTCTATCTATCAGCATCAGGAATGACAGGTTTCTCAACATTGCATTCCCCCCCCCCCAAAAAAAAAAACACCACCCTGTGGTACTGTGATAACTTTAGACACGCAACCACTGCGAGGGATATATTATTGATCTATAGAATAAATCAGCTTTTGAAATAAATGTTATTTTCATTATAAATGAGTCTACAAAAATATTTAGTTAAGTCCCTTATCCAACCCATTTGCTTTATTAAAGTTTACCTTGGCTTCATATTAGAAAACTTGAATTTTGCATTCACAGGGGATATAACGGTAAAATAGAAGCGTCCCATATATTTCATTGCAACGGGTGGCAGGTACACATTTGATTTTTATCTTTTTGGTTCCCTGCAACCTACAAGTTAACCAGGATGTCGTGTGACATGTTTAGGAAGCAAGACGTAACAATTAACAGACATTTCCATTGCCTGAAAACTCAAAAGAATGACTTCTAGGTGAGAACTGATGAGATTAATACTCTAACTCAAGCTCAACTCAATAGCCATAGCCAACTAGGAGCCAAGTTCCAGCCATCAAAAATTTCAGTAAAGTAGTTTATGATGTTATGTTATCTGACCAGATTTTGCCAGCTCTTTACTACAATTTTTCAGGCTGAACCTCCATTAACATTAGCACAAAATGAATACTGTTTGGCAGGGTGGAAAAGAGGCTAGCAGAACATTAATACCTTCAAAGGATGAAGTTTTGACATCATCAAAAATATTTTTTTTAATTTTTATTATTTCGATTTGTATACCGTCCTTTCCAACTGGCTCAGGATGGTTTACAGCAGGGCTGTCCAACAGGCGGCCCTGGGGCGTACATGGCCCCCAAGCCCCTTAGCTACGGCCCCTTACCCTCCTGCAATAAATAATATATTTTTTAAAATATTTTAAAAAAAAAATTTTCAATTAAAAATATTATTTATTATTATTTGGTCCCGCCTCCTTGGCTTTCTATTGGTCGCCTCCTCTTCTCCTGAGGGAGGGGACCAATGGGAGGGAGTGACGTCTCTCGGGCCCTGCCCCCTTGGCAGCAAACAGGAAGAGCGACCCGGCCGCATGGGCGCTCCATGTGGCTCGGCAGAGCTCCTTCCTCCTTCTCATCCTCCCTCCCTCCCTTCCCAGGGAGGAGTTATTGCAAGGAAGCATTCAGCGTTGTGGTGAGCACATTTCTTCTCCCTCCCTCCTTCAATTCCACCCTTTCATCCTTCTTCCTTCCCTGCCCCTTCCCTCTCTCTCTTTCTCCTCTCGCTCGCTTCCTCCCTCCATTCCCTTCCATCCTTCTCTTCCACTCCTTCCTTCCTTCTCCTGGGGTTTGGAAGCAGCCAGGCCCCGAGAGGCATCTCCTCCCTTTCCCCAGTCTCTCTCGCTTGGGAAGGGGACTTGGAGAAAGGGAGGAAATCTCAGGGGCTGGCTGCTTCCAAACCCCGGGTTTGGAAGCAGCCAGGCCCCGAGAGGCATCCCCTCCGTTTGCTTGCAGGGAGCCTCCCGGTTCGCGGCTCCACCAAGCCCGGGGGAGCCGCAAACCATGCTCTCGGCTTCTCTCCGGCTCCTGTTTATTTCCCCCAAACTCCATCTGTGTTCACTTTTGGGCATATTGAGTATTCATGCCAAGTTTGGTCCTGATCCAACATTGAGTCCAGAGTGCTCTCTGGATGGAGGTGAACAACAACTCCATAACTCAAGGTCAATGCCCACCAAAGCCTTCCAGTATTTCCTGTTGGTCATGGGAGTTCTGTGTGCCAAGATTGGTTAATTCCATCATTGGTGGGGTTTAGAATGCTCTTTGATTGTAGGCGAACTGTATGATATGATAGCTCTGTACACACTGATCTTGGTGCTTTGCCTCAGGTGCTTGTTGCTCCAGACTCTTTTGTGAAGCCTTCCAAATGCACTCGAAGCCGTTGCTAATCTGTGATCTATCTATATATGGCAAGAATGGAATAATAATAACAAATATATTTTATTAGAAATAAAGGGGAATATGAGTTTGTGAATATATACATGTGGCAGGAATTGAATAATAGTAAAAACAAATGTATTTTATTAGAAATAAAGGGAATATGAGTTTGTGAATATATACAGCGGGCGGAGCCGCGGAGCCGGGGAGGGGGCGGAGCCGGGGAGGGGCGGACCCTTAGGCCCCCCAGTTGATCAGTGTCCGGTACTCAGGCCCCAGGGTTGGTAGAAGTTGGACAGCCCTGGTTTACAGCATATCGAACTATATCAAAAAACATCTCAAGCAACCACAAGGAAGCGTAAAAACAATACAATAAAAACAGGTTAAACAATATTCCACTGTAACCAAGAGTGGTCAGAGACTAAATGCTCGCCGGAACAGTGTCATTTTGCAAGCTTTCCGGAAAGCCAGTAGCTCGTTAACTGCTCGAACTTCAGGCGGCATACTGTTCCACAGGTAAGATGCTACCACAGAGAAAGCTCTCTGTCTAGGGAAAAGATCTGCAAAAGATTGAGGTTTTCAGAGAGAAGAGATCTCTGGGGAGCATATGGGAGTAGATGGTCCCTTAAGTACACCGGCCCCAGACCATGCAAGGCCTTAAAGGTCAGAACCAACACTTTGAAAATGATCCGGTGCTCAATTGGCAACCTGTGCAGTCGCTGCAGAGTTGGAGTGATATGAGTCCTAGCCAGCACCTTGGCCAGGAGTCTCGCTGCTGCGTTCTGCACCAGTTTATGCTTCCGGATGACCGACAAAGGAAGACCAATGTAAAGGGCATTACAGTAGTCTAGCCTCAAGATGACCGTTGCTTGGATCACCGTGGCTAGGTCATTTCCGGTGAGGTAGGATGCCAGCCGCCTAGCCTGCCGCAGATGGAAAAAAGCGGATCTGCTGACAGCAGAGACATGAGCCTCAGCAGCGGGTCCAACTGGACCCCCAGACTCTTTACTAAGTGTGATGGGCGTAATGTCTTGCTGTCCAGAGTAGGCAGCTGGAACTCACACCCACCTGGATGACCCAGCCAGAGGATCTCCGTCTTAGATGGATTCACTCTCAGCCGACTGGCTCATAGTCAACCAGTCACTGCTTCAAGGCATTGTTGGAAACAATCGGGTACAGAGTCTGGTCAGCCATCCATCCTCACCACCAGCTGGGTGTCATCTGCATACTGATGACACTCCAGACCAAAACTCTGCACCAATTTGGCAAGTGGTCGCATGTAGATGTTAAACAATAAAGGGGAAAGAATGGCTCCCTGAGGCACCCCGCAACTTAAGGGGAGCCTTTCAGAAATCATACCTCCCCTCTCCACTCGCTGTCCCCGATCAAGGAGAATGGAGAATACCCATTTAAGATAAGTCCCCCTAACCCCCGTCATGGCTTGGCGGTGGGTTAACAATGCGTGATCTACCGTATCAAAAGCTGCCGTGAGGTCCAATAACACAAGCAGCGCTGATCCCCCTTGATCCAATTGGCAGCGGAGTTGGTCTGTGATGGCGACCAGCACAGTCTCTGTCCCATGCCCAATACGGAAGCCGGACTGGAAGAGATCCAATCCGGCTGTGTCATTTAAGAACTGCTACAGCTGGACCGCTACTGCCCTCTCAATCACCTTGCCTAGGAACAGTAAGTTTGACACTGAGCGGTAAGTGGAGGGTACCGTACGATCTAATTCCATTTTTTTCAGTAGCAGACTCACCATCGCCTCTTTCAATCCCCCTGGGAACACTCCTTGCTCAAGGGAGCGATTGACTATCTCCAGCAGGGGGGCACGTAACCCTTCCCAGCAAGATTTAACTAACCAGGAAGGGCACGGGTCGAGGGAGCAAGTGGTTGGTCTAGCTGCAGTCATAATTCCATCGACAGCCTCTATGTCCAGTTGTTGGAACCGGTTGAGAGTGGGCCCACCAAGTTCACTTACTGTATCAACTGTGGCCGGGAGATCCCGGCGGAGCAGCGAAATCTTGTCTGCAAAAAAGCTCTGAAAAGCCACAGCTGAAGGAGCCAAATCATTGCCATTTGGAACAGTACGGACCATCGTCAAGGACCGAATGATATTAAACAATTTAGCTGGCCGTGAGCTAGCAGACTCTATCAGGGAGGCATAATATAATTTTTGGGGGGTTATGTTCTTCAGAACGCAGAGATCTGGTGGGATAATACAGGATGAGGCGGCCCCGTAGGTACACTGGCCCCAGACCATATAAGGCCTTAAAAGTCAAGACTAACACTTTGAAGGTGATCTGGCATTCTACGGGTAGCCAGTGCAGTTGGCGCAGGATTGGCGTGATGTGACAGCTCACCGAGGTCCCCACAAGGAGTCGGGCTGCAACGTTCTGCACCAGCTTGAGTTTCTGGATCACCGACAGAGGAAGGCCAATGTACAGAGCGTTACAGTAGTCTAGCCTCGAGGTGACCGTGGCTTGGACCACTGTGGCCAGGTCGCGACAGGACAGGTAGGGGGCCAGCTTCCTCGCCTGGCAAAGGTGAAAAAACACCACTCTGCTGTTGGGGAGACATGGGCCTCCATCGACAGCAGAGGGTCCAGGGTTACCCCGAGGCTCTTAACGGATGACGACAGACATAATGTCACACCATCCAGGGTCGGAAGCTGAACATCCCCACCGCCCGGGCGACCAAGCCACAGGATCTCCATCTTAGCCGGATTCACCCTCAACCTACTGGCTCGCAGCTATCCAGTAACGGCCTCAAGGCAGCGATGGAAATTATCGGGTACAGAGTCGGGCCGGCCATCCGTCCTCAGGATGAGCTGGGTGTCATCAGCGTAATGATGGCACCCAAGCCCAAAGCTACGCACCAGCTGGGCAAGTGGTCGCATGTAGATGTTAAATAACAGAGGGGAGAGAATTGCCCCCTGAGGGACCCTGCAATGAAGCGGAGAACCCTCGGAGACAACCTTGCCCCTCCTCACTCACTGCAGCCAGTTCCAGAGGAAGGAGGACACCCACCCAGCCAGGCGGTGGGTCAATAGATCTTAATTGACAGTACCAAACACTGCTGTGAGGTTCAATAACACAAGCAGCGCAGATCCGCCTTGATCCAGCTGGCAATGCAGCTCATCCGAGATGGAGACCAGCACCGTCTCCGTCCCATGCCCAGAACGGAAGCCGGACTGGAAGGGGTCTAGCCAAGGTCTAGAAAAGACTGCAACTGCTCCATTGCTGCCCTCTCAATTACCAGAAATGACAGGTTCGAAACTGGGCGGTAATTGGAAGGGACCGTTGGATCTAATCCCGGCTTCTTCAGCAATGGAGAGACCACCGCCTCTTTTAAACCCTCTGGAAATACTCCCTGCTCCAGGGAAGTATTGATTATATTCAACAGAGGGTCTCGCAATCCCTCCAGGCTGGCTTTCACCAGCCAGGAGGGGCACGGATCGAGGGAGCAGGTGGTCGGACGACAGCTTCTGCATTCAGTGGTGTAAATCAGTCGAAGGTGGGCCCGGTAAGAGGCCACGGAGTCTCAAGTTCACTAACTGTATCAACCGTGGCTGCAAGGTCCCGGCGGAGGGTCATAATCTTGTCTGCAAAGCTCTGAAAAACCTTGGCAGAAAGGGCCTGATTATCATTGTTTGGAATGGTAGGAACCATCATCAAAGACCTAATTATCTTAAACAATTATGCCGGGCGTGAGCTCGCAGATGCTATCAAGGTTGCATAGTATGAATTTTTCGCTTCCTTTATAGCCTGCTCATAAGCATCCTTAAAAAGCTTATAAGCTGATTTCGAACCTCCGTCACGGAGTTTCCTCCACACGCTCTCTAGCCGTCTCTCTTCCCGCTTCATCGAACGTAATTCCACGTAAACCACGGCGAACGACTTCTACGGGGTCGGAGAGGGCACCTAGGGGTGGGCGATCTCATCAAGAGCATTGGACAGATTGTTGTTCCAAGCGTCCACTAGCTCATCGATAGAGACGCTGACAGACTCCAGATCCCTCAGATCATTCAGGGACCTAGAAGTTTCCATAAGTCTGTTTGGGCGAACCCAAATCTGTTCAGCACCCTTGCAGGGCGGGGGAGCCAGTTCTATCCGGATTCTCAAGGAACAGTGATCCGACCATGGGACCTCTATAATAGAGGCTAGGCTCACTTGGATGCCAGCGCAGAAGACTAAATAGTTTTCCTCTTTCAACCCACCCTTCACCCTCGTAAAAAGGACTAACCTTTTCTCAGTCTAGCACCTTGTGCCCTCTGCCCAGATACTGTTTGAGCAAAGCAAGTAAACTCACAATATGAAGCATTGGGTGATATATATGTGGTTGCCAATCAATGAAAGGGTCTAAAAACCCCAAGCCATCTTGGAAGATAAGGAAGGTCAGTTCTGATTAGTATTTGGAAAGGAGATCACCAATGAATGCTAGATGCCGAAGGCTATATTTTAGACCAAACCACCTGTGATATTCCTTGCCTAATAAAACTCTAACATTTATGGTGTCACCATAAATCAATGTAAAGGAACAGTCACATACACAGAAAAAAAATATTCCAACATACATGTCTGGACTCAGAAAAGATCTACACATATCTACATATTCTGTGTTTAATTGTTCTGGAGTTGTCCCGACAAAGTTCTCTAGCAGACTAAGGTTTATGGAGAGGCTTGGTGTTTCCTTTACTGTGCCATTGCTTCCTTTTTGATTTGGATCTGCCTATTCTCGTAGCCCTTAAAATACTAAAGTAAATGCCTTCCAGGAAAGTTTCGTCTTGCCTAATAAGGAGCTGATCTTAAAGCTGTATTCTCGACACTAGCTGTACTACAACAGAAAGTGATAGGATACTACATACCTAGGAAAGAGCAAATGTAGGCAAAAGGTCTTGATGTCAAAATGTTCTTAGAAAAACAAACTAATAAAAAGACATGTTCCATCAACGTCAGTTCAATAGTGTGTTGCCAACCCATAAAGTTAAGGCTCAACGTGGTTGAATCTTCCCAGCAGTTGCTTAAAATGTGCCACATTGTTCTCTGACACAAATTCATGTCTCAGATATTTCCTGCCGACCCAAGAAGCAGATTCTCAGATATGATCTTAAGGGCTTGTCTACAACAACTCCTAAAGCAGCAGCCTCTCATCCGCCAATCAGCTGACCTTTCTTCTTTTTCTCTGTGAGGCCATGATTGCTCAACAATGGTGGTAGGCAGACAAGGCTATCACCATGCTCGCTGCTTGAAGAGCTTCATGTTTCAGTGAGAGAGGAAAGTGTACACCTTTTGTCTCCTTGTTTATCTTCCTTGCTACATTCCTAATGTATTGATATACCAATCAATTCCTGGCGATAGGGATAGGAGGACAGTTGTCTCCACTTTCCTCTGTTTCCCCTTGACCATCTAATTATATATTATTAATAATTAAGCTTTATTTGTAGTCCGCCCTCTCTCCAAAGGGACTCAGGGTGGTTTATGCACACAAAAAGGCAAGCATTCAATGCCTCAGATGAGTACAAACGTATCAAAATAATACACAATAAAGCAACAGTAATAACGGTGAGCTTAGGACGATGAATTAAACATTGTGATGAAAAATAAAACAATCCAACAAGACATAGTTAACTAAAACATAAGTAAACATTACAATTAATACCTTAAAGCAAGTTAAAATACAGTTACATTAAAAATGGCTGGCACTGGTGTTCATTTGAAATGTAACATGGCAGCCATATAGTACAAGTGGGACTAGCCAGCATTCCAAGTAGTTAAAGTGTCTTAGTCCTCCTTCTTTCCATACGCTAAGGCAGTGTTTCCCAACCTTTTTTGAGCCGCAGCACACTTTTTACATTTGCAAAATCCTGGGGCACACCACCAACCAAAATGACACAAAATGACACTCTAACACCGTAATACATATAGTTAATATGTTTTTAAAATGTATTTATACACTCAGTGTGAAACCTGGGCCTGTTTCGATGAACTCAACATAGATATCCTGGCAGGAATGGCAGAAAGACACAAACTTCCCACACAGAACTCCCATAACCAAGAGAAAATGCTATAAGAGTTTGGTGGGCATTGACCTTGAGTTTTGGAGTTGTAGTTCACCTATATCCAGAGAGCACTGTGGACTGAAACAATGTTGGATCAGGACCAAACTTGGCATGAATACTCAATATGCCCAAATATGAACGCAGATGGAGTTAAGGGGAAATAGACCTTGACATTTGGGAGTTGTAGTTGCTGGGATTTATAGTTCCCCTACAATCAAAGAGCATTCTGAACCCCACCAGTGATAGAACTGGGCCAAACTTCCCACACAGAACCCCCAGGAGGCAAGAGGAGGTCTCTACTTGGGGAAAGGGAGGCGGGCCTTCCCAATGCATGGAGAGGGAGAGACCAAGTAGACAACAGGTGGGGAGGGGGTGTTTGTAATTTTGTGCCTTTATCGAGGTAGGTTTCTTAGGGTTTTTATACTTCAACACACTAGACTCTTCCACCCCCCCCCCCCCCCTCCTGGAGGTTCCAATTTCCCACGGCACACCTGATGATTGCTCACGGCACACTAGTGTGCCCCGGCACACTGGTTGGGAAACACTGCGCTAAGGTACACAGGTGTGTTTTTAGAAGTTTGTAAAAGGAGAGGAGGATGGGGGTAATTTTAGATGGGGGTTATTTTAAAGAGGGAGGTCAGGTTTCCATGGGGTGTAAGACAAATAAATCTTACTCTTTTCGTTTATTTGCCTTACACCCCATGGAGACCTGACCTGTACATTTTTTTATATATGCAACTTATATTTTATACTTGTGACCATAATAATTATTACTACGCTATTTTTACAGTTGCTTTATGGGACACTACAGACTAGCTTTGCTACTGTTATTGCTATTTGGCTATCATGTATTATGTTGTTACAGATGCTATTATGCCGACCTGTACTCAATAGAGAGCGATGCTATTACGTCGTGTGCATTGATTATTGAGACTGCATATTTTATATGGATGTGGCTTGATACATAAATTGATGGGCCTTGATAAAGACTCACCTGGATTTATGATTCAGTCCTCGTCAGCAAGACCATCTCCCCAATGTTCGGTCATTTCAGATTATACTCATTAGTCATGGATTTACCTTTATATCGGATTCTATTTGCTGGAATGTTATGGCAGCCGTCCATTGAAATTTATCGACGTACACAGGCGATTTTGATTTGAATTTTGCTCATGATAGACCCAAGCGCTATCAACAGAAAGCATTTTGCATATAGGGATTTGGAACCCTTCATATAACTTTGGACACGTTGCATATCCTTTGTTTGATATTCCTTGAACTGCAAGTATCTATACAGGAACGTTTGATGAACTATATATATTTAATGTCTGAATTGAAGGCTGTATTTGTTTGATGTATATTACAACTATTAGTACTCTACTTCTGATAGCTGTGGTTTTGAGAGTATACTACTCACCCAATACAATTTGATTAAGTGCTTCATTGGTACTCGTGTTCCGCCCTTTTGTTTTAGTTGTCAGCAACTAGCCCTGTTTTTGTAGTTTGGCCTCTCCTGAAGATCTCAGGGTCCGGGCAGGTTCCTACAAGAGGATGCAGTCAGCCAAATAGCCTGGACATGAACCTGAACCGTCTATTTATACCTTACTTGGAAATTGAGATGGTAAAAACTTATTTGTGCCCCCAAGGGGCTTAGTCTATATAATTTTGGCCCCTTGCTCCTCACAAGTTGTGTAGGCCTGGTTTAGAGTCACAGGGTTTTTTTAAACGTTGATCTTTTTGTGTCTTGTTGTGAATGATTACCAAGAAAAAATTATATGTTGGACTTTCTAACCTTCTGATGCCAAACTACTGAAATAGCCAGCATTGGTAGTTTTTCTTCTTGATTGAATGTCATTTACAGTTTATGGATATGAGTGCCATATTGCTGACACACCATTGAGAGGATTGACAAAACTATTTTCACCATGCGTGTATTAATAAATTGTAAAGTTTCAGTGTTGAGCTTGGACACAGACCTTTTCATCCATAGCTATCCAGTTGGATCTCATGTTCTACCGTAGTTTTTTTGGGGGGTGGCAGACAGAGGCCAGGGAGAGATGGTTGGTTCCTCTATCTCTTAGACATCTTTCAGCCTCTACTGCAGTTGACCAAGTACTTACCTGCAAAATCTCTGAATGGAACTGACATGGAAAAAAGACATTTCAATTTCCTTTATTTACTTTCAATGGCTTCCCGAGGTTAGACAGGTATCACCCAGTGCAGTACCTTTGTCACTCCCATAGTCTTCCTACCAAACCGGATCACCTTCAAGGTGATGGTGTTAACTGTTTTGTTTTTTTTTTTTTTTACCGCTGAAGTCATTTTATTACAATATAAAAACACCAGAAACTCTATAGAGAATAGAAAGAGAAATGGAACAGTGTCACCTCGGGGGGAGGCTTTCAACTGGTTGTGGGGGTCGGGAGCAGGTTTTTGCCCTCCCTTCTGCTCGAGATCCCCGTGTACAACTGGTGGGCCACGATACAGAATGCTGGAAACAGTGCTCTTCCTGTCCTCATACCGCCTTTGGTAAAAGCAATAAGGCCACCATTGGTCAAGCAATATGGATACCATTGCTCAAGGAACATGGCCACCACTGGTCAAGCAATATGGCCACCTTTGGTTGTACAATATGGCCGCTGCTGGTTGGGTAATAAGGCCACCATTGCTCAAGAAAATAAAGCTGCCATTGGTCGAGCAATATGGCTGCCGTAGGCTGAGCCATATGGTCACCATTGGTTGAGCAATATGACCACCACTGGTGATGGTGTTAACTTTGAAGGCCTTGCATGTTCTGGGGCCGTTGTATTTGAGGGACCGTCTTTCCCCCTATCAACCCCAGTGATCACTCCGTTCCGTACAACAGAACCTCCTTGAAGTGCCGACTTTCAAAGCAATCCATCTCACATCGACCTGGCGCAGAGCCTTTTCAATAGTGGCGCCGTCAATCTGGAATACCCTTCCAAGTGATGTGCGGGCCATGCAGGACCTATCCTCCTTTCGCAAGGCCTGCAAGACTCATCTTTTCCAGCTAGCATTTGACCGCTAAGCTGGAAAACCTTTTTAAAATCTAGTTTAATATGTTGTTTTACCTCTGTTGTGTTTTTATATGACTGTAAGCTGCTCCGAGCCCCCGGGGAGTAGCGGCGTATAAGTCCAAATAATAAATAAATAAATACCACAACACTACAGCTAAAATACTAGAACATATGACAAAAACAGCTACTATAAAAAAAATCTAGCAGCAACAAAAACAAAAGCATGAGCTTGAAGCACACGGGAGGAAACTATAAGAATCAAAGTAACATTATAACTGGATAATAATGACAGCTGTGACAGGAGTACACATGCATTAATAGGTTAAAAAACGAAATTGATATAATGTTAACCTTACATACATATTGATACAGCACATGTGAGCTTATGAAAAATATTTTGTGGTTATAGCTAACTACAGGGATATTTTTATTAAAAATAATAACATTTCTGCTGAAATACTGCACAAAAAATATAATCATTTTGGTGTCACTCCCTTGGATACAGGGCCGTAGCCAGGATTTTGATTGGGGGGCTGAGTTTGGTTCGGGGCTGAGACTGGGTGGAAGAGGGACTACCCTAGCAAACCTTTTGTATTGTTATCCCAATAACCCCATTAATGTGGGATATAATGAGCATGGTGATCAGATCATGATATGAATAAACATAACAGTTTAAATAATGTACCAGTAAGGCCTTCTCGCGGACCAGCCTGAGAATTTCGGGGCTGAAGCCCCCTTAGGCCCCCCCCCTGGCTACATGCCTGCTTGGATAGTATCACAGTTTGCACCCTGCACACAGACAGAGGGTCCGTCCAGACAGTACCTTTATGCCACGATATCCTACAGCAAACAGGAGGGTGGCCAGACACCATTCCCTCAGAATGCTACAAACAGCACAAAACTCGAGATTTCCAGGTGCAGGAACATCCCAGTTCTGAGCCGAAAATCCGCATCTTCAAATATCTGTTATGTCCCTGCACTTGGCAATCATGGGCTTTTCTATCTAGTTTGTTCCTGGGTTGTAGATGTTTGCTCCTGATTGGTCAGTCCCTAAAAAGGAGACAGTTGAGTAGAAATCAAAAGCTTTGTTTGTGTGCCCAAAACTCCATGAAACATGTGGAGGGGGCATTTTATCTGGGGCATTTTTGTACATCTTTTCCAATAAAAACAACCAGGAACAAGTATATACACAATCAAATCAGGCAGCCAGGCTCTAAAAAGTGTCAATGACAAAGTTATGTTCCTGGCTTGAAAGTGTTTGTTCCTGTTTGATTGTGTAGTGCTGTCTTGGGCAGAACTGGTCCTACCCCACAAACCTTATTTGTGTGGCAGAAACTTCATTATACATGTTGGGGGCAAAGTTTCTCTGGCCAGGACAAAGAATTGAACTTTTGCTGTGATTTGCAAATTCACATATCTGCATCTTGAGGGTTTTAAAAAAATAAGAAACTGCTGAAGTTTCCAGCAGACATCCCATGGCAGTCATTTTGAAGGCTGCAAAACATCAAGTGTGGATGACAAAATCCCGGGACCAAGTAGTCAACAAACGATATATTTGAGAATAAATGCACAATATAGCAGTATTAGTTCATACCAACTGTAGTCCAGGAGTAGGGCCGAATGTGGTAGTCCATCAATGGGGGTCCATATGTGTTAATCAACAAGGCTCAAAGTAATGTATAATCCAATGTGAACAACAAAATAATATAAATCCACCGATGGGAATGAAGGTCCCCAAATCTCACCAATACAAGATATTTATACTCCACAGATGGAAATAGGGGCTCCCAATCTCGCCAATGCAAGATATGTCACACCTCAAGGGCCTTGGGCATCACTTTTACTTGAGCGGGACTATAGTCAAGGCGGCAGCAAGGTGCTGCCCAAGCCAGCTTGCTTCACTCTCAAACCTTGCCCCGGGCCTCCCGATCTTTCCCGTGAGAAGCCAGGAATGAATGCATAACATAGGCAGCTTAAGGTTAGGCCATCTAGCCTCCCTGATAGCGAGGCGTTCCGAAGGAGCCGAGAGATCGCTTCCCTTTTGTCCAGATGGTAGCCACTAACGAGCAGTGCATACCAGAAAGACTGAGATAACATAACATATAGACAACCATCAATCATGGTGCTGTGACACTCGACGCAACTACATAAAAGCCAGGGAATACTATAATTGCCAAGAGATGCCCATTGCAAGTATCTCGTACCAACGGCGCGCTAAGGAGATGCTACTGGGAAAGAGGCCGCATCGGGCCTCCCAGCGAAGCTTGTGCCTGCCAGCCTACACCGGTCTGACTTGATCCAGCGTTGTGCCTTGTTCCTGTTCATCGTCGAGATCCTGTGATTGATCCTGAAAGACTTTGCTAACTATTGAACTCTTTGCCTTTGAGCAAACCAACCCAGCCTTATTTACTCCGGCTGGGATCCTTTGAAAGACTTTCCTTGCATCCAGCTTGTGTTCCCGTTTTCCTCCGCTTGTGATCCTGTTGCCACGGATCACACTACCCTGCTACTCCCTGACTTTGGCTGCTATTTGGAGACACCATAAGGATTGCCTCCAAACCTTTTACTCAACTTATTAATCAATAAAGCTAGTTGTACCTCAGCTGTTGTGTGGTTTATCCAGGGAGGTCAGGTCCCAAGGCCCAAGGGGGCGACAGATGTTTGTAGTTCCACAAACTCCAGACTGGAGTGGTAAGAAAACGTATATTCCGATGGTAAGGAAGTAGCGTGCATGGACGCAGAGGGCCGAAACCGAGATAGAGAGAATTCAGATCTAATCCCACCCTGCTCAACATTACAGAGGTGCAATTGAGAGGTAGCCTAATGTAAAGCACATTGCAGAAGTCCAAACTTGAGGTTACCAGTGTATGCACTACTATCTTTAAAAATAAACCAACATAAAAGCCTTGGACAGCAAATACTTTAATGTTTATGCCTTGATAAAGCCGCTTACGGTGAAACTTTTTTCTGGCCTCTCAACGCGCATTTGCGGACCATCGGCTTGTGTTCCAGAGCCTTCACTTCTCCTGAGGGTTGCATTTCGTCTCTCTGCGTCCACGCATGCTACTTCCTTACCATCGGAATATACTGTACGTTTTCTTACCACTCCAGTCCGGAGTTTGTGGAACTGTACAAATATCTCGCATTGGCGAGATTGGGAACCCCTATTCCCATCTGTGGAGTATAAATATCTTGCATTGGCGAGATTTGGGGACCTTCCATCCCATCGGTGGATTTATATTATTTTGTTGCTCACATTGGATTATACATTACTTTGAGCCTTGTTGATTAACACATATGGACCCCCATTGATGGACTACCACATTCGGCCCTACTCCTGGACTACAGTTGGTATGAACTAATACTGCTATATTGTGCATTTATTCTCAAATATATCGTTTGTTGACTCATTGATTACATTGTGCCCTTTGTGTACTTTTACCCTTGGGTTTTCTTGTTGACTTACTATTAAAATCCCGGGACCAGCAGGTCCGTATGTGGACTTCTTCTGAAGTCCCGGGATTTTTTGCCCCTCACTAAAACCCGTAATTTGGTGCTGTCTGGAAGCACCCCTAGTGATGCCCCAGTTTTCTTCACTTCCACCTTTTGCCACCAGATAGTTTCTTTCACAGATTTTTCGGGCCACAACTCCCATTCTGAGCAATACACTAAGTTTTTCCTTTTTAAAAAACATATTTAAAATGTTTTTATGTCATTTGGCTATATACAAATGTTTGTATTCAGATCTCTTTATTATGGATTCAAAAGAAAAATAAACTTTTTCCATTTTTGGAAGCGGAATGTTGACATTTTCAAGCAATGAATAAAGTGAGAACAAGCATCTAGAAAGAAAAAGGAGAAAGAGAAGCACACAAGTGTTAACAATCCTTCACCAGAGGGCGCGAGAGCCCTAGAAAATAGCTGTGACACTATTTGTGTTGGAGATATTTGCTTAAAATCCGTCTTTCATGGAAGTGCAAGATGGAAATTAGTGGCACCAGGCCAAAGCTATATTTAGCCTGAGTGCAGATGTGGCAGTTCAGCCTGCATTCTGCTTATGCCACACAATGCTCTTTCATCAATACTTCCACGGATTCCAAGGAACATGGCTGTTGGAAGTATGCTTTGGGTGCAGAATGAAGAAGGACTTTGTGGGAGTAAACTCTCCCAGCCCTTGCTAGAATTCTTATAAAATCTCACATATAAATAACATTACGTAATACAATTTTTGTTCCTAGGTTATAAATGTCATTTCCTAATCAGTTCTATCATAAAAACATGGAAAAGTTTATTAAACTGCCAAAACTTTGGGGGGTTTTGCAGGACATCCTGCAGCACATTTTGCTATAGTTTTTCAATAGTCTCAACCAATTTAACATAGTTTGTGGCGGTCACAAAAATGAAGTTTCGGGAGTATAACGACTCCTCCAACTAAACTTACTGTATGTCCCAGGCCCCAGGGAACTACGTCTCAAGATCACAAGATGTAGGGCCTTCTCCATCTCTGCCCCTGCCTTGTGGAACTCCTTGCCTCCCCACTTGAGGGCCATGCGTGATTTGCGACCCTTTGCTCAGGCACTCAAGACCTGGCTTTTTAGGGTCAAAAGAAGCCCCGATAGGTAGTTTAAGAAATGAAGAAGACGAAAGTATCATTAAAAATTGAAACAGATGGGATATAGTAAAATCAAAGATTTATATAATTAAAAAAAGGAATTAATGGAATGGAAACAATTGGAAACATTAGGGGGCGGGATAAATTGGTTATCACAAAGAGGAATTTGGGAACAAATTAAAAAGAAAGAAAGTAGTAAGGGAGAAAATATAATAGACAAGATATTAGAAAAGAGATTCGAAGGCAAAAAAAGGACTTAACAAAATATATGGAAGAATGAGAGAAGATAAGGAATCTATGTATAATATAATGGAAAACAAGTGGGGAAAAGGAAGGGGGCCTAGGAAGAGAAAAAACAGAAAAGATAATCAATGGTTTAATAAAATAAAAATAGAAAAATACAAGGAATTAGAACTGAAAATAATAACAAAATGGTATAGAGCACCAATTCAGCTGGCACATATTGTAGCACAGCAGTTCTCGTTTGTGCCTGGAGGGCAGGGGTCAGGACCCGGGTTACCAGAACTAAAAGCTTTCCCGGAAAAATGGGAAGAAAAAATAGGTGCAGATGGAAGACAGCGATTCTGGCAGCTATGAACACCCGGGTGGGAATTCTTGAAAACATGGAAGAAAGCGGCTGGGAACTGAGTCTAGTAGGAAATAGCAGGGATTGAAGGCGAAGAAGCCTAGGCGTCGGGGACCAGATTAAATAGGGTATAGTGGTCACACTGATCCGCCTGGTTGGCGGAGCCTTGCCCTTGTTCCTGATCCGCTTAGTTTTGCGGAGCCTTGCTAAGCTTTTGGGCCTATTTGCCACGTTATCTTGGACATTGTTACTTCAAGCCTTTTGGATTGCTTTTACATTCTATTGGACATTACTTTTGAACTGTTTTTATATTCTGTGTGTGTGATTAAGGGGCCGGTCAAGTCCGTGCATCGTGACACATATGATTCAGGGATTAAATCTCAAATGCTGGCATTGTGGAAGTCGGGAGGCATGGTATTCACATCTATGGTGGGAATGTGAAGAGATACGAACATTCTGGAGTCAAATTCTAGACCAGGTAGAATTACATACTAAAATTAAATTTGATATAAATATGCAAATTTTGTTAATAGGAATAAATGGTGATAGAAGAGTTAAGGACCAAGACCAGGAATTAATGATGATAGTGTTTAGAGCAGCACATGCAGTAAAAGAAAGAAATGGACACTTGAAAAATGGTATGAATATGTGTGGGACCAAGTACAACTAGATATTATGGACATCATAAGAAGCAAAAAGACATGGTCAGACAAACAGAAGAAAATTAAAGAAATTTGGACTCCATTTAAAAGATGGTTACAGGTTGTTAAACCAGATGATGAAAGCTGGCAGAAAAAAATTGAAAGAATCGAAAGAAGGCTCATGTAACGGAGAAAAAAGGATTCATCGTCAACAGGGAAGAGGGAGGGGTGGGAGTGGGGAGGGAGAAGGGAATGAAAAAGGACAAAAGGCATGGTAATTGTGGTTATGTATAGTTGTTTAGTAAGAACAATAAAAACATTTTTAAAAACAAGACCTGGCTTTTTAGCAGAGCTTTTAATGTTTAATGCAGTCTATTTGGTATTGTGAATTTTTAATGCAATTGTTTTATGTAAATTGCCTGGAGCATTTTAATGGAGGGCGATTAACAAGTGAGAAACTGATGATGATTATGATAACTACTTTCAAAGGGAGTATTGCAAAATTAAACAAGAAATAACACTTTTAAACCAGAAACAGAATTTTGTTTTCAAATTCTTTTACAAAGTGTAATTGTTCTCCAATATAATGTATCCCGGATGCTTTAGATTGCAGTTCCTATCAGTTTAATGGCTATTGGATGTGCTGGTTAGTTCTGATGGGCATTATAAAGGTTAATCATCAATACTCAAGCAACCCATAAGATGGCAAACAATATCAACGTGGCCAATTGCAACATTTACACTTGCCTCAAGCAGACAAGAGTTCTTTCTCCCTCCCTGGACATTATCCTATAGATCTAGAAAACTCACTTGCCTAGTTTCCAACAGACCTCACCACCTCTGAGGATGCCTACCATAGATATGGATGAATGCTTCTGGAACATGGCCATACAGCCCGGAAAACTCACAGCAACCCAATCATCCCAAATCATTAAGACATTTTGGTATCCAAGGAAGGAAGGACGTCAGCAGGCAGTGTGTTCCAAAGCACTGGAGCAATAATCGAAAAAGCCCGCCGACGGGTTGCAATCGGGTGGTATATCTTAGGGCTAGGAACGACCAGGAGGTTCAGCTCTTCAGAGCGTAGAGATCTGGTGGGATGATATCGGTCCCATAGATACACTGGCCCCAGACCATTTAAGGCCTTAAAAGTCAGAACTAACTCTTTGAAGGTAATCCGGCATTCTATACGTAGCCAGTGCAGCTCGCGCAGAATCGATGTGATGTGGTGGCTTGCCGAGACCTCAGCCAGGAGTCGAGCTGCAGCGTTCTGCACAAGCTTAAGTTTCCGGATCACCGACAAAGGAAGGCCAATGTAAAGAGCGTTACAGTAGTCTACCTTCGAGATGACCGTAGCTTGGACCACTGTGGCCAGGTCATGTTGGGACAGGTAGGGGGCCAGCTTCCTCGCCTGGCGAAGATGGAAAAACGCCACTCTGCTGACGGTGGAGATGTGGGTCTCCATCGACAGCAGAGGGTCCAAAGTCACCCCAAGGCTCTTAACAGATGACGACGGACATAACGTCATGCCGTCCAGGGTTGGAAGCTGAACATCCCCACCACCCGGGCGACCAAGCCACAGGATGGAAATTATCGGGTATGGATTCACTAATAATAAAATAATTCACTAGGATGTCTGTTTGTACATCTTCTTGGAATGAATGAGAGCAGTACACTTTTAGAGCCCTTCCTGGTGAGACTGCTCTGCCTCCTTCTCTCAGTAGCACACCAATCAATGCAGAAAGGACTACCTCAAGAACAGAAGTCAACATTTCATTTTATTGTACTGGGAACTTACACTGGCAAGTCGAAGGCAAAGGGGGAGGAGAGTTTGCATGTTCTGGCCCAGCTTACTTGTCCGAACGCATCTGCTGCTCCGTCCCACCTCGTACTTTAAGATCATCTGGGGAGGCCCTGCTCTTGCTCCCGCCGGCTTCCCAGGTGCGGCTGGTGGGGACGAGGGAGAGGGCCTTCTCGGTGGTGGCTCCCCATCTGTGGAATGCGCTCCATAGCGACATACGATCAATTCCATCCCTCCTGACATTTAGGAAAAAAGTGAAAGCCTGGATGTGGGACCAGGCGTTCGCATAGTAGCACAGGACAGCACTTTAGTAGTTTAATGGAAAGTTGGTGAATAGGGCTCAATGCTTTTATGGACGGAACACTGTTTTTAACATAGGTGGATGCATAGGACGTGTGAATATAATTGTATTTTAATGTATTTTAGTGTCGAATGCTGGAGGGTTTTATATTGTGTTTTATACTGCGATTGTGATGTAGGCATCAAATTGTGCCTTTTGGAAGCCGCTCTGTGTCCCCCCTCGGGGGTTGAGAAGAGCGGGGTAAAATGCCGTAAATAATAAAATAATAAATAAATAAATAAAGCACAAATTGAAAAAACAGGAGTCAGTGTTAAAAATGGGCAGGAGTGGTAATAATAACAGTGGCAAAATTTGTTGGGGAAAATGTTTTTCTCCCCCAACTCCTCCCCCCCCCTTCCCCTGCCGCCTGCCCCTCTCTTCTTGACTCACACCCCTGGCATTCAAAATTAGTCCTTGGCTCATGGCTGCTACCTTTGTAACATCATCCCTGAGAACTGTCATTCTTTGGAGGGGAACTCATAGTTGTGTATAGTACAAAAGAAAATGCAATATGCTTAAACTGTAGGCAACAAAACCAAAACTTATGATGGACGTAAGAAAGAAAAAGAGGCCTTGTGTCAATTATATAGAAACAGAGCAACGAAACCAATAAGCAACTTTGTTATCAGAGGAACCCAGAAAAAAATGAAGATCGCACTCATAGATAGAGCTGTGCCAAGGGGAGGCAATAGACCGATAATGAAAAGGAGATGGTTGGGCTGATGCAATTTGACCCATTTGCTTCACAATTGAGAAAGCCTATTTCTCTTCCCACTGCTCTCTTGTAGTCCATCCAAAACCCCAGGTTTCTGAGCCAATATTCTGAGGAACCATAAAAACCGCCTTTCTCTTACTACTGACTTAGGCCCCTTCCACACAGCTGTATAAAATCCACATTGAGCTGGATTATCTGGCAGTGTGGACTCAGATATTCCAGTTCAAAGCAGATATTGTGCATTAACTGCCTTGATATTCTGGGTTATATGATGTGTGAAAGGGTCAGTCGTGAAGTGAAACCCTCTCACTAACCCTCTGACCTGTTTGCTCCCTCCAACTGCCTCCCTCACTTGTGCATTGAGATGGAAGACTATCAGGAGGGAACATCCACAAAGGGATGTGCATGTGTATACTTTGAAATGCTATAGAAATGCTATGGAAGTCAAAGATTACAATGCTTCCCCTTGTGAAATAGTTTGTATCTGTTGTTGTTATTCTAAAAACCAATATCACAATGTCCAAGAGAGGTCTGGACCTGTGTGTTACCAGATAAGTTTGTTTTGCAGTCAGCTGAGAGCATTTCACAATTCTGTCCATTACTTTCTATATGAAACAACCCGAGTCCAGCAACACAAAGAGCCATTATGTAGTTTTCTGTTTATCTGTTTCAGCTTTCATTATTTCCTGTACTATTTCCTGTAACATCTTCAATATCCAGTGGGGAGTATTTATGATGTATTTATGATGGGCCCATCGGATGGCCATGGAGTCTCCAATTCGCACAGTGTGTCTGCTGTAGGGAGCAGTTCTTGCCGGAGCATGATGACCTTATCACTAAAGAACTTCTGAAATGCATCAGCTGTGATAGTCGAGATTGCTAAATCCTGGGCCAGGGGAGCTGTTGGACATTTAAATAATTGTGCTGGATGGGATCTGGCAGAGGCTATCAGGGAGGAGTTGTATGTTCTTTTTTCCCAATCTCCCAAGCTTGTCACTTCTTTCCAGGATGAAGAGGAAGCATTGGTGAGCACCCTCTGGGGCTGTTCATTTAGACAATGAGATCCACCTAACTGTAGTTTTGCCTAGCCTACATTGGACTAGTTTGTTTGCTAGACGGTCATGGGGGATATTGTCGAAGGCCTTGCTGAAATCCAGGTACCCTACATCCATGGCATTCCCGCATCTACCCAGCCTGTAACTATGGAAAAAAGAGATCAGATGAGTCTGACATGACTTTTTTTTGGGATAAATCCGTGTTGACTATGAGCAATGACCATATTTGTTTCTAAGTGTTTGCAGACCACTTCCTTAACAATCTTTTCCTGAATCTTGCCTGGTATCGACGTGAGGCTGACCGGACGGTAATTGTTTGGGTCATCCTTTTTTCCCTTCTTGAAGATTGGGACCACATTCGCCCTCCTTCAATCTGCTGGGACTTCTCCCGTTCTCCAACAACTCTCAAAGATGATTGCCAATGGTTCTGAGATGACTTCCGCTAGTTCCTTCAATACTCTTGGGTGTAGTTGATCTGGCCCTGAGGACTTGAATTCATTTAGAGTGGCCAGGTATTCCTGGACAACTTGCTTCCTAATTTGGGGGTGGATGTCCCTCATCCTCTCCATCTTGCTGAGGTTGAAGACGACTTTCTTTCTGTGAGAAGACCGAGGCAAAGAAGGCATTGCCCCATCTTCTCCTCAAGGAGGCCCTATTGCCTCCTTGTTCTTCCTTTTTCTCTGTAATGCCCATGCTTGAACCTGGAAAGCATGCTGGATTTGAATCATTCCTCCAGTGTCCACTCTGGCCAGAGCTGAATAAACTGATTTCAATTACTGATTTCAACTCTTGTATCTTTCATTGAACCAAATGGGAGCTTTAGCACACTGCGAGAACCCAAGATTTCAGACCACAGCAGTTAACCTTGGAGCTTGTTTGGAGGTTCTAGCAGGGGAGCGCAGCTATCGTAAACCCGGGACCGAAGGCTGGAGACCTCGGTACACTCCTTCTATACCTGGGACGTCGTCCTCTTCCACCGAGCGCGCAGCTTCGGGAGGGACGCACATGGAGCGGTGAGGGAGGAAGGGGACACCCGCCTAGCCAGCTAGATCAGCCGAATCAACCCTGCCGATCAATGGGGTGACAGATGTCGCAGCCAGATCACCCTCACATCTGTTAACGTGGTATCAACCTCCACCATGGGATTAGGCTTGCAGTTCTGAAGAATTCTCCAGCCTGTTACTTCAGGACCTCAGGAACAAGGCCAAGGGGTTGGACTGGATAGCCCACGAGGTCTCTTCCAACTCTATGTTTCTATTATTCTTATTGGCACATCAGCAAGTAGAGGGAGGGGTAGGTAGGGACTGGACAGTCCTGAAGATTTGGGCAAAACGTTGGCCATAATTTTCTATGCATATATTTTATAACATTATTAACATGGTGCACTGTTGCGTGCCGTGTGGCCTGGGTCAAACACTGGGTAGTCTGCTGACCGAACTAAGCATCACCAAATGCACATCAGTCCTCTGTGGCCTTGCTGTGTCACATATGCCAGGGCTGCACATGTTCAGCTATTGCACAGAAACGAGACATAACACAATTCCACATGAGAGCTAGTGATGTCTCTGCACATACACAAAAGACTAATCCGGAGCAGAAGCATAACAGAACTGTCTAGAAGACTTTGGGTTTACCCAGAGAAGCCTAACAATTATTTTGCTTCCACTATTTTAAAATATAACACAAATGCTAGGTACTCCTTGGCAACATATGAAAAGAGGAAATCAAGTTACTGTAGATCCAATAATACTCATTGTGGATTTAGTGAGGAGCCTGAAGTTTCAGAACAGTATTTTTGTTTATATTACTGATGAAATCTGAAAGCAACCCTTATTAATTTTAGTCCAGACATACCAACATCCATTTATAGAACAATTTTACATTTGAAACACTTGTCACTGAAAAATCTAGAGACCTTATTTTCTTCATTGAACGATCAGACCAATGTATGGCTACAACTGGCAATTATTACTGCCTTGTGTGTGCAACTGCACACGCCCATACATGAAATTCCAAAGCCTGACAGCTGAAAAAATGTATCCACTTCCTTTCTTCCCCCATTGCTTCCACGGGGCCTCTTTTCTCGACTTTCAAGCTTTCCTTGTTTTCAGTCTAAAGTTATTTGACGAACAGAAGCTGCAGCTTAAGAAAATTCTCTCAATAGTATATCCCAAATACAACTTATTCATTTTTGCATGATGCAATGTGCGTACTTGTTTTCTCATATTTTCTGGGGTTCCCTCCCACTTTCTTGTTACTTTTCGTTTTACTTGGATTGTTTTTAATTGGATTTTGTTGCCTAGCTTTTCATTATAAAACTGCCCTATTTAGATCAGCCTTTGATTAGGCCCCTCGGCCTGCTGATGCTGACGTAACTGCCCTGCCTATTGGGGTCCCGGACCTAAGGCAACTTCTGTATCTTCCTCTTTACTGCGTTGTGACATGTAATTTTAAATGTTTTAATGTTTTATTGTAGGGCTGCATGGCTGTTGCATGCTGCCCGTTTTATATGTTGTAACCCGCCCCGAGCCTGCAGGGAGGGGCGGAATATAAAACCAAATAATAAATAAATAAATAAATAAATAAATAAATTGATTTTCGTTGTGCTTCATTATTTTTATTACTCTGAAACACTTTTAAATCCTTTTTTGGAGGCTATACAAATTGAAAATAATAATGAGTGCTATTTGCTGTGAAATAAATCGCTCTGTGTGAGGGCTATCGCAGTGAATTACTAATTACTTGGTAGGAAGCTAAGTTTAGTTACTCTGCTACTCATCCACCTCCGATGTCTTCCCAGACTTCAGACCACTTAAGGGATGTGATAAAATTGTGTTCACAACTTGCAGGCGATTCAAGCAATTGGCTGACATAGCAAAACGTCTATAAGAGCAGGCCTGGATTACCCATAGGGCCAACGAGGCCATGGCCTAGGGGCGCGAGCCGAGAGGGGTGCAAATCACGCCCCCCCCCCCAAATAAAAATGTTATAAAATAATATTTAAAATCATGTCGCGATTGGCTCTTGCCGCCTGGCACCCAAAAGGAAAGAGGCAGGAGGGAGGAAGGGGGGGGCTCCCTCCTCGGTGCCCTGCAGACAATACAGCCGGGAGCCAGCCACCACGTGACCTGGCAGAGGGCGCACCACGTGACCAGGGCTCCACATGAGGCAGCAGCAGCAGCATGAGGAGGAAGAGGAGGAGCATGCCCCGCGGCTGAGAGGCTGGCGCCGCCAAATCCCGGCAGCCCTTGCGGCCTCAAAGGCGTCTCTGCGGCCTCGCGCTGGGCAGCGGCTGCAGAGAGTTGGGGCCTTCCTCTGCCTCAGGAGCCAATCGCGACCAGCATGGGCTGAAGAAAGAGGCCTCCTCCTCCGAAGCCTCTTCCTTCAGCCCATGCTGGTCGCGATGCTCCTACTCTTCCTCCTCATGCTGCTGCTGCTGCCTCATGAAGAGGAAGAGCATCGCGACCAGCATGGGCTGAAGGAAGAGGCCTCCGAGGAAGGCCCGGACTCTCTGCAGCCACTGCCCTCCGCGCACCCAGCGCGAGGCCGCAGAGCCGCCTTCGAGGCCGCGGGGGCTGCTGGGATGCAGCAGCGCCAGCGGGGCATGCTGGGACCCGTAGTTCTTTGAGATCGCCGGTGCACGTTCCCGGTGCGGGGAGGAGCCTCAGCGGTGAGTGGATGGATGTCGGGGGAGAAGAGCAAAGGCTGAGGGGGAGCGGGGGGGATGGGGATAGGCCTCTCTAATGCGGCGGCGCGAGGCAGGGGGAGGGCGTAATTCCAAACTGTGGCCTAGGGCGCCAAAAGGTGTTGATCCGGGCCTGTACAAGAGTCACAACTGCAGCTCCTTCCCAAGTGTTTTTGTCTCCAGTTCCATGGGAAAGTAACACCATTCCCACATGGATGGAACTCTAAAAGGCACACGATCTGTGTGGGAGGAATTTCTTAGGTTTCAACCAGCTATAGAAAGCAGATCAAGATGGAATGCCCCAGGCCAGGAGAAACACAGCAATCTTCTCACATTGCTAAATGATGGCATTTTTCCCCATTTTAAGTGCCATAGTAAAGATAAAGGTTTTCTCGTGTCATTAAGTCTAGTCGTGTCCAACTCTGGGGAGTGGTGCTCATCTCCATTTCTAAGCCGAAGACACCTCCAAAGCATTGTCCGTAGACACCTCCAAGGTCATGTGGCCACTGGCACGACTGCATAGAGCACCGTTAGCTTCCCACAGGAGCGGTACCAATTGATCTACTCACATTTGCATATTTTTGAACTGATAGGTTGTCTGAAGCTGGATTTAACAATGGGAGCTCACCCTGCTCTCTTTCAGTAAGAAAGTTCAGCAGCTCAGTGATTTGACCTGCTGCCCGCCATGCCATAGCTACATCCAATTGAATCCTGGGATTTGTAGTTTTGGGAAGCACTACAATACCGTGTTTCCCCGAAAGTAAGACAGCGTCTTACTTTCTTTCCCCCCCAAAAAGTCCCCCTACGGCTTACTTTCGGGGTACGTCTTATATAACCCAAGACGTACCCCGTCGCCACGCCCACGCCGCCGCCGCAACCGGAGGTGTGCCGCGGCACACCTGCGGCACACCTCCGCGGCACACCTTTTCGCCAGGCCTCCAAGCAAGGGAGGGGGAAAGGAGCCAGGGGCGGGACAAAGCGGCGACGCGTCACTGTGCGGCGATCCTCCACGCCCTGGCTCCTTTCCCCTCCCTTGCTTGACGAAAGAAGGGAGGGGGGAAAGGAGCCAGGGCGTGGTGAGGATCGCCGCGTCACAGTGACGCGTCGCCGCTCGTCCCGCCCCTGGCTCCTTTCCCCTCCCTTGCTTGGAGGCCTGGGAAAAGGTGTGCCGCGGAGGTGTGCCGCAGCACACCTCCGGTTGCGACGGCGGCGCGGCGGTGGGACGAGGTACGGCTTACATACGGGGTACGGCTTATATAAGCCGACACCCCCGACACCCCCGATACGTCTTACAATCGGGGGTGTCTTACTTTTGGGGAAACACGGTATGTCTTGTGCAATTACAATCCCTAGAATTTCAGAGGATGGTATCCTAGCACAGTGTTTCTCAACCTTTTTTGAGCCGCGGCACACCTTTTACATTTGCAAAATCCTGGGGCACACCACCAACCAAAATGACACAAAATGACACTCTAACGCAGTAATACATATAGTTAATAAGTTTTTAAAATGTATTTATACACTCAGTGTGAAACCTGGGCCTGTTTCGATGAACACAAAATAGATGAACCAATATAGATAAGTAATTTGAGCATTGGAGTTATGGGTGCATCTACACCAGGCATGGGCAAACTTGGGCCCTCCAGGTGCTTTGGACATCAACTCCCACCACTTCCTTTTCCTCTCTCAGCCTCTTTCTTAGCCCACCCTCTCAGCCTCTCTAACTCAGCCCTCTCTCAGCCCCCCTCTCAGCCCCCCCTCTCTCAGCCTCTCCCTCTCTCTTTATTTACATACTTTTATTTTGGTGTTTCTTTGCCTGCCCTAAAGCGACAATCGGGAGCGATGCAGCACACACACAAGGGCTGAAAGACTGCACTTCCAGGTTCGCGCTTTGCCGTGACGTCATTCCATTGCGGAGCTAGCGGTGCGATTACAACTGGCTGTTTCGAATACCTTTACCTCACTGAAATGAAAAGCACAGGTGTCTCAGTGAGGTAAAGGTATACAAAACAGGCAGTTGTAGTCACGCCGCTAGCTCCGCGATGGAATGACGTCACGGCGAAGCGCGAACCCGGAAGTGCAGTCTTTCAGCCCCCGTGTGTGTGCTGCGTCGCTCCCGAGTGTCGCTACAGGGCAGGCAAAGATCAATCCACAAATAATAGTGTGCAGCAGTGGGTGTCCCGAACTGGGAAGCTCCCAAGGAAAGGAAATGATCAAAATAGCTGTGAGCACATGCAGCTGCCTTCCTCCTCCGACATTGCGCTCATGATTGGAGGAGGAAGGAGCTGTGCGTGCGCTTGCTGGCAGGGGAAAGAGGCATGCTTGGCGGCGCTGCTTGTTCCCTCCTTCCCTGGCCGCCTCCTCTTCTCCCCCCAAGGTGCCCACGTTCCCACCTCCTCCTTATCCTGTGGGCTCACTTCCGGAGGAGGAGAGCGCCGCCCAGCCCCTCCCCTCCTGAGCCTCCCCTGCCTCTCTAGGTCTAGGTCCTAGAGAGAGTCATGTTCCCCAACCGCGGTTCCACAATCAGTTGGTGTGCCGCGGGAAAACCTTGGAGGGGGAAGAAAGGCGGGGGAAGAGGTTTTCTTGCGGCACACCAGCTGATCGCTCACGGCACACGAGTGTGCCGGGGCACAGTGGTTGAAAAAGGCTGTCCTAGCAGTTTCCGGGGTTTGAAAATGCTATGCAGGCAGTCCCCGAGTTACATCTGACTTACAAATGAGAGACAGGAAGTGAGAAATATCTACCCATGGGAAGGGAAATTCACTCATGAAAGAGCTATCAGAGGGAAAACATGTCTCAACGGAAGCTTTCTCACCCATTTTTTTTACCACAAGCTAATTTTGTTTCAAAAACCAAAGATCACAGGGATAAAAAGTGAGGTGAAATCTTCTGAACAGGGGCAGACAGAAAAACAAGCACCACAGAAGTGTTGACTCTTCCCTATAACATCCACAGCTTATAGATATATATAGATAGATATGGCTGGAGTTCCACTTAAATAGGTACATGTTCCGACTTACATACAAATTCAACTTCAGAACAAACCTACAAAACCAATCTTGGTTGAAACTTGGATACTGCTTGTAATTGTATGGTGTGGGAGAAATCATTGTCCCAAATCTTGCGTTTCCCCTATATTAGTGTTGTCTGAAAGTGTCGGCAGGAATAGAAATCAATGTATTCACCAATGATCAAGGTGGGTATTCGAGCATAGCAATTCCCAAATCCTGCATGTCTTTCCAGTTATAAGTGATGTAGAGATACTGGAAAATATAGGTATTTAGACATATATTGTATGCATAGTAGAAGGCCTGAAATGTAGAAAAATCATATTCTCTCTGTATTAGAAAACCAAGCTGACGAGATAAAAGGATGCTGAAAAAGATCTGTGTGCCAGGCATAGGTGAGAGGGAGGTGAACATTCTAGTGGGCTTGCGCAGTTAAAACTCGTGCGCCAACTGAAACCATACCTTGTGAAGTCTGACTTGACCACGGTGGTCCACACCTTGGTTACCGCTAGACTGGATTACTGCAATGCACTCCACGTGGGGCTAGCCTTGAAGACGGCCCGGAAACTTCAACTTGTCCAGTGATCAGCAGCCAGATTAATAACTGAGGCAAGTTACAGGGAGCGGTCAACCCCGCTGTTTAAAGAACTGCACTGGCTGCCTTTTATTTTCCGGTTCCAATTCAAGGTACAGGTGCTCACCTACAAAGCCCTAAGCGGTTCGGGACCCACCTACCTTTGTGACCAGATCTCCCTCCATGAACCAGCTCGAACCCTCCGTTCCTCGGGGGAGGCTCTCCTGTCGCCCCTACCAGTCTCAGACTCAGCTGATGGGCACAAGGGAGAGGGCCTTCTCCTCTGTGCCCCCCGCCCCCCCGACTCTGGAAATCCTTGCCCGGAGAGATTAGGAAAGCCCCCACTCTGGAGATTTTCAAAAAACAACTGAAAACCTGGACTTTCCACTGTGCCTTCGGAGAGTAGCTATTTAAGTTCTACCATTGTTTCCTCAATGCACCCGTGTTTCAGATTCCATCCCCCCTCCCCCATAAATGTTTTCTCCCTGTAAGGATGTTATTCCGCTTATCTCACCCTGAGATTTTAAACATTTTATATGTTGCCTGTGGCTCGCCCTGTCTGTGATTTTAGATATTTCACTGTATATTGTTTTATTTATATGTACAGTATGTATTTTGCTGTGTTGATTGCGGATGTTTTGATTTGATTGTTATTTGTTGTTTGGGCTTGGCCTCATGTGAGCCGCACCAAGTCCCCATTGGGGAGATGGGGGTGGGTTGTAAATAATAATAATTATTATTATTATTAGCAGGGAGATAGGAGCGGGCCAAACCTTCTTACCTCTAAAGGTAAGAAGTGAGCCTCTCTCCCTCCCTCCTGATAGGATGTGCAGTGATTAGGCATATTTAGTAGGTAAATTGGCATGGTTTGGAAGAGGATTTGGTTTGGTTCCTTGGGAAATTCCATAGTTGTGGCCAATGGACTTCCTAAGCCCTGATGGTACAGAAGCAGATTTCGGATGTTATGAAAGAATAGCAGCTTATTATATACTCAACTAGCTGTACCTGGCACGCGTTGCTGTGCCCTATTTAGGAGATGCGAGAAAGTCTGAGTATGTAAGGGTTGGAATTGTTGTTAGTTATGGTGTTGTTGGGGCCATGGCTGTGTCGTTGTGGGTTGTTCTGGTGGGTGGGATGTTGAAGTCCTAGGGAGTTGTTGGTGTGTGGTGTTGCTGGCGTGTGTGGTCTTGCTTGTGGATATACAATGTTATTTGTCTTTCCGTCTGCTGTGTTGATGTAGAGGTTGATGCTTGTGTGGTTGGGGTACTTTGGAAGTGAGTGGAGGTACTTGAAATCCCATTATCCATGGTGTGTCCTCCTCTGAACTGCAGTCAGATGGAGTGTGGGTCATGGGGGGCATTGTGTGCCAAGTTTGGTCTTTATTGGTCTTGGTTCTGGGCCACAGTGGTCTGTGGGGAATGATGGGTTTTGAAGTAGTACAAATCCCATTATCCATGGAGGTACTTCAAGTCCCATAATCCATGGTCCACCTTCCTCCAAACTGTAGTAGAATGTAGCGTGGGTCATAGGGGCTCTGTGTGCCAAGGTAGGTTACTGTAAATTCAGGCCATACACAATGTCCCATGAGCTGAGGCCTAGTCAGGAACAGCAAGTTAATGAAGCCTTACTGTCAATTCAGGCCATACACAATGTCCAATGAGCCGAGGCGTAGTCGGGAGAATCAAGTTAATGAAGCCTTACTATCAATTCAGAGCGTAAACAGCATTCCATTAAGTGAGGCCTAGTCAGGGAAATTAAGTTAATGAGCCTTACTGTCAATTTTGGGCGTGGTCTGTGATTTGTAGGGGTGTAAATTTTCTGTGGGAAGTGAATTGGGTGTTTGTGTTTGTGTCTCAGCCCTTGCCTTATCCTCCTCTGACAGTTTATTATGGGTCGGAATGTTCATGTTGGCTGGCCAGTACAGGAGTTATGCAAATCTGCCCTTATTGGCAGCCAATCATGTTGTCAGAATGTAGAGGCTGGGAAAGTCGTTGGCAGCCCCGGAGGATGCTGAGAAATGTAGGGTTTTTAACTCGTTGTTTTGGGGGCCTTTTAGGTTTGGGGGGGGGTGTTTCTTTGTTACAAACCTACCTTGCTTGAGGCCTATTTCTGTTGGCAAGTTTGGTGTTTCTGCGTTGTAAAGTTTCTCTGTTTGGGACGGTCGTTCCATGACGGGAACCCCTTTATATAATAGATTTGTGCTTTTATCACATGAGTAAGGCATGTTTCTAACATTTTAGGAGCTATTTGTCTTGACTGAGCTGTAGAGTCACTGTTGGTTGCTCTGTTTTAGGCAGTAGACTTTCTTCTGCAGTCAAGATTCCCCCGGTATTAAATGCTGAATAGAAGATTTGGTACATAAAAAGGTAGACACCATTGACAAAGGAGATCTGGTAAGCTCTAGAATTGCCTAACTCTCCTACAGCCTCCGGTTACCTCAACAAATGTTTCTGTCTGCTTGGAAAACTTCTCATTCAGTGGTTGATACTAAGGGAAACTTGGCGAGAATTATTGGAAAAGGGGGAACCAACGGGTTAGGGAAAATAAACCAACCAGGAATGAAATTCCATCAGCAAAAGATGGGGACTCCAGCAGATAGAACAAAAACTGTACATCTCAGGGAGGTCTTGCATAATGCCCCCAAGCTCCTCTCTGCCCCTTTATTAAGTAGTTCACGCTCTCCCCTGCAAATCTCAGAGATTACAATGAGACTCCTGGGCAGGAGGAAGTTTCAAAAGTACATGGAATGGACTAATCAGGATGGTGCACAGCCTCTCCTTTTAGTAATAGTCACTGACTGAGCACAAGAATCAATTTTGAGTTGTTTCCTGTGTTTTCTCTTCAGAAGTGGAGTAATTCCTGATGACTGAAAATGCAACTTCCTGGCCATGCAGAAGAGATACATCATGAAATACGGAGGGAATCTGGATGGTATTAGCCAGCCAGGCATTATGGCTTAGGTGGTTGGGTCATAGAAAGCAAAATATCCACAAGCTGCAATCATAGAAATGTTCTAAATTGGACTTAGGCTTTATCCAAATACTGTGATGGATCTAAACCAGGGGTGCTCATTAGGTCGATCGCGAGCTACTAGTCGATCTTCGGCCCTCATCCAGTCGATCTTCGGGCCTCACCAGCTGGATGGGGCGCTCCTGCCATGGGCACGCACGGCATGCATGCGCGCTCCCGCTGCTGGCCTCCGCTCCCGAGGTGCTTTTTCCGCCCACGGTGCATTGCAGGAGGCTCCGCCTAGCGCTTCCTCGCCCTCTGCAATGCCCCGCAGGAGGACCCGGCAGCGGGAACGAGGAAGCGCAAGGCGGAGTTCACGCTCCGCCTCGCTCTCCCCTGCTCCCGCTGCTGACTTTCAGGGTCATCCATGCTCAAGGCCCTAAATACCTCAGAGATCGTCTCTCACATACTTGTCATCAGACCACCAAGATCAGCTCAAGAAAACCTCTTGTTTGTTCCCGGTCCTAGGGAGGCACGCCTGGACTCCACGAGGCGCAGGGCCTTCTCGGTTCTTGCTCCAACCTTGTGGAATTCCTTACCTCCATACATTAGAGCTATACCTGATTTGCGGTCTTTCTCTCAAAGCTCTCAAAACTTGGCTTTCGTCAAAGCTTTTAATTTGTGATTTATCGTTGATATGTTTGCTGTTTTATTGCTGTGTAAGTCGTTCAGAGCACTCCAGTGGAGAGCGACTCATCAAATAATAAATTGAAATGAAATGAAAATGTTTAAAAGGCCCGGAGAAGTAGTGCAGGAACTACATGTGTTTTTCCCTATTAATTCTGTTTGAAAACATACACAAGAAGCACAATGGGGCAAGAAAGACTGACTAGACTGGCACTCTTGAGTGTCAATGGAGCCTGATTTCTGTCAAAGTGAATTGAAAGTTTTCAAATGTTTCCAACAAATGTTGTGGTATTCTTTTGTAACTATAAATTATCAATTAACAGTCATTTTCAGTTTTTTAAAAACTTAAAACTTTGTAATTAAAATAGAAATTTGATCTAATTACATTAAGAATAGGGAATGAGTAATATAAATTAAATTGTTTTGTGTTATGGACCTACTCTTCATGATTCGCTAAAAAGTTTCAAACCTCCCCCGATTTTTTTTTTTCTGGCAATGGTCCCACTCAGGAGGCAAAACACATATTCCCAAACACTTGGGAAGTGGGCTGTTTACATTGTTTTATCATTCACAGGGTAGCTTTGCTTTTGTCCTCCAACTAAAAATGGGGGGGGGGTGTTTTGTTTTACTACCTATCAGGTACAAATGTATGGTCAAATTTGTAGCAAAATGTATCTTACTTGTCAGGCAATCAGCTTGTTGTACAGTCACAGGCAATTGCCACTGAAGACCCACCTATTGTAAGAATTACAGGCTCTGAGAGATGCTTTCAGCTTTGTATTGAAAGTGTAGGTTGTTTTCAACCCAGATGTGTTGCAAGAATCTCAGGACAACTGTCCATCTGAGAAGATAAAAAGCACACACATATCAAAGACTATCCACCTCAATTCAAACATATTGGTCTAAATCCAGTTGTTCGTTCCAATCACTTAAAAAAAAGATTTTACCATTTTCCATTAAGCTTTTTAAAAAATCCAGGAATTACAGTGCAATAATGAACAATACAGATGACAATTAGAATGGCTCCTGGCATATGTTTTTGGATTTTGTGATTTTAACTTATCGTTTTAATTGATATGTTTTAATTATGTCATTTTAATGCATGTTTTTATGCCGGTATGTGTTCAAGGCATCAAATTGTGCCTTTGTTGTGCACCGCCCTGAATCCCCTAAGGGCGGGATATTAAATAAATAAATAAATTCCTCAAGTGCCTGAGCAATATTATACTAGTGAAATGCTAGAATCATTTTGCCATAGTGTTAGCCATGTTGATCTCAGTTGAATCTGTATCCTGAAATCAATAGCTGTGTTTACCTGTTAGCAGTCATCTTTACCAAGTCTGAGGTGATACTGGCAGGTAATCAATCCATCTCACCTTGCCCAGAAACGAACCTATCATTTCTGGGCAAGGTGATTGAGGGCAGCAATGGAGCAGTTGCAGTCCTTCCTAGATGATGCAACTTGGCTAGACCCCTTCCAGTCTGGCTTCCGTTCAGGGCATGGGATGGAGACGGTCGTGGTCTCCATCACAGACAAGCTACGGTGCCAACTCGATCAGGGTGGATCGGCGTTACTTGTGCTATTGGACCTCACAGCAGCATTCAACACAGTCGATTACGATCTTTTGACTCACCACCTTGCCGGAGCCGGGGTGAGGGGGACAGTCTTAAATTGGCTGTCTTCCTTCCCCCGGAACTGATCGCAGCAAGTGAAGAGGGGTGAGGATGTCTCCGGGGGTTCCCCTCTTCTTTCTGGGGTTCCTCAGGGGGCAATCCTCTTCCCCCTATTATTTAACATCTATGTCCAACCACTTGCTCGGCTGGTTCGTAGCTTTGGGCTGGAGTGTCACCAATACGTGGATGACACCTAGCTCGTTCTGGGGATGGAGGGCCGGCCCGAATCCATACCTGATAATTTCCATCAGTGCCTTGAGGCCGATACTGGATGGCTCCGAGCCAGTAGGTTGAAGGTGAATCCAGCTAAGATGGAGATCCTGTGGCTGCGTCGCCCAGGTGGGAGGGACATCCAGCTTCCAACCCTGGACGGCGCAACACTATGTCCGTTGTCAACAGTTAAAAGTCTCGGCATCACTCTGGACTCGATGGAGACTCACATCTCCACCGTCAGTAGAGTAGCTTTTTTCCACCTTCAACAGGTGAGGAAGTTGGCCCCCTACCTTTCCTGTCGCGACCTAGCCACAGTGGTCCAAGCCACAGTCATCTCAAGACTAGACTACTGTAATGCTCTCTACGTTGGCCTTCCTTTGCTGGTGATCTGGAAATTGAAACTGGTCCAGAATACAGCAGCTCGGCTGTTGGCTGGCGTCCCCATGAGCAGCTATATCACACCTATTTTACGCGAGCTGCACTGGTTACCAGTGGAATGCCGGATCACTTTAAAGGTGCTGGTATTGACCTTCAAGGCCTTGAAAGGTCTGGGGCCAGTGTACCTCAGGGACCGTCTCATCCCGTATTGTCCCACTAGACCACTACGTTTGGAGTCGGGACGACTTCTGGAGGTTCCACCTTACTACTACAAAGAGGAGGGCCTTGTAGTAGTAAGTAAAATGTACCACCTTACTACTACAAGGAGGAGGGCCTTTTCGATAATAGCCCCCACTTTGTGGAATGCATTGCCTTCCGATGTTCGCGCCCTTACAGATCTGTTGGCATTCCGGAAGGCGTGCAAAACGCTCCTGTTTCAGCAGGCATTTGGTGTTTAAGACTGCTGATCCTCGGACACTTTGCCCTCCTATTTTATGTGCACAGCTCCTGTTGAGCTGTATTGTATGCAGCCAATATTTGTTTTGTGTTTTTATTGTGTTTTATGGCTTGGGGTGAGTCACCCCAAGCCAAATTGGGAGTGGCGACTGATAAGTGCAAATAATAAATAAATAATAAAAATTTACAAAAGTACTAAATTAACTATAGAAATCTGAGTAGAAATAAAAAGTCTCTTGGTAATGCTGTGAGATTTCAGGTAATACTTCAAAAATGTTACAAAGATCTTAAAAAACAAATTTGGTTTGCACAGGAATAAAACCGTAACATCTGGCATTTTCTGAGGCTTTCCTCCTATCTGGAGGCACCCATAATCGAAGAGGCCCAGATACTGCACAGCTGGAGGTGCAACCCAGGACGTAAGGGGGAAAACAAAAATGACAGAGTGAAATAAACTGTCAGGGCGAAAGTTCAATCTGAGCTGGAGGAAAGATGAGCCAAAGAAACCGAGGATTAGGATACCACAGCTGTCTGGTTACATCATCACATGCCACAGATTACTTGGTTTGGCCAAGCTGAAACAAATTTTCCAAGGTTCAGCTAAATCGAACCGAGCCATTTACACGCCTTTGTGATGGAAGCTGCGATAGCACCACATACCTTCTGTCTTTTCAACTTTCTATGAAATGGACTGATTAATTTGCATGGAACAGTTTTCCGGGTGGCCATGTTGACTGGGGGTCCCAAGGACTTTAGTCCCAAAATGGCACTTTCCAAAGATGATCCTATCAGAGGTTTGCATGAGTGTACTACCTACCACAACTTGGGTTTTCAACCATTGCTATTTGCAGAGGATACTTCTACCAGGAAAGCTTTAACCTATATTTGTGTGTGTGCACGCGTGCGCTTGCTATAGTTTTGTATAAAAGTGTCTTTGGAAAGCATGAGCTAGCATCCTAAAATACCATACATACTTGCATATAAGTTGACCTCATGTATAAGCAGAAGGCAAGTTTAGAGACCAAAAATAAGAATTTTGATATGACCTGTGGATAAGTTGAGAGTAAAATTTAGGATGGGAATCTAAACAACAAAGGAAAACAATGTCAAAAACTTACAAAATTCCAGGAGGCATAACCTTTTGAGTTCACATTAAAGGCTGAATGGGCAAGGAGGGAACTATGGAAAATGGTGGCTGTACGATGTGTGGGGGAGACAACCAGGCAAAGACAGGGTGAAGAAAACACGGATCCATTCTGTAGGGAGTTAAAACACCAGCTACCATTTGCCACTGCCATTTCCCCCATCTAGGCATTTTAAAAGTGTAGAGGAGGTGCTATAGCAGGCCCGCACAACTTGTCAGCAGTAAGAGGCCAAAATTAGTTGTAGGAAGTGTTAGCTTCAGACATAGTTACCAGCCAGGACATTTAAGGTCTGAGGATGAATTGGTGAACTGGGGCAACAGCGGAGAGGATTTCGTGGGCTGAGATGGCATGCGTATGAGAGAGATGCAAGTGGCAATAGCATGGGGCTTCTCTCCACTCCCCTTTACCTCCCTTGAAACCCACTGTGCAGGTTGCTTACTAAAAGGACAGTTCAGAGCAGGAGGAACAGGAAGGAGGAAGATGGAGAGGCGAGGAGAAAGATGACCATGGAAAACTGAAACCCTTGACAATGCTAAGCAAATGAGCTGGGCTGTCCTTCCTCGACAAGGACACTCAACATGTTTGCCAGATGCACAGCAACAGATTATCTCTCTGGCACACAAACACACACAACTTTTGCATGGCAAGAGGGAAACAGTTCACAGTGCCACTGGCAGTCCCAATGTTCTTTGTAGTGCTATTGAGGGCTTGCTGAGAAAAAGAAATGGGAGTAGGTGGCAACTGGGATTGTCTTCCTGCCCAGGTATTTCTCTCCTCCCCAATACCAGGATCCCATGAAAGGCGTGCAGTGAGACTACCAAAGACTGAGCCAGAATAAAGGGAGGAGCAAAGATTTGTCATTGATGCCAGCAGCCCTATGCCACCAAAAGAGGCACAGATAGGTGGAGGCAGCCAACTGTGGGAAGGAAGCCTGCATACAGCTTGGGCTAGCCCAAAATTTACTTGCTTGGGAAAAAGTGGGAGACGCTGGTCATTTCCAGTTCATAGATGGCTGTTATGCTTTGCACTCCTGGGTTTTAGAAAAGTGGAGCTTGGAGGTGGGGGCAGGGAGTTACTACCCAACCTAGGCTGAGGTGAGAATAGATTGCAGGGAGCCGTTCAAAGGGGAGAGCAAGTGGAGAGGCAGAACAGGAGGAGGGAGCCGATTACTGAATCGGTGGGTGGCAGTCTCCCTGTCATCCTGGAAAAACAGGTAGAGGCCAGTCAAAAACCTTTGGCGGTCAGATGCAGCCTGCAGGCCGTATGTCGTGCAGGGCTGTGTTGTAGCAACTTAAGTGGAATGAGGTGGTGCTTCTTTTAGGTTCTCCTAGGACAGTGGTTCTCAACCTGAAGTTTTGGCCTTCCACTCCCAGAAATCCTAACAGCTGGTAACCTGGCTGTGGATTTCTGGGTGTTGTAGGCCAAAACAGGTGGGCACCCACAGGTTGAGAACCAGTCGTAGGATGCACTAAACTTTTGCTTTTCCCCACTCTACACAGAAAAGGGGATGACTCCTTTGTTTTATATGTGTTAAATACAGATCTCATACTGACCCATGGATAAGTCAGTTTGGTATTTTGATTAAAATGTTTAGACCAAACAGTGTTCCTGCTGGAGTTACATTCCAGGACCTCCCGCAATAAGTGAAAAACCGCAATGTAGGGATAGAACTATAGACTCATAGAGTTGAAAGAGACCTCATGGGCCATCCAGTCCAACCCCATTCTGCCAAGAAGCAGGAAAATTGCATTCAAAGCACCCCTAACAGATGGCCAAACAGCCTGTTTAAAAGCTTCCAAAAGATGAGCCTCCACCACACTCCAGAGCAGAGTTCCACTGCTGAACAGCTCAGTCAGGAAGTTCTTCCTAATGTTCAAGATGGAATCTCCTTTCTTGTAGTTTGAAGCTATTGTTCCACGTCCTAGTCTTCAGGGCAGCAGAAAGGAAGCTTGCTCCCTCCTCCCTATGACCTCCCCTCATATATTTATACATGGCTATCATGTCTCCTCTCAGTCTTCTCTTCTTCAGGCTAAACAAGCCCAGCTCTTTAAGCCGCTTCTCATAGGGCTTATTCTCCAGAGCCTTGATAATTTCAGACGCCCTCCTCCGGACACATTCCAACTTAAGAGTCAACATCTCCCTTCAATTGCAGTGCCCAAAATTGGACACGGTGTGATTCCAGGTGTGGTCTAACCAAGGCAGAATAGAGCATGGGTAGCATGACTTCCCTGGATCTAGACACTAAGCTCCTATTGATGCAGGCCAAAATCCCATTGGCTTTTGCTGCCACATCACATTGTTGGCTCATGTTTAACTTCTTGTCCACAATGTGTCAGTGCTAAGAATGTATGACAGAGTGGAGTTTAAAATGTTTTCTGTAAAATGTGTCTATTTTTCTAAGCTGTGTTTGATTAGGCCATTACAGGGTTAATTGGAGAAGAAAAGTTCATGTGTATGATGGGAAGCAAAGTTCCCGTATGTTCAAACTTTGGAATGTAAACTTTTGTAGATAAGAGAACACTCTAGTAGCCATGATTTATGTACTGTGAGCCACGCTGAAAAAAATGCTCCGGAATATGCTGTTTTCTTTACAAATAAAATGAACTTGTGGTTCAGCAATGGCTCTGCTGATTTATCTTTCACACAATGACCCCAAGATCTTTTTCACAGGTACTGCTCTCGAGCCATGTGTCTCCCATTTCATTTTTTTCTGCCTAGGTGGAGTATCTTGCATTTCTCACTGTTGGAACTTTTTGTTAGTTTTAGCCCATCTCTCTAATTTGTCAAGATCGTTTTGAATTCTGCTCCTGTCCTCTGGAGTATTGGCTATCCCTCCCAATTTGGTGTCGTCTGCAAATTAGATGATCCTGCCTTCTAATCCTTCGTCTATATGTCATTAATAAAGATGTTGAACAGGACCAGGACGGAACCCTGCTTGTGGCACTCCGCTCGTCACTTCTTTCCAGGATGAAGAGGAAGCATTGGAGAGAATCACCCTCTGGGTTCGTCCACTTGACCAATTTCAGATCCACCTAAACCTAGTTTTGCTTAGCCCACATTTGACTAGTTTGTTTGCCAGAAGGTCATGGGGGACCTTTTCGAAGGTCTTACTGAAATCCAGGTACGCAACATCAACAGCATTCCCATCTACCCAGCCTGTAACTCTATCGAAAAAAGAGATCAGATTAGTCTGGCATGACTTATTTTTGATAAATCCATGTTGACTATTAGCGATGACTGCATTTTTTTCTAAGTATTTGCAGACCACTTCCTTAACAATCTTTTACAGAATCTTTCCTGGTATCGACGTGAGGCTGACCGGACGGTAAATGTTTGGGTCATCTATTTTTCCCTTCTTAAAGATTGGGACCACATTGGCCCTCCTCTATTTATTTTAATATTTATACATTATTTTAGTAGGTATACTCTTAAAATAAAGTGAAGGAAAGGAAGGAAAGGCCCTTCCAGGCTGGAGGGAGAGGACAGAGGAGGGAAATCGGCAGCAGGAAAACCCCACAAAACAGCGAAAATACCATGATATATATTTTAAATTAATATTTTTTTAAATCCACAAAACAGCTAGTCCGCAATAAGCGAACCGCGAAGTAGCGCGGGAACACTGTATACGGTACTTGCTTTTTTGTGGTATGGTAAAAGTCACATAAGTGGCATAGCTCAATAGCTACATTATGTGAACCCACTGAGTATGTAGCTTTGTTGCGATTCTATGGCTGATTGTTCCTGAACACCGCCTAAGAATGCTCATATATTCACTCTTGACAGTATAAAATTTCACTTATGTTGGCTATGGGTGATGCCAGAGAGAAGAATTTGATACTTATGACTCAACTACGTTTATTAAGAGGTAAAGAAAACCATTACCAGGAGGAAAAGGCAAGACCTGGTGGAGGAAATGGGAGTTGTATTAAGACTGCAATGACACTGATTCCATAGCGCTTGGCAAAATTCTTCCTTACAGTGTAAGATCTCTCTTAGGCACTAGAGACTTTGAATAGTTCTTTGGCAGTGGGAATCTATTATTGTTCCAAAACAAGCCAGTAACCTTCTGACTCTTCTTACAGTTGTATTCCTTTGCTCAATGTATATTAGAAGTTACAGAGATGTCTCTCACATTTAGGATCTTTCATTGTTCCATAGTATCACCAGTTTTGGTGTGTTCAGTAAAGAGCTTTCTTGGCTCAAAAGCACGAAGTCCCCAGCCAAGCCACCTGGCCCTATTTTGCCTTGCCTTTCTCTTAAGCATATTTGTCTGTTTAATTTCATTTGTTTATGTAATTGGAATGTTTTCTTTTCTCTTTCTCTAGGAGGCCTCACTACCATTAGAGGGATTTCAGATGCAGATATGGATAACTATACTTGGGTTTTTTAAATTGCATAGAAAGCAAGCTTCCACCCTGAAAATATCTTCCATTAAGCAATTTTTTTTAGTTATTAGATTGTACCCGACACAATTTTCCCCTCATTAAACTCACTGAACTGATTTTCTTGGGCCACATGCAGCCCCTTTACTGGTTTTGTGACCTGCAAGTTATTGCCTCCAATAGCTTTTAAGCGTTTTTTTAAAATTTTCAGAACCAGCTTTTTGGGCCAAACAGAATGCAAGCCTGGTCCCCCCACTCCAATTTGGTGCTGGATGCAAGCCTGCTCCCCTGCCCGCTGCCAGATATATATTTCTTCTTAATTATGTTTTCATTTTATTGCCATGCCTGTTTGGGTTGCTGGTATTCCAAGGGTTACCTGGTTGCCTCTGAGAAGTAATCTTTGCATTGGTGCTTTCTCTAGGCTAACATGGGTGTTTGACATTGTACCTCTTTCAGTCGGGATCCTCAAGGTCACACTCCTCCCCCATCAGGTAGGGTTCTGTGTAAAAAAGAAGAAGAGTCTATTTAGCAATGCTCTCTTTTGAATGAGAGCAAGGATGAGCCCACTGCCTCTCCCTTCCATCGTTATCTTCAACACCTGCGGTATTTCATATGTAGGAGGGCTCATCCCTGCAGTGACAGGCTTCCTCAATTTAGGTATGGCATCATGCTTTTACTCTGTTGTAAACTGGTGAGCCTACATCAGGGCTGCCCAGGAAGTTGATCGCAATCGACCAGTCGATCCCAGGACTGAAGGTCAATCCTAGCCGGATGGGGCGCTTCTCAGAGGGGGCGGAGCCAGGCTGCGCCAAACCCCTCCCCGGCTTCAGCACTCCCAGCAGCTTCTCCAGGCTTAAGGATGGCAATCAAGCCAGTGGTGGCATAGATAGCACAAGGCTGGCTTGGAATTGCCATCCTCAAGCCTGGAGAAGCTGCTGGGAGCTCCAAAGCCAGAGGGGAGGGGGCAGGGCTTGCCGCAGCCTGGCTCCACCCCCTCTGGCTTCTGCGATACCAGCAGCTTCTCCAGGCTTGAGGATGGCAATGCCAAGCCAGTGGTGGCATAGCTAGCACAAGCCTGGCTTAGCACTGCCATCCTCAAGCCTGGAGAAGCTGCTGGTATCGCGGAAGCCAGAGGGGGTGGAGCCAGGCTGTGCCAAGCCAAGCCCCGCTCCCACCCCTCCCCAGCCTTGAGGAGGTAGGTAGATCTTTCTGACTTGGTTTTATTATAAGTAGCTTGCGTGCTGACAAAGTGTGGGCACCCCTGGCCTACATGAATCAAGCTAGCTCCCTGGAAGAGCTCTTTAGCCCCAAATATGCAGGTGGGTGTGGGGACAAGCAACACTGACGTGAGAGATGGGATCCAAAGGTTCATTCTCACTCATGACAGTTAGGGCTACGAGTGTCTCTCTTGCTAAAATTTTATGGGATAAAATTTTATCTTTGCTGCTTTGCTCTTGATGTATGCTGACAATTGTGAACTTATCGACACAGATGTTTTTAATGATTTGCCATACATTTATCTCTGTGATATTAACTGTTTTGAATATAGTAATATAAACTGTTTGCACAACATATAGTTGAAATTATACGTTGCTTTAAATTCCACCATAAGCTGCCTTAAGTTCCATACCAGGAGAAATGTGGGGTGAAAACAAAATATATTCTCAATATGTGAAAAGTGTGGCTTGGGAAACGCTTTAAGATTCCACCGCAGGAACATACTATTTGGAAGACATGGAGCCACAGCAACACTGGGAGGTGGATTTGAGCAAAGATATAAGGGGTCCAACTTGCCTGAGAAGCCAACGTGTTTACCTCTTGTGGAATTTCAGGCAGAGTGAGACAATTACCAATATAGACTTATCTTCCCAACATTTGTGCGATCTTGTTTTGAATTTCTGGAGTTGATACTACAAAGAATAGCAACACAGAAGTCAGCTTGCACTGCTGTTCTGTTCCTTGCAGTTCTACAGGCCACCAGAGACATGTTATACAATATTGTTGTAAGAAGAAAGAGCACACATCCACACAAATTAAAACTTTACAACTTTATTAAATATTTTTTTCATTATTTAGATGCATTATTATCGCCACTGCCATTTCATCTCAGCCTCTGAGGATTGTCCCACCTTGAAGCATTTTCTTCATAACTGAAGAAATCAAAGGAAAGGACCAGCCCGCTGCCAGGAAGATGATGTTCAGTCTCTTGATGTTTCACGACCCTAAAGAGGAAAGTCAGACAGAAAAATGATCATGGTAATAAGACTCAAAACTGTTGGGAGGAGAAAGGGGCAGGGGCGGGGATGGATACAAGCATCACAAAAACCACCAGAATACTTGGTTTCTTCATTGGTAGCCACCAGACTCATCAAAGATACTGACTAGCCTTGAGGATGGTCCTTCATTATTGAGGGAGAAAGAGGCACAGTACAGATTATGAGCTCAAATCGATTGGTAAAGCATGCAGCTGCCATTTCTCCCCATGCCATGCATTACCTGTCCTGCAGTAAAATAGCTCCAGTCTCTGAGGTTGCTGGCCTAGCATCGAAGTCCTGTGGAAATATTTCACAAAAAGGGGAAAAATATACATAAGCAGTTTCACCAGATCTGAATGGTAATTATTTCCTGTAATACCCAAAGCTTGCCTCTGAAATTATCATTTGAAACAAAAAAATTCTGCAGCATTCACAGGTCCTTGCAGATGGACTATACTATGAGGTAAAAACAGGAATTCTGTCACTTTTAAAGACAAGATCAGCAAGTTTATGACAAATGGAACTAAATTATACAAAATTATACAAAACACAAAAAAAATCTTAATGTGAAGTGTGACAGGAAATCTCGACTTCTCTCCTGCTTTAGAGTCACAGTACTAACTTACCTGGTTGAACTCCATTTGCTCCTCAGGTAAGCTCACTTCTGCTACCACAGCTAGACTGGGAGAGAAGTGCTTGAAATAACAAAAGTACAGGAATGAGGATAATAACTAACTGGGGACTGATTTCCTTTCCTTTCCCCATATTCCACATTCCTCAGAACCCTGGGTTTATGTATGTCAAAAGCATTCACTTGGTTGTCCTTTCTTATCATTTTTGTTTTGCATATGTCAAAAGAATACTCTTGTCCTTTCTCAACATTTTGTTTGTCCCATGACAACCAGTTTAATGGTTTCATCTTTTGCCAACAAGTGCCTGGAAAAGCTTCACACAGAAGAGGACACGTGTGATTTTAGCAGGGGAGGAAGGAGGAGTGCAAGATGAGGAGTCAAGAGAGTCCAGGAAGCAAACTAAATGAGGTCAAAAGGCACGAAAGCAAAGAGAACTGAAATGCTATTAATCAGAGATGGTATTATTGATTACATCCATAGTATCTTTTCCCCATGGCGGAAGTCAAAGTGGTGTGTGGTTTCAACTTGTCTCTCATTCAAATACTATTCAGTACAGACTTGAGCTTTTCAAAGAAATTTGAGATCTTCAGATGAGGTCCTGCTGTATGTCCCATCACCTTGTGAAGTGAGATGGGTAGGGACATGTACTCTCCGGAGCCATGTGACTGTGGAATTCCCTACCCAATTAAGTTGAAGTGACCTTAACTCCTTTAAGTGTCCGTTTGGTAGCTAAAACATTTTTGTTCTGCTTGGCATTGAATATTTTAAAATTGAAAATTGAGGGAGAAATTGAAATTTTTAAATTGGGGAGAACTGCCTTCTGAGAAGCATACAGGGTATCAATTCATCCTTTAAAACACTTCGACTGTTTAATATAAAGAAATAAACCAAATATGAATACCTGGTGACTCCTTTTGGGGTGCATTTTTGTACGTCTGCCCCCCCCCAAATGTAAATGAGATTGGAATTGGACTCGGGATTTAGTGGCATTGCCTATCACTTCAGTCCAATTGTTAGTTCATCACTAGAGCAAATTGTAGTGAATCAATGAGATTTACATGTGCTGATTAAGCATTGAGGCAATCAGTACTTAATGGGGCCCAATGGGGTTTTTTGAGAGGGAGAAAACAATGGCAAATTCAATTCTAGTGGAATCAGAAGAATTAGAAATCTTGCATTTTTGTTAAATAATGGTAGAGGTAAAAATGGGGGGCGGGCACTATCCTGTTGATCTCCCTGGATTTCTCATTGACCCTGGTATCTTCTTGGACTAGTTATGTGGGATAGGAGTAGGAAGCACTGTTCTACTGCGATTCTACTCCTAACAGACCAGTTTCAAGGATTCCTGTTCATCTCCATGACTTTTATGCTCTTGGGTTCCAAGTTGTCGTCGTCTTCAATGCCTCATGAGTGATGTCACTGAGACTTTATCAATATGCTGATGACAATCAGCTCTATTTTATGTCATCTGTCAGCTAGGGCTACGCAGGATCTGGCCCAGTGTCTGGATTCTATAATGGGTTGGAGGAAGGCCGGTAAACTGAATCTATCAATAAGATGGAGGCCCTGTGGATTGGTGGCTCTTGAGTCTGAGAAATGGACAAGTTGTCCTAGATGAGGTTGAACTCTGCCTGAGGGAACACCCCATAAATCAGATTTAAAAGAACACTGAGCTACAGGATGGATAAAAATGTTTCATCAGAATAACAATTAAACTTTATTTATATACTGTCCTATCTCCTCAAAGGGCCTCAAGATGGTCAAGGAAAGGGGGCGGAGGCAAGTTGTAGTGGATGGACTGGATGCTATTATAGAATCACAGAACAATAGAGTTGGAAGAGACCACATGGCCCATCTAGTCCAACTTCCTGCCATGCAGGAAAAGCTCAATCAAAATCACAGATGGCCATCCAGCCTCTGTTTAAAAGTTTCCAAGGAAGAAGCTTCCACTATACTCTGAGGCAGAGAGTTCCATTGTTGAACAGCTTATACGGTCAAGAAGTTCTTCTTTATGTTCGGGTTTAATCTCTTTTCTTGTATTAACAAAAAACTTACATTGGCACCAATGGTTTCTCCACTACCCAACTGAGAAGCTTATCTGTCATGTGGAGAAGGGCAAGGAGGATGGAGAGAGCCAGAAACTACATCTAGTTTACAAATTGTTGGTTTGCCATTTTTATGGAAAAAATTGTCAACACTTCACAACATTCCAAATTAACATGGTGTTGGCAGAAAATAAACTTTCTTTTACTATCTTCATCTCAAAATTGTGCCCCCCCCCCATAGCTATATTCTGTGGGCAGGTGGATATGCCCTGTTCTCCGTGACCACTGGCTAGGCCCACCTTCGACCAGTTCCAACCACTGGATGCAGAGGCTGTCGATAGGATTGTCACTGCATCTCGATCAACCACCTGCTCCCTCGACCCGTGCCCATCCTGGCTTGTGAAATCTTGTCTGGATGGGTTATGTGACCCTCTGTTGAATATAATAAACGGCTCCGTTGAGCAAGAAGTCTTTCCAGAGGGCTTGAAAGAGGCTGTGGTCACTCCATTGTTGAAAAAAACCAGGGTTAGACCCCTCGATTCCCTCTAACTACCGCCCAGTTTCGAACTTGTCGTTTCTGGGCAAGGTGATTGAGAGGGCAGCAATGGAGCAGTTGCAGACTTTCCTAGGTGACACAGCTGGTTTAGACCCCTTCCAGTCCGGCTTCCATTCTGAGCATGGGACGGAGACGGTCTTGGTCTCCATCACGGACCAGCTACGTTGCCAGCTTGACCAAGGTGGATCGGCACTGCTTGTGTTATTGGATCTCACAGCAGCGTTTGATAGTCGTATATGATCTTTTGACGCACCGCCTTGGCGTGTTTGGAGTGAGGGGGACAGCTCTTGATTGGCTGTCCTCATTTCTCCACAATCGGAAGCCGCGAGTGCAGAGGGGCTGGCTGGTTTTCGGGGGCTCCCCCATCTTGTGGGAGCCATCCTCTCCCCTCTGTTATTTAACATCTATATGCAACCGCTCGCTCAACTGGTACGTAGCTTTGGGCTTGACTGCCATCAGTACGCTGATGACACTCAGCTCATTCTGAATCCGTACCCAATAATTTCCATCAATGCCTTGAAGCTGTTACTGGATGGCTGCGAGCTAGTAGGTTGAAGGTGAATCCGGCGAAGACTGAGATCCTTTGGCTGGGTCGTCCGGGTGATAGGGAAATCCAACTGCCGACCCTGGATGGCGAGGCTCTTTGCCCGTCATCATCAGTAAAAAGCTTGGGTGTTCATTTGGACCCCCTGCTGTCAATGGAGACTCAAATCTCCAACGTCAGCAGAATCACATTCTTCCATCTGCGACAGGCAAAGCGTCTGGCTCCCTATCTCTCATGGAACGACCTAGCCACAGTACTCCAAGCCATGGTCATCTCAAGACTTTGACTACTGTAACGCTCTTTACATTTGCCTACCCTTGACGCTGATCTGGAAGCTTAAGCTAGTGCAGAATGCTGCAGCCCGGCTGCCACATAACACCTATACTGCAAAAACCTGCACTGGCTGCCAATTGAATGCCGGATCACTTTCAAGGTGTTAGTTCTTACTTTCAAGGCCTTACATGGTCTGGGGCCAGTTTACCTATGGGATCACCTGATTCCATATAACCCTCCGAGATCACTCCGTTCTGAAGACCAGAACCTCCTTGCCATCCCTAGTGTGAAGTCTTTCCATCTGATTTTGACGCGGCGCCGGGCCTTTTCTATTATTGCCCCGGCTCTCTGGAATATGCTACCATCAGAAATGCGGGCTCTACGAAATTTAGCCACCTTCTGTCGAGCCTACAAGGTGTTTGAAAGCCGGTGATTCAAACATGCTTTATCTGCTGCTTTATGTATATTCTAAAGAGAGATGCAAGTATTCCACCATGCTCCTGAAACCAGGCCCAATGGGGCTTTTCGAGAGAGAGAAAATAAATGGCATATGTATTCGTGAACATTTGATGACAATTTAAACTTCTCTCCACTACCCCAGCCCAATCATTCTTTAGCATTGCTCCAAAGGTTACTGTACCCATGGAGTTCCTGCTCTTATATATTGTGTGCCCATCTTGCAACCTGGAAAGAGGAATATTGTAGATAAAATAAAACAGAAAAACAGCACAGTCATCCACAGAGCAGGCAACTGTTGCAGATCCAGGGCCTGCATTTTGTCTCTCAAATCCCCCAAGAGAGCCCAAAACACGTCCTGCAAATCTCCCGGAAGAGAACTGAATACCATTTCTGTTTCTGAAAAGGGAGGGACTGAACCCAACAGTGCAGGGGGCCCTACAACCAATTTAAAAGATAGGCCACTGCTCTAAGGAGCTTCTTCCGAGAGAGGCTGGCTTGGGAGCTTAGGACCTTTCAAGGTCAACAGAAACAAGACTTGGTGGAAACTAGACTTGGCTCATCAATCACACATGCCTACCTAAAAATGAGGAACAGAATCTCTTCTAATGTGCTCCAATACATTAAATAATAATCTTTATTTGTACCCCACCACCATCTCCCCAAAGGGGACTCGGGGCGGCTTACATGAGGCCAAGTCCAGAAATACCTATCAATAACATAAAAATATAAAACAACATTTCAAGTAGAATAAAAACATTCAAACAGAATAAAAGGAGTGGGCCACATGTGCAAAACACAGTGATAAAAACTAAGGATGAGATAAAATTAAAACCTATAAAATTTATAGGGGAGGTTTAGAGATAATGCAATATGAGGATGCCCATTTTTGAGGAGAATGACAAGGGAAGTGTGAGATCATTCCCCAAAAGTGCAACGGAAAAGCTTGAGGTTCTTCTTGAAAGTTTCCAGGGTGGGGGCTAACCTAATCTCGCTGGGCAATGTGTTCCAAAGTCGGGAGGCCACAGAGGAGAAGGCTCTCTCCCTCATTCCCACAAGTCGAGTCTGTGATAATGGAGGGTCGAAAGGAGGCCTCCCCCGAGGAACAAAGGGACCCAGCAGGTTCATGGGGGGAGAGCTGGTCACGAAGGTAGGTGGGACCCAAACCATTTAGGGCTTTATAAGTGATGATCAGCACCTTGAATTGGGACCAGAAGATAAACAGCAGCCAATGGAGGTCCTTAAACAGGGGGGTTGGCCGCTCCCTGTAATTTGCCCCAGTTATTAATCTGGCTGCCGCACTTTGGACCAATTGAAGTTTCTAGGCCATTTTCAAGGAAAACCCTACGTAGAGTGCATTACAATAGTCCAGTCTAGAGGTAACTAAGGCGTGGACCACCGTGGTCAAGTCAGACTTCACGAGGTATGGTCACAGCTGGCACACGAGTTTTAATTGAGCGACGGCCCTCCCAGCCACCGCTGACACCTGCGCATCAAGCATCAGCGCTCAGTCCAGGAGGACCCCCAAACTGCGGACCTGTGACTTCAGGGGGAGTGCAACCCCGTCCAGCACAGGTTGCCACCCAATACATGCAACTGACTTGGAGGACCTCTGTCTTATCGAAATGAATTTTCAGCCTATTTGTCCTCATCCAAACTGACACAGCAGCCAGACACTGGTCCAGCATGAGGGTCTTCCTTGGAATCTGATGGAAGAGAGTAATGGAGTTGAGCATCATCTGCGTAAAGGTGGCACCCAACTCCAAAACCCCGGATGACCCCTCCCAGTGGTTTCATGTAGATATTGCCAAGTAGATATTGCCATTGAATAGCCATTGTAGATATTCATGTAGATATTGCCATTGAATAGCATAGGGGACAGAATGGAACCTTGCGGGACCCCACAGGTCAATGGCCAGGGGTCCGAGCAGGAGTCCCCCAGCTTCACCAACTGAGAAGGACCCTCCAGGAAGGACCAGAGCCACAGTAAGATTGTGCCCCCGAGTCCCATCCCAGCGAGTCTCCCCAGGAGGATACCATGGTTGATGGTATCGAAAGTCGCTGAGATGTCCAAGAGAACCAGCAGGGTCACACTCCCCCTGTCCAGTTCCCGGCAGAGGTCATCCACCAAGGCAACCAAAGCCGTCTCGATACTGTACCCAGATCTGAAGCCAGACTGTGAACGATCCAGAAAATCGGTGTCATTGAGGAAACGCTGGAGATGAGAAGCGACCACCTGCTCTAAGACCTTGCCCAGGAAGGGGAGGTTGGAAAAGGTTGCATTTATTTATTTATTTAGTGTCAAAGGCATTGCATAAATAAGTGTAAGACTGACAAAAATAGAGGAAACACAAAAATGATTTTTGACCAGAAACAGAAGCCACATTGTTTGTTGTAGCTTTAAACAATTCTTGTTCTGTGCATGAAGCAGGGCACTGTAGGCAAACACACAGATGTGGAGTTGTTTGTTCTGCTCCACCGACACATAAGGTGGAAGATTCTGCTAGGTTGTCTTTTGATCTGCCCACTCTGCTTCTAAGTCTGTTCAAGGACTTCCAAGTTACCCATTCTTGGTTTGCCCCTGGAGGAAGACCCTTGTGCGGAGCCATCCACTTGGGATTTCCTGGATTAGCTGCTCATAGGGATACTCTTGCCGTGGTTGGGGAAACATTAAGAGGAGTGGTGGTTTCACAGTGTTCAACCTTATTTCTCTCGCAGTTAGCATTTGGGGGGGATGCCAGCTAGCTTGTAGTGTTTATCAACAGGTGTACGTTGATATGTTCACCTGCTTTGTGTGGACAGATTTGTGTCAAACAGGACAGGCATACTTGGCAGTTGGGTAAGACAAGGCCAGGGGCTGATGTTCTTATTAATTTTGGGTCTGCTCCCCATGTGCTACCAGAAAGTTTCTGCAGGATGTTATTGTGTGCAGCTACTTTGTACTTGGTGTTCATACAGTATTTCCTAAATGTTAGTGTTCGATCTAAGGTGACACCAAGATATTTAGAATGGAAACAGTGTTTGAACTCTTGACCTTCCCAAGTAACTTTAAATTGCTTTTAAGCATTTTAAATTACATGCACTGTGATCAAAGAATTCAAGTGAATGTTACACAATCAACTACACAGTGTGAAGACTTATTAGAACTACTAAGAGCAAATAATTTCTACCTAAAGACTTGTTCTCTGAAGCATATTCATAATTTCATTTTATCTCATAACCGGACCTAAGGCATGCGAAGCAACAGTGAAGAGCTGGAGAACCACACCTTGCTTTTCAGAGGAGCAACACCATTCTTAGCTCAGCTTATCTTAGATGGTGGAATGAAATCTCAAGGGTTATCCTATTCTAGTCATAAATATAGTCAGGCTCACATATGTCTCCGCACCAGTAAATTGTATTCATTGACTGAAATTTTCCACTAGTGGAATCAATCCTTTTTAGTATTACAGCATCCATTTATCTATATTAAAAATGATTGAAATATACAGGAATGTATTCAAATGACAGATCATAGTCAGACCATATATAAGATGTATTTTTCTTATGGTAGAGACTCTTAAAAATGATTTAAACCTCAGTGGATTGTGTGCCACAGATTGATTCTGAGGTGGTGTCATGCAGTAACTATAATTAGCCAGTAATTAAAAACCCTATTTTGTAGCAATTGTTTACACAGCTACTAGTTTCCAATGTGTTTCAAGGAATAATAGTACACTTATCTGTATGAACAATCAGAGCACCAACTTAATTTAAAATTAACAAGTGTTAAAACCACACATACTTCTCATGTATTCCTGCAAATTAATGAAAGATTCTTCCCAATGAGCTCTATTTTGTTCGCAAAGCATTGCTCTCCATAAATGAGTGGTCAGGGGTGGGCCAATGGTTTGATGGTGCCAAATCTTCCTTGAAAATTTTGAGAATCTGGCCACAAGGTCACATTTCAGATTTTGCTAATATTTATAATCAAATTTCTCTCTCACACACATATATATATATATATATATACACATATATATATACACATATACATATATATATATATACACACACACACGCGCGCGCACCTCAAAATAAATGACAAGTGTTTTTGGAGGAAAAGTAACCCCCTAAAGAATTAAAGGAAGTACCTCATGTAGCATTTTTGGAAAGGCAGTATTTCATATATTTAGAACAAGAAGGTGATGGCTAATACAAAGCAAGAGTGGGATGAACTGCTTAGTACAGTTCCTTGATGAATAAGTGTCAAGACATCAATGAACTCACACAGTTCTCCATAATGGCTTTTACTCAGCATTCAAGATTAAGCTGTTTAGTGATGTTAAAACATCAGTTATGGTGGATAAGAATTGACCAAGAATCAGACTCACCAAGCAGATTGACAAGTCAGGGAAGCTGCCTCTCATCTTTGCACGTTACATCAGCTAATGTTTTGGAATCCATCTCTCCCCACATGGCAGCATTCTCAGTTCACGGGTGCCATCTGCATTAGTGTCTTCTTCTGCTGCCACCTACCAGTTTTATTACTCTGTTGCAGCACAAGGGTATATAGAGAAGTTCTTGTTCAGCTCACAGAAAAATGATACAATGGGGATCCTTTTAAGGCACCAAGGCTTATTCCAAGATTTCCCCCCCGCGTCCTCCCCCATACCCTTTTAACAAAAGCAGTGGACAGAAGAAAACTGAGTAATGACTGGATGTCTTTTGGAAGGCATCCATGTTGATAGAGCTATATGGATAAAGGAGTGATTAAATACGGAGATTCACATGCCCACAGGTAACTCTAGGGTATTTCAGCAGGAAAAATGTGTGCAACAACATTGGTTGGATTGAATTAAATTAATCTAATTTTTAATGTAGTACTTCTAGCGTGCTATTTAATTCTGTCTTCTGTTCAGATACATAGAAATGAGCCAAGAAGAACAATACAAGATCAGACAACCTTTCTGAATGGCCAGGTCTCACAGCCATATCCTTTGGTAGTTGTGGTGATGGGGAGTGACAGAAACACACACAAAAACCCATCCTTTGTTTTCAAAACTGCTGGGCACCCTTTATTGTAAAGGATCCCTTTACAATATTTCTCCAAGTATCTGCTGCTTCCATACCACCTTTCCTCCCACTTAACCAGAGACTAAACACAGCGTGTGGCACCACAAACAGCAGGAAATGTCACCTTGACATATGTAAAGAAAGAGAAGGAACACTTGATTCCAGAGCCAGTCACATGACTATATTGAACAGGGAATGTTAGCGATCTCACTAAGGATTGCTTTCTTCAATTGTCAGTTCACAAGAAATTTATCAAATTAATAGCAGCACAACATTTTACCTTTTTAGTCTATTTGCAAGACAAAAAAGATTTCACCAGTCTCCATAAAATAAAAAAAGCTTGAAAACAGATTAGTGGGGAAAGGGACACAAGACAGAGGTGTCCCCCACCAGCAGAATTAATGCAGATGTTTCTGCCCTTTAAAACATGTTATGCCTGTGTTATGTACAGTGGAAAATTACGGAAGAGATGACCACATCTAAGCAACTCCCTCACCAGATGAATCAAAGCAAAAAAAATTACCCTTTTTTGACAATACTGTATATGTGAGTTATATATATAAAGATGAATCATAAGGGGGAGTGGTGCATTTGGTGAAAGACTTGCAAAATTGATACAATTTGTTCAAAAAGCGTCAATGAGGCAGCCCCATTTGGTATGGCAATCAATACACAAGTATCAAAACAAAGAAGTAAAACCTTGCCAGTGACTTGGAGAAAAAATATTCTCCCTTGAGTATACATGAGAAACAATTTTGCTTTGTTTTAAAATATATCCCCATTAAACAACTTTAAAATGTATTATTGCATTAAACTAACCAAGGAACATTTTTGATCACGGTAGTCTGAACACAAAATAGAAAAAAAAATTAGGCTTAACAGTATGATAGAATAATTATCTGTTTGCTGCATTAAGATTACTCAAATAATTTGGGGATTTTTATCTGAAGCACTTGTTATTCCCAATGAATTCTTCACTCTGTCAGCTCTTGTATTTCTACATAAAACACTCTGTTAATACACCGTTTTTAGGCATAATCTTAGTCACGAAATATTATTTGCAAAGTACTATGCTAGGCAGATTAGAAATGCCTCGAATATGCTCACCTTCACAATCTTGACCAAGAACCCATCACACTTCAACCTGCCCAATTCAAGTATCTTTTATATACATTTTTACACCTAGTTGTTCATACCTGTTATTAATTGATGTCGATTACTTTTGTGCTGTACCCCTGGAAAGCACCAAAGCCCTGTAGAAACTTAAGCCAAGAATGTATATTTTGAGTGCGGGCGGGATAAATGAAAAGGAGGAGCGAGGAACATAGAAGAGTGTAGATGGTAGTATTTATGGAACTACATACCATCCCTTCCCCACTTTCTAATAATACATGCAGTTTAATCCTTACCATGAACACATTTGAATATATGGATCTAGAAGTTTTATTAAAGCCTGGCTCTAGTAGAATAAGAAAACTCACATACACAAAAGAGGGGAAAGGGGTCAATGTGCTTCCTAGGACTCTTTCTTTCAATACAGCAGTCTTATTAAGACTGGAGAAGAGAAGAAATTAAAGTTAGAAAACACGGGACGATCAAAAGAGCTGAAAGTTACCTGCCAACAGGTCGGTACTGGATGCCACCAATCTGCTGCGTTTACTGTTTTACCACAGGGGGGAAAAGTTTAGGGAAGAACATTCTCAAGGATTTTTCACAAGGTTTCTCTCTTGCCATCAGAAAGGGGAGAAGGGAAGTTTTTCTCTGGATTGTTTGACTTTTTTTGACTCCTGAAAAGTTTTGCAAAGAACAGTAAGAAAGTGTGAATTGTTAGAAAAATATGGAAAAGGGGGATAGCAGTATATTCACATATTTAAACACTTTTAATTAAGTTACAAACTCCCACAGCCCCAAAACATCAATTTATTAGCAGTGCATTAAACAAATAAAAGACATTCAACTGAAAACTGTAACATGAACTATGGAGTATTCCAACAGTGATCCATACCACCATCAGAACATCCCAGAAATCACCCTCCAAGGTCAGAGAAATTCAAATAAAAAAGAGAAAACAAAAGAGAAAAGGTAATGTTTTGTTATAAATCCTACAATACTTTAGAAATTCCTAGAACAGTGAAAAATTATAAATAAAAGAGACAGTAGCAGCAGAGGTTACCTGTCCGAGCACCTACAATTCCATAGAGAGAACAGGAGTGGGTCGTGAGTCTCACACCAGCCAAATAGCTCAAAAACCTTCTCAAAAAGAGTGAGCCATGAGAAAGAATTGTACATGTTGATACACATTTCAAAGTTCAAGCCCTTACACATTTAACTAACTTGGGCTCTTCTCATCTGGAAGCCTTGTACGTTTAAAGTAAGTCATCCTAGACGATGAGTCTACTGAGTGTCCAGTGCAGCAGTAGTGTCCTTTTTTTTAAGCATTGCAGGTCCAGAGCACTCTTCTTAGTAGATCTTCTGTGTGATCCATTGCTGGGTAAAGTCAGTATGATACAATCACACAATTTGGACATGGAGTACAAACCAACAACAGAAGTAGTACAGGAACATGCTGCCTTTTCCATCATGTATTATCTATCACAATATTTCAGAATGGCAGGAAGATTTAAACATTTATAAATGTTTTTAACACATTACACCATTAAAGATCTGAAAATATACAAAGCTATAAACACAATCTGCAATTCTGTACAATACAAAATTCATATATACCATAATTTGAATGGCAAAAAATGCTATATATATAAAAGCCACATGGAACTTGATCAAGCTCATTCCAACACTGAGGAATCGTTTCCAGTGTAATGATGTGTTCCAGCACTGGCTGTGGTGGTACTATGGTTTCTGGCTTAACAGTGGTTTATTTCAACATAATGTTCCAAACTTTGCTGAGCAATGTTGCTTCGTAATGTATTTGAGTGAAGCGAATATTGTTGGGGACACGGCAACATATAGCACTACTGTCGATGGAAGCTATGTTCTGTTTAAGAGCACAATCCATTTTCCTTACCTAATGGAGTTCTCATGTTTAAAAACTTTCTTCTACAACATGATTCAACTATAGCTATAATTGGGAAAGTAAGGGAGAGATCTACGATCCCTGTATGTTATCTTCTGTGAACTTTGGAGAAGAATTGGCAGCTTCTGCTTACATAAAATGTGAGGAGGCTATTCTTCATCCACAGATTATCCCGTCGTTTTTAAACACAATGCACAACGAATCAGTGATCATCTCATGAGAAACAGATAAACCAAAGTATGAAAAGGATTTCATGTGTTGTGTCTTTCAGTAAGTGGTTGTTTGTTTTAAAACATTCATTGCATTTATACTACTGTAAAATAATTCTAGGAACTGGGGGTGGGGAGTCTGAAGTGGCAATGACAGTTGCCAAAACCTCTTTTGTTCCACCATTGTGATAGATTAGATTAGAACTGTCAGTTACCAGCTCCTTCTTGGACTCCATTTGTGTGGTTTTTGTGTGTGTTCTATCTGCTAAAGCGGTTATTTTTGTTGACACTCCTAAAAGATGCTCAGTGTTTACACTAATAACGGGAGAAAATATCCAATTGGGTTTTCATGAAATCTTGTATTTAAAAGGACACGCATGTAATGTAGATAGCAGATAGCTGAAGCACCACCAAATCATCCTTTGCATCTTCCCCTTTTTGCTTCAACAGCTAATGCCAACATTCAGCCTTCGGTTGGATTTTAATAATGATAGTAATAATAGTATTTTTAATGTTACAAAAGCTGCAATTACATTTTAAAAACAAAAAAGCTGAACAAATAGGCATGACCAAACCTTTATGAGAGCAGGTTAACACTTTTCTGTTTATTGTCTCCTGACGTCTCTTTGCGTAGTGTCCATACGTTGCGTATACTTAAAATCCAAGTGAGAGCGAGACAGCCAGAAGGAAGAAGAGGCCAGAGGGATGAAGCTCGGAGCTTTGGAGGGCAGGGGAGACATGCCACTCTGAAGCCTCCAGAAAAAAGCAGCTTTGCATACACAAGCTGCTTGCCTTTCAAAAACTTTCCATGAACCATTTTCTTTTGCAAACGTTTTAATTGGTGATGTTTGGTTGCTGTTTCTAAAGTAATAGTATTTGTGTTTGTATTTCTCTATCATGTCAATGCTGTATACACCCCCAAAGAAAACAAAGAGAGTGAGAAATGGGTGAGGAGGAGGAAGATGAGGCCATTAAAACAGATCCAAAGCTGCTGTTTTGGTTCTTTTATCAAATTTAATAAGAAAATGCACAGCCAGAAGTATCAGGTCAAGTGGGGTTTGGGAGAGGAGATCATCAGGCATTCTGGAAAAGAGTGACGAACTGGACAGACAAAACCAATGACAAAACAAAGCAAAATACAGACACATACATAAGAGCCTGAGATCCACATATCTGTGGTCTTAAATTAGAATCCCATTCTGGCTGGGCCTTGATGGCAAAGTATTCTGTGTTTGTTTCCCCAAACCAAAAAACTGCGTATTTCTCTTCAGGATTTATCTTTAAGAAATCAGGCTACTTTAGATTTTAATGTGTTGAATATAGAAAGTTACTAATAAAAGTAGTAACATATTTAATCCAAAGTAGTTTTGAAATTTGCAATCACTTCAACCCTCCTCCACACCCCCTCCCACATTATTCTAGGTAACAGGGGTTTTTTTCTGTTCTTTGGGAAGCGTCTACTTGTTGTTGCTTTTGCTGTTAAAGAGTGGTAATGTTAAATAATATGGGCATTTTAGCCAATATTGAAGATGCAAGCATGGAAGAAAGTGTCAGATGAGTATGTATTAAAAAATGACACAGTAACATAGTATTTATCTTGCAAAAAAGACTAGAACACTAACAAATACAAGTCAATGCACATTTGTTTTAAACTAGTGTTATTCTTTTTCACATTGGATTTAACATTATTTTGTACACCAAAAGTTAACAGTGCTGTTTATCTTTGCCTTTTGTGCAAAAGAAAACATGCCACTTCTGCCATCAATGAGCTAAGATGGAAGGAAATTTATACACGTCTTCTCCAGCCCACCCCAACCCACAATTTAAAATTGTTTTAAAAATCCACACACATGGTAAAACCTTTCTCCAAAGGAGAATAGCATTTGCTTTAAATATGTATGTATGGACACAACCCCAGCTATTAATACTGAAATGGCAGAAGTTGCAGGTTTGTCTCAAAACCTCATGCTGAACAAATAAATGCTGCAGTTTGTTAAACTGCCCAAGGACAAGACCTATGTGGCCAGTATATGAGCTGTTTCTCAAGGATGCTAGTTCTTACTTATTTCAGATGGGAAATTATGGTATTTAGAACCTCTGTTGAAACAAGAATTGACTTCCCTAACATCTATCAACGCCTATAGGACATAAAAGGGGTGTATAAAGTAACCAAGCAGACTGAGCTCCTATGAGGTGAGGGGATGGTTGCAGATATATTAATTCATAGATGATTTTGGCGAACTTTCCAAACTGTAAAATCACCGATCAAGCTAAAATATATCCCCGTGAACATGCTCTGCAATGGGTTTAAAGATCAAAGTGGGATCCCTAATGAAAACAACAAGGTTTTAATTACCCCGCCCCCCAGCCCAGCACACCAATGCTTTTATAACAGGGCAACACCAATTGGAAATCAGTTGTCAAAAGTATCAACTAAACATATGTTCTGCAAGATTAATAAGTAGCATAAAGCAGCATTCACAGAACATGCGTGCTTTAATTTTGATCCCGAGGTAACAATCCTCCCCTCACCTCCATAGAGCTGCTTCTGATAAACAGCACTACAAGTTGGTTGTTTAAAAAAAAGTACAAGAAAGTTGGTCATATTTATTTACATGTGGCATCACTCCACTAGGAGTTTAATCTCATTGGCTATTAGCTGGTTCATGTTGAATATGCCCCCTGGAAGCTTGGTGAGCAACTCTCTCTCTGTGGTCTCAGGGTCACTGTCGACAGAGCTGGAGCTAGCACTCATATTGTCGACAGTGGCGCTAGCTGGAGGGCCCAGCTCTGGCTCACTTGTCTCACTAGCCGTGGACACCACAGAGAGCAAAGACATGCGTCGTGTCAAGCGACCGGGGGGAAGAAGAGAAGCGGCATAGTCCGCAATGATACCAGCTACGTCAAGATTACAAGCCTTGTCAAAGGCAATGAAACCTACATTTGCATTGGCCTCACAGACGTAGAACGAGCCATCATCCTTCATTAGGAGGTCGATCCCACATACGTCCATCCCCAAAATGTTAGATACTTGGATCGCCAGCTGCTTGCCTTGTTCACTCAGTGAGCACATCATTCCTATGCCACCTGACAACAAAAGAGTTTAACAATTAGGATTAGGATTATTCCCCCCCCCCTCCTCCCTCTACTGAACTATTGAAGAACTGGCTATTCTTTTGCTACAGAGTGACAGATTGCACAACTGTAACTGTAATTTTTTCACATGGTCACTTGTGAATCTGCACCTGTGCAGTATAATTTTCAGAACCCTCTAGATCAGGCATGGGTAAACCCAGGACCGCAGGCTGGATCTGTTTCCTTGGGCTCTTTCCTCCAGCCCTCGTCAGCCGGCCGCAACCCCAGGCTGAGAGGAGACCTGGGAGAGAGACACACAGTTGGTGAGAGCTCTCTGGGGCTCTCGCCAGCTGCGTATCTCCTTCTCCTCTCAGCCTGGGGACATGGTGGACCCAGGCTGAGAGGAGGACCCTTCCCCTCCAAACATCCCTGTGCCAACCACCCCTAGCAACTCCTCCCCGCCCCCCTTCTTCTAAGCCCACCCACGGCCTCCACCAAAAAATGTTTGCCCATGCCTACTCTAGAACTATTACACAAAAGTTTTGGTGGTAACCCTGAACATCCTTAGGTGCTCCGCCCCTCATTTCCCATCTAAATACTCAGTTCCATGGATGTTGAAGCAGCAGTGTTCAAGGATCTAAGAAGCAGGACATGATGAGGGTAAGATGGGCTGGGTTTACAGACGGCCACTGCATGAGTTTACAGACAGCCACTCAAATATCTATGGTTACAGATATGCAAACCATCCTACTTCTTCAGGCTCTCTGTGATTCACAAATATGGGAGACTAGCAATGATGATGGTCGAAGGCTAAGACCTCAAAGCTGCTGTGCAAAGTTCTTCCAATGATACATCTGTGAGAAAGACAGCTAACACAGCCATAGCCTTACAGAATGGCTACAGACATGGATTTAAGTCTGTTTGTAAGTCAGGTGGATGGACGAAACTATCTATTTTGAGAAATTCTGCAAAAAGACAGCAGGTCCTTCTGTCTCTTGAAAGAATGCCAGAGAATAACAGCCAAAAGCTATGTATACAAGTGAAAAAATAGACAATAGCACCAGCCTAATAACAAATATAAATTTCTATAATTCAATATTGGTACATACGTGCACCTGGGAGGTAGACCGAATAGATGAGGCTAATCCTCCGCATCCAGGAGCAGGGGTATAATCCCCAGGACAACCATACAATATGGTAAACCACAACTGTTTCTCTTGAAAGAATGCAGCAGTTCTGTCCACACAGAAGGCGAATCTGACATCAAAGCAATGAAGCGCCCATTCCATGTCTAGAGTAGAGTTCTTCATCAGTCAAGGCAATACAATGTCATGACTGACGTGGAAAGCCAAAACCACCTTGGGTCTGAAAGAGACATCTAGCCTGAGAACCACCTTATTCCGATGAAACCAAAAATAGGGTTGATCCACTGAGGGCGCACAGTTCATCTGCTTTCCTGGCAGACCAAATTGCCACTAAAAAGCTGTCTTCCGGGTAAGTAAGAAAAGCCAACAAGATGACATGAGTTCATGGGGCTATCTGGATAGTTGTAACGGCAATATCACTAAACCACATTGATGGTTAATGGGAGACAGGCAATTGAAGCTTCTTGTAATCTTTGAGGAACTTCTTGACCATGGGGTCCTGAAAGATGATGGCGTTCTGATGATGAGGAAATTAGCTAAAATAGCCAAAACGCATTTGATGGAAGACAAGAAAAGAGAGACTTCTGTCCAAAACAGAAGGAAGAAACTAAAGCACAAGATTGATCCATGGGAAAAGGGAAATAAATATCTTCAATTTTTACACATAGGAGTATAAAAATTAGGGTCTATGCCACAATGATCTGCTGGATGGCATCAGGGAGTGAGGCTAGAGATATTATATAATGAAAAACGGGGAACACGCTGCAATACACTCTAATACAATAGCAGAGTGAACAATAGTATCACAATCACTAGCATGAGATAGTAAATATAACAAAAATTATATGGGTCAGAATCACCCCAACTCAGTTCTGTGCGCTATGATAATTGAGTCCTGCACCAAGGAGAATCCATTAACTCACGGGCATCCATTGTCACGATGTATCCACGTTTGTTCAATCAGGAAAGTTCCAAAGGTGGAATGACGAGATTTTCCTTCCCCGATGCTTTTCTCCACGTTCTTGTCCACCAAATGTGCAAGGTCAATATTGAGCTTTTCCAGAGGAGTTAAAAGAGGCGGTGGTAACTCCATTGCTGAAGAAGTCAGGGTTAGATCCCGCGGCTCCCTCCAATTACCGCCCAGTGTCCAATTTGCCGAACCTGGGCAAGGTAATTGAGAGGGCAGCAATGGAGCAGCTGCAGGCTTTCTTGGATGATGCAACCTGGCTAGACCCCTTCCAGTCCGGCTTCCGTTCTGGGCATGGGACAGAGACCGTCCTGGTCTCCATCACAGACCTACTCCGCTGCCACTTGGATCGAGGCGGATCGGCGCTGCTCGTGTTGTTGGACCTCACAGCAGCGTTTGATACTGTCGATTACCAACTTTTGACACACCGCCTGGTGGTGGCGGGGATGAGGGGGACAGCTCTCAAATGGCTGTCCTCCTTCCTCCAAAACCACCTGCAGCGAGTGAAGTGGGGAGGGGTGGTCTCCGAGGGCTCCGCCTTACACTGCGGGGTCCCTCAGGGGGCCATCCTCTCCCCGCTGTTATTTAACATCTACATGCGACCACTCGCCCAATTGGTGTGGAGTTTCGGGCTGGAATGTCATCAGTACATGATGACACCCAGCTCGTTCTGAGGGTGGACCCCGGGGCGGAATCTGTACCCGATAATTTCCAACTCTGCCTAGAAGCCGTAACTGGATGGCTGCGAGCCAGTAAGTTGAAGGTGAACCCGGCGAAGACTGAGATCTTGTGGCTGGGCCGCGCGGGGATCCAGCTGCTGATGTTTGACGGCGTGGCATTATGCCCGCAGTCCTCAGTAAAGAGCTTGGGGGTCCGACTGGACCCACAGCTGTCTATGGAGGTGCAGATTGCTTGTGCCTGCAAGACAGCCTTTTACCATCTGCGGCAAGCGAAACGTCTGGCTCCCTATCTCTCCCGTCGTGACCTGGCCACGGTGATCCAAGCCACGGTCATCTCGAGGCTCGATAACTGTAAAGCGCTGTACATTGGCCTACCTTTGTCGGTGATCCGGAAACTTAAACTAGTGCAGAACGTGGCAGCTCGCTTGCTGCTAGGAGCTCCACTAATGGCACATATAACGCCACTCCTGCGCGAACTGCACTGGCTGCCCATTGAATTCCGGGTCTCCTTCAAGGTGTTAGTTCTGACTTTTAAGGCCTTATATGGTTTGGGGCCAGTGTACCTGAAGGAGCGGCTTACCCCATATGCACCCAGAAGATCACTGCGTTCAGAGGGGCTCAACCTACTCGAAGTCCCGGGCATGAAGTTCTGCAAGCTCTCTGCCACGAGGCAGAGAGCGTTCTCAGTGGCGGCGGCGGCTCTATGGAATTCGCTGCCGCCGGAGACACGAGCCTTGCAGGACCTGATGGCGTTCCGCACGTCCTGCAAGACCTGGCTGTTTAGACAGGCGTTCGGAGTCTGATAGTGCTTAACTGACGCCTGCCAGCCTGCCATGCTACTACCATCCTCCATGATCCAGCTTCTGGCTATGATTTTATGTGACTATTTTAATATGGAGTTTTATGTGTTTTTAATCGTTTTATATGCTGTTCTCATGTTGTTATATGCTGTTTTTATATGTAAACCGCCCTGAGCCTCGGGAAGGGCAGTTTATCAAATTGAAATAAATAATAAATAAAATAATATAAAATAATAAATAACAATAAATCCCACAGTTTGAATAAAGGACTCGATCCAACTCAATGGATAATTCATTTTTCTTTTAATCCGGGTTAAATCCATAATTTGGTGAAAGCATTCTTTTTTTTCTCCTCCTCCTCTACCCATATGCATTTTTCTTTCTTTTCTCAACCCACGATTGCCTTGGCCCAGTTCCTTTCCATTAGCTCAGCAGCTTTCTCCTCCTTTGGCAGCAACAGTGCCTCTGACACTGTTGAAAAAATGAAATGAAAAGATACAGAATGGGGGACGCCTGGCTCAACAATGGAAGTGTGAAAAAGATCTTGGGAGTCCTTGTGGACAAGAAGGTGAACATGAGCCAACATCATGCGGTGGCAAAAAAGCCAATGGGATTTTGGCCTGCATAAATAGGAGTATAGTGTCTAGATCCAGGGAAGCCATGCTACCCCTCTATTCTGCCTTGGTCAGACCCTATCTGTATTACGTGTCCAGAGGAGGGCGACTAAAATGATCAAGGGTCTATAAAGACCTGGGCCTGTTTAGTCTGCAGAGGAGAAGGCTAAGAGAAGACATGGTGGCCATGTATAAATATGTGAGGGGAAGTCATAGGGAGAAAGGAGCAAGCTTGTTTTCTGCTGCCTTGGAGACTAGGGCGTGGAACAATGGCTTCAAACTACAGGAAAGGAAATTCCACCTGAGTATTAGGAAGAACTTCCTGACTGTTCAGCAGTGGAACTCTCTGCCCTGGAGTGTGGTGGAGGCTCCTTCTTTGGAGGCTTTTAAGCAGAGGCTGGATGGCCATTGGGGGTGCTCTGAATGCAATTTTCCTGCTTCTTGGCAGAATGGGGTTGGGCTGGATGGCCCACGAGGTCTCTTCCAACTCTATTATTCTATGACACTGAGCGGAAGATGGCTGGGGGACATGGACAGGCAGGTTTATCCGTCTCTTCCCTGGAAGGACAGAGCTGTTGTCGCCGCACAGATTACAAGTAGCTGCAACTGTGACTCCTCGAATATTGTGGTCAAATTGTTCATGACCCCGACCACTCACTTATGTGACCCCATTGGGATCATAACCTGAAATTTAAGAAACCTTGATCTAGAAGACAAAGAGGAAGTTCAGAAGAAAAATGATGTTAGAAACGTTAGTAACAAGGCGAGTGATGCTGTGAAGGTGAATGACGAGGCGGATCAGAAGACTCCGAGGGTATAAGAGGATGTCTAATCTGAACGTGTGGAAATAATGAACAAAATTCACCTCTATCGGGACCAAGCCTCTTTGTCTAGCCCTAGTTTGACTATCAAGGGCTTAAAAGCCTGTTCTGAGAAAGCTGATGAGCAGATAACGATTTCTCTTGAGAATTCTCCATCATCCCTTAATTTTTTTCTTGTTGGCCTTTTTCACTCCTATGTGGAACAGTTTGTCAAAGGCACCTCAGGCTGAATGTTAGCACCACGAGGCGCTGTTGATATGGATGAGATTGTTTAGTAGAATAGTGTTTAGAGGCAACTGTCACCATCTCATGTAAACATCTTTTAAATGTCAAATGAACTGACAATCCAGATGTATTTAGCGGTGAAGAGGATTGAGGTCTGGTCGATACAGAAGCAGATGAAAAAGACTCAGCAGAAACCAACAAGGCCTATTTATATAAAAAGTATATTGAATCAGAAAATCCATTATTCTGTGCTTGAGGGGTGAAGTTTTGCAATGAACACAAGATCCGATATTGTGACCTTTTTGTAGGTACAAAGGCACTAGAAATAGCCACCCCATACAAAGATCTTAAGACTTGCACAGGGGAATAGGGCTCCTAAGCGTGGGTGGAGTTACAGACAAAAACCTTATGTAAAAGCTATAGAAGAGTCCAAACAATGCATTGTGCAGGTACAGATAACCCATCTGTGGGAGTCACAGAGACTACAAAGAACTGCTGAATGAGAGTGTAGTTTTCAAGCTTGCCACGAGAAAATACCATGCAGGGCTGAATCAAAAAAATAGAGCAAACCCAAATGACAGAATAATTCAATTCTTACTAATTCAAACCAAGTAAATTACAGGAAAAAAATTGGGAGAAGATTAAAGGACGCTAAAGAAATAGCTGTACTATTTTTCAATTGCACTGATTCTCAATGCAGCTAATAATACAGTAAGATTTACAGGCAAAAAATAAAGCACTCGCATTGGGATCAGCAACTCTAATCTCTGAGAGACAAAACAAAGGAGTAAATGAAACAAAGTAAGCATATGAACACATAATTGGATGATCCAGCCAAAAAAAAGACAAAGGTGATAGGTCTTTGGGTCATTTTATGGGTCATTCTAATATGGATAATTTTTTTAAAAGAAAATTTCTAGACAAAATAACTAAAGTTGGGCAGCTTATTACTAGTCACTTAGTAACAGCCCTAGAAAATGACTGTTGAACCACAGGGAGTTGCATTCCTATTTGTTTATAATGTTAGAATTATAACAATCGAAATTGAAGGAAGACCATTATTAGATTGCTTTGTCAACAACACGGTCCTCCCCTTTCATTCAAACATGTTTATGCCTCCAGCTATATCATTTTTCCTTCTCTACTACAAAACATTTCATTTATCATATGAAACTCCTACCATTTGAATTAGTGGTACCACAAACACTCCTTTGTGAGCACTAAATCCAACCAAGCATATGCACATACAAATTCTTACCAAGTGAGCAATTGCTTTGCATTCTACCATCTGTTGAACAACGCAGCATAGTACCCACTACACGGCCTCCTACCACGATGACTCGCACATCTTTGCCATGGGATTCCTGGACGTATTTTTGGAATAGGTAAGGGGCCTCATGACGAATAAGGTGACTCAAGTCTGCCAAATGGTGCTTGTCTCTTGCCAGAAACACAGCTTTACCTGCATGAAAAGAAAAAGGTGAAAGAGGATTACGGATTGTTCACATCTTTGTAAAAAGACAGGAAAAGCAACATATCTACATAACCTCATTCTCAGAGCTTGCATACACTTGGTCAGCAGCTAGCATAAGAATGAAGACAAGTAACATTTTCAAAGCACTTTGCACATTTAGTGCTATAAAAATATTAAAATTTGAAAAATATTACCTTAAAGCAAACTCACAATTTCCAACGCTTATTCCAGTTCTCAACTCCCTCAGTATAGGTCTGTCAGTATCCTTCAATCTTGGCCTGTACCATTCCGTGCTATTCTAGTAGTACTAGGTTGCAAGAGAGTTTTGCAACTGGTTTTGGGTTCTCTAAATACACAAAACAGAGGGCTGCACCAATCACAGTCCAAATATGACAAGAGATTCCAAGGTGCTGTGTATTACTAAGTGATGAACCAAAAATAAACCCAATTCAGTGGTAATTGCCAGTTACAAATTCTTAGTACAATGGAACAATGGAAAATTATTTAAAATCCCTGCCAAAATATGAAGTCTGCAGTATAAATATTTCAACAATTCTTTATTTAAGTATTTAATATCATTTAGATGTAAATTTCATTTAACTGAATACCGCATCTAGAAATGTACCATTTGCATTTTAATTGTAATTTAAAACATTCATGGCAGTCCAAAGGTAAGAGGATTGTATATATCAGAGGTATGTCTGCACAATAATTATGTGCTGGGGAAAGCAATCCTCATTATCCCTTTTCCCTACTCTTTCCCCTTATACTTTGAGACATGTAATATATATTTCCGTGGCATTGATACGAAACTGGTACAATAAAAGCCGGGTCTTTTAATGATAGATAAGATAAGCAAGTAATTCTTTTTAAAACCTCTACACCAGGGAATTTAATGACTTTTGACAAAAGTGATTTGGGAAGGTGGTAGCATAGCTCTATTGTTATGCTCAGCCACTATGACATCTCTTATGAAAGTCAATGCAATCCTTTTGAGAGGTTTCATAAATAAAAAATAAGAAGAGTGAAAGAATGCTATTTGGTAAATTTAGTTGGCAAGACCACAAGGTTGCTCTTGGTGAGAATTTTGTTTGACAGGAGAATGGACAGATACTCATAAAGTAATGAGCAGCACCAGTCCTGAAGAAAGACATTTTTTAAATAATTTCAAACTTGGCCAATGATCAAGCAAAATGTTGTGCAAGAGGTATGACAAGGGGGTAAAAAGATCTGCCTATAGAGTGGAACCAAGCATCATGTACGGATGGAGGCATCTTTTCAACTGATAAGAGATTGTGTTCATAATGTCTTGTCTCCCAGAACATGTTCGCACACTAGCCAAAACCTTTAGGCATTACATCAGTTGTACAAGTGCAGCACCAAAGAAAGTAGAGATGCCTGGATGCTACCTTGCTTGTTGAGTTAATGAGATGTAGTGTTCTCACCAACTGGATTGTGTGTCTTTATAGAATGGATTCATCTGCTTTGAAGTGTTGGTGACAGTTAAAAGTTCTAAAGCCCTGATATGCTTTTGTCTCACTTCATGTGGCATTTGTTGAGGTTGGCAAAATAACTGCAATGAGCTTTCCATGCAACAATGGCTCATCCATGCTGACAACCAAAAACATTCTCTGCTGTCAAAAAGATGTTCTCTCTCAAAGTTATGCTGGAAAAACCACCAATGAAGTGAATCCTGTACCTACAGTGGGAGACAGAGCTTTAGATGAGATTGGTTGCAGCTCCCACACAGAACAATGGCTATCATGAAGGCCATGAGAAGCACTTCATGTCCCTCAGTTCTAGTATGGGTCATAAACCATGACTTTGTGATGGTTGGGTTACTTACCTGTAACCATGTTTCTTTTGAGTGGTCACCTGTGAAATGTGCATGTATGGGTCTTGTGCGCCAGTGCAAGACAGCTCGGAATTCTCTATAGCAGGGCCGCCCACGAAGTCGATTGCGATCGACTCGATCGCGAGACCAAATTAGGTCGGTTGCAGGCAGATGGGGTGCTCTTGCTGCCGCGCGCACGTGCGCACTCCAGGCTGCTTCTGGACGAGAGAGAGGCAGAGCGGAGCGCGAGGCGTTCCCGCAATGCCCCGCGGGCAGAAGGTGTGCCGCGCAGGCGGAAGAAGAGCGCGCGGGCTGCAGGTAGATCTTTTCTACTTGGTTGTTTTGAAAGTAGCTCACATGCTGAAAAAGTGTGGGCACCCCTGCTCTATAGCTTTAAGAAACTCTTGGTGGTAGCCCTGCCCACCCTGCTCTGGAGGATATAGCTATCTGGTGGGGCTAGCACCTCAGTTCCTCAGCTTACAGAAATGGAGGCATGGCGAACAGCAGGGAAGATGGACGAGGATATATGAATTTCACAATGTCCACTCGAAAAAACATGGTTACAGTAAGTAACCCAACTTTTTTTGTGGTCTCTGTGAAATCGAACATATGGGTGACTAGAGAGCTCCCCACATTGGAGGAGGGAGTCATGTCACACAGGAAATAAGCACAGCTCTTCCAAAGGCAGCATCTCTCCTGGAAAAGCCATCCAGCTTGCAGTGGGAAACAAAGTGAGTGGGGTCAACCATGTTCCCAAGAGAATCTCCTCCATATACCGGGCCCTAGAGAAATCTGCCTGGAGGTCACTAGGCGGAGAGCTTTCTCAGCCTCCGCTCCAAAACTGTGGGACTCTCTGCCTCCCAACATCCGAGCCATGCGCGATCTGAGATGCTTTACTGTCACACTGAAGACTTGGCTCTTTGGTAGAGTGTTAAATTAGTTGTTTTAATTGTAATTCTTTTAAAGTGTTTTATTGGTTTTATGTTGTAAGTCGCCCAGAGCACCGCTGGTGGAGGACGACTAAGCAAGTAATAAAAATTGATTGATTGATTGATGTTGATGGCAGGCAAAACATCTTCAGGGGAACTTCATGTAGGAAGGCCTGAAGGTTGCTGAATGACCCAATTTGGGATGGAAAGGGTTTGTCTGTGAGTTGGCAGACCAACCGGTATGTTGAAATTATCAAAGAAGGAAAACGCTGTGATAGATTGAATTGCCCTGGCAATATCTCAGAGAAATCCCCCAGGAGATTTGATGTAGACAGACAGGCATGCAGGCTTTTAACCCACTGTAACAAGAAGGGCAACAGCAGCAGCAGTGTTGACACCAGTGCCTATTGCTGGCCAGAAAAAAATGGGATAAGGGTTTTGCTCTCAGGTGCCAGTCATCACGATAGGGGAAGACAACGATACCGCTTTGGCTAAGGTAGGCTGCTACTACCAAAATTAATTTCATTTGAAGACCCTTGGTACCATTGCACATCCAAAGGGAAGGACTTTGAACTGGAAGATCTGGGGACCTAGCTTGAAGGAGAGGAACCTTCTGTGTGCCAGATAGATGCTGACATGGAAGTAGGCGTCATGCAAGTCTATGGTAGCACATCAGTCTCCTCTGGCAAGGAGAGAAAGAACAGACGACACCGACATTATTATGAACTTCTTTGGCAACAGGAAGGAGTTTAGGTTCCAAAGGTCGAGTATCGGGTGCAGGTCACCATCTTTTTTGGGAATGGTGAAGTAACTTAAGAAGCCATAGCATCTTCAGTCGAGGGAATTGGTTGCATGGCTCCCTTGAGAACTAGGGCCTTGACTTCTTCCTGTATTGCATGTGACAGGTGAGTTTGGAGGACCCTTCTTGTCAGGGGGAAGTCTTCAAATGTTAAGGCATAGCTTTCTTGAACAACATTAAGGACCCAAGCACCTGATGTTATACTGTGCCACGCATCCGTATAGCTGGCTAAGTGGTCCTGGAAGGGATATGGTTCGATATCGGCAATGGGTGTTGAGATGGAGTGTGGGAGTGAGAATGGAATGGTGTTAGCAGTGGTAGACAGCAAGAAGGCAGTATTGTCACTTGGATTGTCAAACCTGATATTTTGTCTGGTAGCTGGATAACCTTTGTCGGTGTTTCTGCTGCTGTCTATTTTGTTGCTGCTGGTAGTAAGACTGATTCAGCCTCCTGTAGCGGGCAAATACCACTTTGTCCTCTGAGTGCGTTGTTGTGGCTGGACTCTACATTTGCTGCTAGAGTCTTGAACTCATGATTGGACTTGAATTTCTCATCCATTCCGGAGTTAAAGAGTCCAAGTGAATCGAACAGTTAAGTCCTCAATGATTTGCCTCAAAGCTGTCGATAAGACCAGAGCAGCAGATCCAGGTGTGTTGGTGTATGGCTACCACGCATGCTGTATCTCCAGTGTGCTTTGCCATCTGAATTTGGTGATGGACGCTTCTTGTCTTGAAGTGTTCAATACTGTCCTATCCTCATCTGAGAGTTTTTCATGGAAATCTAGAGCCATTTCCCACAGCATTTCTCGATATGCTTCCAAACAGACTCCGTAGTTGGCCATCCTGGCCAGCAGGGACACACCAGAGTAGTTTTCGGCCCACAGAGTCAAAACGCTTTCACTCCTGGTTCGAAGGTGTTGCATTTTGTTTCTCCAAGGATTTGGCAGGCTTGACTGCCATAGTTAGGCTCCGGATGGTGCTTCAACCACTCCAGGGCTTTGTCATCAGTATGGTACCAGGCCTCGATCTTTTTCAATGTAAGTGGGATGGAGGATGGATTCTTCCATGGTGCCTTGATCACATTCAGAAGGTAGAGCAAGAGGGGAAAGAGCATTGCTGACGGGGCTTGGGCCTTTACCCTTCTGAAGACTGGGTTGGTGACCTCTTTTGAGGACTGCTTCACCTCAAGCCTGAGGGCCTCTCCCATTCGGAGCACCTGGTCTGCAAAGTTTCTTATACTGTCGGTAGGGGAAGGAGAATCCACCAGATAGGTTTCTGGGTATGGAGAAAGGTAGAGACCGAGGGAGATGACTGACTCAACACCGTCTTCTTCAATGTCCTCACCTGGGGTTGTGAGAGGAGAAGGTTGTGCCCTCACCTTCCCTGACCGGGATGTTTGGGAAGGCGGTCTTGGGGCTGCCGCTCTAGCCAGACACTTCTGCTGTCCTTTCTCAGGTGACTCCTCTGGTGGTGGGAAGGGTTGCTGACTTGCTGCTGCCGACAAAGCTGGGGTCAGAGCTGGAGTGGGACCAGGAGAATTGTGTGAGTCGACTTCAGTGAATCCAGAATCTCGCGGTTTGAGAAAGTCTTCCACTGGGACTTGGAAGAGGATGGTAACTGTTGAGCCTGTGCCAGCTGAATCAGCGAAGTCGGTGGTGGTTGCTTTGCCAGTAATGGCAGTGCCTTGCTTTTGTACCTTATACAGGGATTCAAAGGCCATCCCTGGTGTCGGCAGGATTGGAGATAAGAGGGACTGGAACGATGCCTCTGTCTGTGCCCTCTTTATTTCCTCTCCTGGGCCCTTTTGTAGGTGGTCGTCATGGACGAGACTGATGGTGGCATCGTTGTGATCAATCCAGAAGACCTTGCTGATGTCATCGAGCTCGATGTCGATAGGGGCCGAGGCAGAGGCTTCAGGCCTTGGAGGCCTTAAGAGGCCTTTGAAGCTTTTGACATCATGGAGGCCTTCAATGGAACCTTTGGCAGGGCCGAAGTGGAAGCCTTCACCAATGCCTTTGTCGAGTCCAAAGTTGAGGCTGTGTTGCTTCAGAGGGGGCTAAAGCCTGCTGATAGAACATCGCCCGAAGGAGAGAGACTTTATTTTTCTTGCCTGCACCGTAAAGACTTGGCAGTGCAGGCAGGAGCTTTGGATGGCCATCATAGTCCAGTATCTTTTACACACACTGGATGCATCTTTTGAACCTCATGGTCAACATGTGGTCTTGAGCTCTGGCCTTCCCTCCCCTGTCTTAGATGTAGTACCTCCCTTTTTGTGTGGTATCGTACTGTCCGTGTGCTATGTATTTTATGTTCAAACTGTAAACCGCTCCGAGCCTTCGGGGAGTGGCGGTATAGGAAGTTTGAAGAATAAATAAATAAACATAGCGAGATGATTTCTGAAGAGCTGCTGCGGCAGAAGAAAAAGAACTGGGGAGCAAGGAGCCGGGGTGACTTTTATGCCTGCAGGAGGAATAGGCGGAGCTACCACCAATATTTGAAAATGAACAGCTTGGAAAGCTTCTGTAAGAGCCTGCGCAGGCACAGTATTCTCCACAAGTGTGCATTCACAGAGAACTCGAAGAAGAATCAAGTACAACAGTGTCCATGCCAACACACAAGGGCGTGGCAGGTGTAGATGAAACTTGTTGTGGCAGTCACGCCGGCTGGGGTGGATCTGGAACACCGGAAGTTGTTGGCACCACTATCTCTCTTCGTGACGTTTCACCCCATTTTGGGGGCTTTGTGGTGCTGTGTGCCACGCCTTGATGCCAAGAGGAATTGGAGTGCCTCAGTCAGCATGGGGCTAGCCACTGTGTGGTGGTTCCAACATGGATGGATTCTTTGGCTAGGCAGGTGAGGCCGTTAGCACCTGCTCATAGGGGATCATTTCAAGGCATGCTTCTCGATTTTTCTGGGCTTGAGGGTGAGAGTTTAACAACATCTTCACCACATGAGCCTCCCCTAAGCAGAGCAGACACATTGAGAGATCACCAGTGTCTGGAAACCTTCCTCCACATGCCACACATTCCTTTAAAAAGGTAGATACCATGATAGAATAAGTCCAAAACTTAGTGTATTCACATTACTAGTCAGTGCAAGTGAGGCACGGGGGGACATCAAGTAGGAATAACTGAAGATAAGTCAAACAATTAAAGGTGTATACAAAAGAAAACTGCATTAGGCAGGAGAATCAAACACTTAATAAGATAACTTCTCTTAAGAGAAAATCCTTACTGCTGTTAACACTGCGGACAAAAAGGAAGTGAGGTGCTAACCCCATCTGACGGCTATATCTTCCAGGGCAGGGTGGGCGGGGCTACCACCAAGAGTTTCTTAAAGCTATAGAGCATTCAATGCCAAGCTATCTTGCACCTGCGAACAAGACCCAAATGTGTGATTTCACAGAGTTCACAAAGAAGAAACAGAACATTATCTGGAGAAGTTCCCAGTCTTTTGAAGGCATTGAACGGACTAGACTGCATGTTCATCAGAGATATAATTTTTGGAACAAAACTTTGATGTGTTAAATCCTGTAAACATGTGGCAGTAAGTTGTAAAATTCAGTGGTACGAGGGCGGGTCAATAAGTCAGTGACTTTTTGAATTTCCTGCCTCTTAATTGAAAGGGCAATACTGCTCCTGTCAACAGGCACCTGTCAGTTGACTCCTGTCAAAATTTGAACAAGCTGCGTCATTAGTTTGTGTTTGACAGCCATTGATAGCAGACTACCGTGAGATTTGAGGAGAAAATAGAAAAAAGTGAATTTTGTATGCTCATTAAGCATTATTGAATGAATGAATGAATCTTTATTGAGAGACCATCAGTCATATCAATATATATTACACCAATAAAACAGAAAAGCATTATTTTTTGTGGAAAGCATTATTTTTTGTGGAAAAATCATCACTCAAACCAAGACTAAGCTTGATAAATACTATGGGGACTCTGCACCATCAATGTCAATGGTAAAAAGTGGTTTACTGAATTTTGTTGTGGCCGTACAAGCACGAAGATGCCGAAGGTTCTGGACACCCAGCTGAGGTCTCTACACCCGAAACAATTGAAAAAAATCACAGTATGATGTTGGCCGATCAGAGATTGAAAGTGCAAGAGATTGTGGAAGCCATAGACATCTCACATGGCTCAGTGGTTTCAATTTTAAATGATCACTTGGGTATGAGAAAGCTTTCCACAAGATCGGTGCTGCGTTTGCTCACAATCGACCACAAACACAATCGTGTGACAATTTTGCAGGAGTGTTTGGCGTTGTTCAACCGCAATATGGACGAGTTTTTGTGCCGTTTCGTAACCGTGGACGAAACGTGGATCCACCACAACACACCAGGGACCAAACAGCAGTCAAAACAGTGGGTTTCTCGGGGTGAATCGGCCCCAAAGAAGGTGAAGGTGGGTTTGTCAGCCAATAAAGTCATGGTGACCGTTTTTTGGGATCCACATTGACTACCTTCAAAAGGGTAAAACAATCAATGGTGAATATTATGCCAACTTATTGGGTCAATTTGATGAGAATTTGAAAAAAAGTGACCGCATTTGGCCAAGAAAAAAGTTCTTTTGCATCAGGACAATGCAAGGGTGCACACATGTGCAGCTGCCATGGCAACAATCCATGAATTGGGATACAAATTGCTCCCTCATCCGCCCTATTCTCTGGATTTAGCCCTGAGTGACTATTTCTTGTTTCCAAACCTGAAGAAATGGCTTGGCTGAAAGAGATTTGACTCCAACAATGAAATCATCTCACAAACAAATACCTATTTTGATGACCTCGACAAATCTTATTTTTTGGAAGGGATAAAAAGTGGAGAAATCTTGGACAAAGTATATAGAGCTCAGAGGAGACTACGTTGAAAAATAAAATGATTTTTTATCCAAAAACCTGTGTTTTATTCAAAAAGTCACAGACTTATTGACCTGCCCTCGTATACTCATTTTGGAATGAGACAGAAACTATTTATTGAAGAAAGTATAATCTTCACAAGCCAGTATCAACACCTAATGCTCATTTAAAGACAAGTCTAGATCTCCCTTTTACGGCTCTTTTTGAAAAACATTACACTGATGCACATGAATAAGACTCTTCCTTATTACCTCCTGTTACTATTGATTCTTCCTCAGATGCCCTAGTGCAATGGTTCCCAATCTGGGGTCCATGGACCACCAGTGGTCCGTAAGAACAAAAAAAAAAAAAAGGTCCACGGCCTCACTATTACTATACCATTACAACAAGAGCGACTGGTCTCGTGAAGCCCTTTTATAGTGCCGAGGCTTATTTCTGTGGGCGAGCAGGTGGCGACTACTGGATGGCATATGTTCTGTATCAGAACCTAGAGCTGATGTGGTCTATCCAATGCAATTTTCTGAATCAGCACCCCAAATAACCAAACTGAATCTAAAATGGACCAAACACCAATTTGTAACCCTTTGTTTGAGAGTGGTCCACTGGTCATAAAAAGGTTGGGAACCACTGCCCTAGTGGCTGATAAATATCCAATTTCTTAAGACAGGCATTGTTCTGTCATTCGCAGATCAGTTGATATGTCTGACTATGTACTGTTAATTGACCTTGACCTTGGTTTGCTTTCAAAAGGATGTAAACCAAGACTGTTGCTCCTGTATGCATCTTGACCCTCCCACATCTTTTACATGTTGTTAGGAAGCTAGTTTCCATTCCTTTGATATCTTGAAACCCATGCCATTTTGTATTTGTACTGTGTCCAAGATAAGGGCTGTGCTTTTTTTACATATCCAACTCCTATTTTTTAAAAAGAGGATAAAGCTTAAAATAAAGCAAAAGCTAAGTCCCATTTAAAACCAAATGATAAAGAAGATAAAAGAGTGGGGGCCTTTCCACACAGCTATATAACCTAAAATATCAAGGCAGAAAATCCCACAATATCTGCTTTGAATTGGATACTGGAGTCCACACTGCTATATATTCAAAGCAGATAATATGGGATTTTATTCAGCTGTGTCGAAGAGGCCTGTGTGTCATAAGACAATGCTCCTATACTATACTGTGGTTTTCTCTTTGTACCTCTTAAACTACTATGTCTGAGAGGGTATATACAAATAGTACTTGTGGGAATGTATTAGGTCCTTCTTAAACAATTTTTCCAATGGTCCAGAAACAAGTGGTGGCCATTTGCCAAACAGAAGTTCCTCAGCGTCCAGGTCATTGACCAACCCAGTATCTTGCCTGGTAGACTGTAAAGTTAAAGCCTTAGCAAATGTTGTAGCTCTCAGTAGGACTCACGGCTTGCATCTGTAGGTCTCTTAACAAGTGCAAGGTTCGCAGTAAAAGATCTGCCTTTCAATGAGAAAGGACTGCTTAGCTAAAAAAGAACTACGAGATTCTCATAGGCTTAAAGCCATATCAAATCAACTGTGTTAACACCAATGTTAATCTAATCCCCATTTGTCAAAGAGGTCAAATCATCATCTTATAAAGCATCCCAGTCATCTTCTAGAGCAGTGGTTCCCAACCTTTGGTCTTCCAGGTGTTTTGGACTCAAGCTCCCACAAATCCTAGCCGCTACTAAGCTGGCTGAGATTTCTGAAAGCTGAAATGGTGGTTCTCAACCTGTGGATGCCCAGGTGTTTTGGCCTACAATTCCCAGAATGCCAGCCAGTTTACCAGCTGTTAAGATTTCTGGGAGTAAACGGCCAAAACATCTGTCGGGGGTGCTTTGGATGTGATTTCCCTGCTTCTTTGCACAGGGTTGGACTGGATGGCCCATTAGGTTTCTTCCAACTCTATGATTCTATGATCTGGGGACCCACAGGTTGAGATGCTGCTGTACTTGAGAGTGTTTTCATCTCCTTGCCACCTTTAGAAGAAAAGAAAAACATCAATCCTTAAGCACAAAACCAAAGTGCTTTCACTGTGCAGCACCTACACAAACACCTGAAAAACGAGTTCAAGACTGGGATGGTGACCAGGTTCTGCTGATTGCAGATTGGAACTGTATCCAGGATCAGAGTATCCATGGCTAGACAGCCATGGAAAGCGTGTTTTAAAAAAAGTCCATGAGATGCACTGATGCAATGCAGATGATAATATATTCCGGTTTTGGGCCCTGCATGGGATGTACTATGCAACACATTATCTGACTTGTTCTGCACTTTCTGGTGTGTTTTTAATGCATTGTTCTTGGTTTGATTTGTGCTAACGTGTGTTTTGGAGGTGAACAACAGGAGCAACAGAATTTAAGATTAAAGGCCAGCTTTTTAAAAGCTCATGGCTTCACATCTAGAGACCTGATTGTGCCCTTCTACTTTCTCTTTCCTTTTTATGATTACAAAGCTGCACCTTGAAGCACAGATTCAAATTATGTCCCCCGTTTCCTACTGTTTTTGCTACTTCCGCTATTGTTAAGTTAAAATTATTTAACTAAACATCCAGGCGTTCCCTGGGCAATGTCCTTGCAGACGGCCAATTCTCTCACATCAGAAGCAAGTTGCAGTTTCTGAAGTCGCTCCTGACACACACACACAAAATTAAATAATGCATCATGTCCATTACTGCATACTACCCTAGATGTTGTGTACTACACTGGGTGAAATGTTCTGGGCCATATGTGGATCCACAGGATTCTTCAAAGGGAAGGAGGACAGAAAGAAACTGGCACTCTGCTCCATGTCAACTAGCTCCAAGGAATTGAAATTAAAAATGAAGGTGCCACCTAATTTTAAAAACTGAAGTTCACCCTTTTGAAGACATCCAAGGTATCTACGTAATATAATTTTACCTTATATTGCTTGAACAGGAACTATTATTTTGTTTATGCCAAACCCTTCAACCATGCTTCATTTGCTTAAAATGATTAGGTTGTTCAGATACTACCTGCCAATTTGAGAAAATCAAATAGATCATCATTTAAATTTTTATTTAACAAAAGAAAATACTATGGCATATCGAGGAGCTGTATGAACTAGGGAAGAGGACAAATGGCATGGAGGATATGGCAGTTTTACTTTTGTGGCATGGGGAAGGGGTTAGAGGCAAGTCATTTCTGGGTACTATTATAAGAAATTCCAAGTTGCACTATCTGCCTGATCCTTGTTCAAGTTTACTGGAAAACAGAGAGAGGAAAGTTAAAGGAGATAAAAATGATCAATTAACCAATATATTACCAGCAATTCGAACAGCAGTGGTCAGAAGCTGAAGTAACGATTAGATTATACTATATCATCCAACAGTTCAGATGTGGAGAATTAATTATGGCAGGATTAGAAATGTCAAGTTTTGTTTGATATCAAATGAGTAAGAATAACTTATCCACTCCCATTTTGTTTTATACTGACCAAGGTTGTTTTGTTTGTACATATGAAAAAGCTAAAAGTTTGGTATTGCATCAAATGACTGAATATAAACTGTTTACTTAAATACAACATTACTGATTTGGTGGCTTTTAAGCACAGAGTGGGTGGCCATCTGTCGGGGGTGCTTAAATGCAATTTTCCTGTTTCTTGGCAGGAGGTGGACTGAAAGGCCCACAAGGTCTCTTCCAACTCAATAATTCCAGGATTCTGTGATACTTTCAGCCAAATTTAATATTTTTTGGCCAGTTGAAGAAAGATGGGTTGCTTACCTGTAACCGTGTTTCCTCCAGTGGTTCCTGTGAAATCCACACATATGGGTCGCCTGCTCAGAGAGTTTCAGAACTCTCTATAATCTTAAAGGGATACTTTTTGGAGGAATCCCTGCCCATGCTTCCCCAATAGTATATATAGCCTGCCTATTAGTAACTGTTTGTTGCTGAATTTCATTGGCTAAATCTTCAATTGAAGGTTGATATTTTGAACACTTCAAGCCCAAGCAAGAACTACTAACTTCATCTGTCAGTCGGTTTCTTTTGTTGGTCTTGATATTATTTAACTTGTGTGGGGTGCCGTGAATTAAGATAATTGGGGGAAGGGGGAATTCTTTAACTAACCTGCCTATTAGTGACTTTTTTGTTGCTGAATTTCATTGATTAAAACTTCAATTGAAGGGTGGTATTTTGTACACTTTAAGCCTAAGCAAGCACTACTAACTTCATCTGTCAGTCGGTTTCTTTTGTTGGTTTTGATATTATTTAAAGCTGAGAATAAGGTCTCACAAAAGTACGTAGAGGGAAAAATTGTGAGTAAAGCCGTTGCTATATTTTTCAGGGTACTAAAAATGTCTGGTAATCGGTTCCAGGCACTCCACATTTCCTGTTCATAGTGGCACTCCTTTTGATTCTCCAAGCGACACCTTTCCAGATTCTCAACCTTTGACCTCAAATCGACAAACTTGTTCTCTTTAAATTCTGCAAGTTGCATCTCCAAATCATCAATTTACATCTATTAGAAACCATTTAATTCCAAACTACTGTAGACTACTACATCAGGATACTTATTTTCATGGTCTGTTCTAAGCTTCTAAATTGAGTAAATCTATCACTGAACTGGTCCAGCAACGAGCCTAAAACATGCTGGTACTTTATATGCAAGGGTTCTATTTCATTTTGTACAGCTGCACTGGCCTTCTCAAAATACTTTTTTACTCAAGGAAAATACTTATAAGTTTTAGTTTCTACATCTCGCTTGAAAATTTAAATTTACTTTCAAAAGCTTTTATGTATCCAAACATAACATCAATACTTTTGCCAAAACCTTGTAACTTTAAGTTCAGTTCATTAATAGGAACAGAGATCTGTAAAAAAAACCATCAGTGTTGACCCATTGATGATCATTGAGATGAGGAAAGTTTTCCAGATCCTTATCCTCAAGAAATACCTTACTTTCGTCAAAGCACTCCACAAAGTGTTCAAGAACTTTGCCTCGGTTCAGCCACCTTATATTATTGTACATCAGCAGTCCACTGTAGGTGGAATCAACCTCCAGTAAAAATGCAGAAAATGCCCGCTTGTGAAGGGGGCGAGCAACTATAAAATTAACTATTTTTGTAACAACTGACATGAAGTCGTTTAAGTCGGTGAATCCTGCCTTGGCACATAAAGCCTCCTGATGGATAATACAATGAAAAGGCACAATCGGATTTCCAAGGTAGTAGACCAAGACTCACTGGGCACCCAGTAGGTGAAGGAAGTGTCCAAAGGAGAAGACTGAATCTGGAGAAAGGCTGACAGCATTATATACCGTGACATATGAAGCCTAAAGAACCTCCGGGTAAAGAAGTTCTATGTGCACAAAGAACAACCTTATTTCTATGAAAATTCAAATATAGGCCATTCATGCAGAGGGCACGGAGCTCACTCGCCCAATATTGAAGATAGGTAAGATATGTCCACTGGAGAGTGGCTAGAATGGGAGCTTGGGCAGGCAGGCAAGCACCCTTCTAAGATCAAGGGTGGTGCTGGAGGAGTCACGGGAAGCTGTGTACTCCTGTAGCCCTCGGAACAGGTTGAAACCCCAGATCAGAAAAGTAGGAGGGATGGCCAACTTCCCCTCTGCACCATGAGATGGCTGCCAGGTAACCATTTAGGGAAGAAAAGGAGAGGATAGCATCCGACCAGGAGGCTAAGAAATCCAGAGTCACTGTAGTGGTGACAGCTGGAGGCTCAGCCCCTTAACTTTTGGGAGGCAGCGAAACAATTCCATCTATAAGCAGAGGAGCGATGATGGCCTTTACAGGCTAAGGTAAGCGGGGTGTCATAATGTTCGACCGAAGGCAGACAAGCTTGCCCGCAATGTTCCATGAAGGGATGAGTCATATGTGCCAAGGCCACCAGGAAGCAACCAGGATGTAGTGCATATCGTCTGTCTGAATTTTGGCGACAGTCTGTGTCAATAAGAAGAATTGATAGGAACGCGTAAAGGAAATGTGTCTCTGTATGTTGCTTGCACTGGTAGTTGTAGAGACAAAGCATGGTGACCAGTCAGATAAATGATTCACTTCTAGACTGCACCAACATCAGGAGAAATAGAGGGCCTCTTGAGGTGGAAGCTCTTGTTAGAGCCCTGCATGGGGCCAGCAAGCAGAAGAGTCCTCTCGCACATACATTCTCCCACTTTGACCACCAACAGAAGGCAAGTGGGACAAGGAGGATAGCATGGGGTCGTTCCACAAAAAACCCGCTCTCCCAAGGAGCGTGCTTGTAGGGGACGGGACTTCAACTTTGTGAAGGATGTGATTCTGGTTGTAAGGGTCTCATGGTCTAGAAGTAATTGGGACCAAAGTCTCCCTAATCAGAGTGGCCCCTAAGAACCGAGTCTGTTGAGTGGATCTTCCTTTCAAGCGAGAGCAAGCCGCAACAACGACCATACAACTAGTGAAAGCTTATGGGCAGTTGGCATCCAGAAGGGAAAACATTCAGACAGAGATAAGGCTCCCTACCATAGTTGCCCAGAGTCCACATTATCTAGGCTTGATCAGGGAGTGAGGTAGGCATCCATAGATCAACCTTGGCAAACATCTCCCCTCTCCACCATAGAAGAAGAATGATGGAGGGTGTCACCATCCTAAACTTGCCAGGTCAAATGTGACAGTTCATCTCCCTCCAATGTGAGAAGGGACAGAAGTCAACATCCCCTTAGGGAGCAAGAAGTATCGTGAGAGCAACCATTGTAATAAGCCGAAGGGGCAAGACTTCTAATGCCCCATCCTCTAGTAAGGTTTTAATTGTGTTTTATGTATTTTGTATTTTATGTATTTTGTTCCTTGGATATTTGTAAACCGCTCCAGCCTTCGGGGAGTGGCGGTATACAAGTTGAAATAATAAATAAATAAGTAAAATATGTGGGCAGCATGTCTGCAAATAGAAGTAGGTGCTGCGAATGAACTTCCCTATAGATCATCTGAATGGCTTGCCAAGTCTTATTGGTTTACCATAGCTAGAATTTCTTGTTGGGACGGTTGGCAAACCCTTGTTCCTGTAAGGGGGAGGTGATCAAGATATGAAGCAATTTAGAACCAGAGAAACGAGCCCCATAGTAGGCTAAGCGTGTGAAGATGCCCGCAGGAATGATCACCTTTGCCCATGGCATCAGTTGACATAACTAGGTGTAGACTCCCCTCTCCTCCATAGTGAGGTTTGTGAACTGTGTACGGTTGTGACACGTCCACCACAACAGAGTAAGACTTCGGTGGTTTCCCACTCAATCCATTGAAGCCAGGTTGACACAGTATATAATATTAATTTCTTTGATATGGCCGGGACAGAGCTTGGTGTAGGGTCCGGTGATCTGGTCAACTGGAGAAAGTAGGGCAGCGGAGTGTAATAGTAGGGTAAGCTGCTGTTCTGAAAGGGATATAGGGTCTTCACCAGGGAAGATTGATGTGTATATACTATTGAGGGAGCATGGGCGGTGCTACTGCCAAAAAGTATCCCTTTAAGATTCTAGAGATTTCCAAATCTGTCTGCGCAGGCAACCCATATGTGTGCATTTCACAGGACCATGCAGAGGAAATGATATTTTAACTTCTCTTACTATTAGATTAAATCTACCAAACACAATTACAGTGGGGAATCAGTATTCACTGGTGTTTGGTTCCAGGACCCCTTGTGAATACCAAAATCTGTGGATGCTCAAGACCTATTATAAAAAATGGTTTGGTAAAATATCATCCCTTATATAAAATGTCAAAATCTTTATTTGTTAAGGCAATATTTTTGACTATGGATGGGTGAATCCATGTACATATATTGTGGATATAAAAAGCCAACGGTCTGTGGTTTTTCTTTCTGGATATATATATAAACTATATAAACTACAGATCAAGTTTAGTAAGGACAGTTATGGGAGCAAGGAGTGACATTTCTATTTCCTGTAACAACTCACATTATTTTGGGATAAAACTAAATTTAAATTCTGTGTAGATCAGGCTAGTTTGCTTTCCAAAATAGCCAGAGTACTCTGGACAAAAGACAATTGTTAAGCAGAACGCTAGCAATTATAGATTTTTATACCAACCTCTGTGACCACGTGTGTTCTTCACAACCATGGGAAATTCCAGCACTTCAGCTTCATCAATCATTTTGGCAAAATTTTCATGACCTCCTGGTAATAAAAAAAAAAGCACAATGTTGTTATCCCAGGAACCAAGCACCTCAAGTACCCCTGTCAGTCTTATCCAGAACCAGCTATTTCTAAAGGCCAAAACAAGAATTAAGAAAGCTAATGTGGAGTTTCATTTATTATCATTCCACATTTCAAATTTTATTTATTTCATTCTTCAGAAAATTCCAGAAAGTGGCAACATTTTCCCTCCTGTTTTCTATCTCTTAAATTATTCCCAAAAAGTTAAGACTGCTTCAAACTCAGCATTGGAGGACAACTGAAAAGATTGTCAAATTTGGAAGCATTAAATCCTTGTGACCTATAGCTGCAAATCACAGACTTGCTTTTAATATGATATATATATATATATATATATATATATATATATATATATATATATATATAATACCTGAATCCAGAAGCTACCTGGCTTTATACTAATATCACTAAATTAAAAGAGTCCTCCTTTTTTTTCCACTTCCCCTTTTCTAACTTTAAAAGCAGCACTTCAGAGAGCCCACTTCTATTTTTCCACCATACTTTACCCTCAGAAATCTTAAGGGGAGTGCCTCACCAAATCCTTTGTTTTCTAGTTGTAATCACGCCGCTGAGAGCTAGCGTCGATCTGTGTAGATTCGAACTCAAAACTGTGGAGAACTGTGGCAGGGCAGGCTATCCCTTATATCCCACCGCTGCCACCACTTTGTGACGACGCAGCTTACAGTGTGCGCCCACTTTGTGAGGATCTTTTCTTTTTAAACTGCTGCCACCATTCACTACACTTGGCGACCCACTGGGAAGAATTGGTTTCAGAAACTTGTGTGCGAAGGAATCACGTATCCCGTCGCTGGCCACCAATATATGTAAGTTCTCAGACCACTTGACCTTTACATTAAATACGCTGCCACCAATTTGTAAAATTTAGCCACCGATGTGAGGGTTTGTTCTCCTAAGACTTGCGTTTTAAAAAGAACGACCTGCAGAGGTGTTGTGATAAAGGTGTTTAACAATTTATTCCATAACAGGGTTCAGTGCTTAGTTGGTGTCAAACAGGACTCCTAAGAGGTACAACAATTCAACAATGGGGTACAGTTTCCCCTGTACGCCCTAACACAGGCACAAGCAGTCTTACTAACTAACTGCTAGCAGGTAAATAGCCAACTGTAGGCTTTACCTATTAAGTTATTTTCATTCCTAACTGGGACAAAGTCTGTCCTTCAACTGGGTTTCTCAAACCCCTCACTGAACTGAACTCTTAACAGCTCCTAAAAACAGCTTTCCTCCCACCAACCGACAAAACCAACTGCCTGCTTTTTTAAACTCCGAAAGTTCTAAAGCAGGTGCAGGCCTCACTTCCGTTTCCACGGCAACAGCCTTCGCAAGGGCCTGCTGCTCCCATACTCCATGCCAACCCTCCGTGGCTTACCAAACACCTTACTATCAAACATACAGGCAAACAAGCAACACAAACCATACATTTACCTTGCAACGAACGACTTCATCACACTAGTCTATAAAAATATTTGAGTTATGGCAGTCCCCAGGCCCGGATTACCCATAAGGCCACCCTAGGCCATGGGGGGACAGCAGATCCGGCCGCCCCCCTAAAAAAAATTTTAAAAAAATTTTTAATTGATTTTTGGGCGCACTTGCGCCTGCGCGAGCACCATAGGCCCTACGGCCTCTGACGCGGCTTCCCGCCGCCCCCTCCTCACTCGCGCCGTCGGCCCCACCCCTCAGTCCTTCAGTGACGACGCGACGCAAGGGAGGAGGGGTTCGAGAGAAGCCCCGCTGCCCCCTCCTCGCTCGCGCCATCAGGCCCGCCCCTCAGTCCTTCACTGAAGGACTGAGGGGCGGGGACGACGCAATGCGAGGGAGGAGGGGGCGGAGATAAGCCCCGCTGCCTCCTCCTCGCTCACGCCGTCAGGCCCGCCCCTGAGTCCTTCAGGGGCGGGGAAAAGCGACGTGAGGGAGGAGGGGGCGGAGAGAAACCCCACTGCCCCCTTCTCGCTCGCGCCGTCAGGCCCGCCCCTCAGTCCTTCACTGAAGGACTGAGGGGCGGTGACGACGTGACGCGAGGGAGGAGGGGGAGGAGAGAAGCCCCGCCGCCCCTCCTCGCTCGCTCGCGCCGTCGGCCCCGCCCCTCAGTCCTTCACTGAAGGACTGAGTGGCGGGGAAAACGCAACGCGAGGGAGGAGGCGGAGAGAAGCCCCGCTGCCTCCTCCTCGTTCGCGTTGTCGTCGTCGGGCCCTCCTTCAGTGAGGAGGAGGAAGGAGCCCCCCCCCCCCCGGAAGCGGCCCGGCCCCCGGGGCAGGGGCGGCGCTTTCAGAGTGTGGCCCAGGATGCCACAATAAGGTAATCCGGGCCTGGCAGTCCCAACTTTTTTTTTTTGCTTTTAAGAAGGGCCGAAGGGTCTGCATCCCTGATATCAGGTGTGGAGCTAGGTTCCAGAGCAGTGGAAGGTGGTGATGAGATTGGGCAACAGCATAACCTTCCAAACCATTTTGAATGATGAATCTCATTGAAAAGTATCTATTAAGTCTTCTTCCCATAACTTATCGGTTCAAGGAAGATAACTGAGAGCAGGAAAACCAAGAAAAGGCACTGAAATAATACCAACAGCCAAATGCACTGCTGATATCTGAGGCGTTTATAAAGGTTTCTTGATCCATTGTGAATGACGCTCCTGCCACCCATTTTTCTTTGCTTCTAACACTCCTCATCAATTTGCAATTTCAACTTGAAATTCAACAAAGTATCCTGCATCTCAATCAAAAGCACTGTTAAATTTTGAGGCCTCAATTATGCTGTCTAGTGAGTTATGGCTGCCACAAATAGACAGATATACAGACTTTGTATTATTACAAATATCAAAGCAAACTTTCAGTTTTTTACTTTGGTATATTGTTCTGATATTTTAGAATGGAGGGTGGGCTAATCCTTCTGTCACTAATTTAAAAATAGCTGCTTGGCCTAGGTCAGCACATGCACAGCTTCATCTACCTTGAAAAGAAATAATGCTGGCAGTCATCAACACAGGTGACACTTCTCTCCAAAGAAGAGAAGAAGGGTTCGTTCATTTGTCCTCAATGAACTAACCTAGCAGTTTGCCCCATTACTAAAAAGCAAAATGGCTATAGTCACTTTTCTTTCTCTCCATATTCTCTGTGTTTTAGAGTCAAAACAAAACCTGCAAGGAGCCACAACTCTTGTTTGTACAGTAAATTCTACTTCTAGGAATATGGTTCTCCTCATTTAGGATTACTTTACCTTTTTAAAATTGGATAGCACTGGAAATAGCTAGCCTGCAAAATTGGGGTGTGTGTGTGTAAATGGGCAACCATAATACAGATATTAGCAAACCGGGGAAAATATGGACCTTGTAGAACTGAATTGCTTAAATGCCATGGTGTTAAAGACAGACCTTGTCATTCTTGTATGAGTTTCTGAAACTGATCCCGCAGGTCAAAACAGAATCAAGACATCAATGTATCCCTTTAAAATCTGCTGTATGTGCAGTGCAACTCGTGCCCATTCCAACCTGCTCAAATTCTGCAGGATTTAAAGCATTGCATGTAAACTTAATATAAGCCAGATCTTAAACCACCGAGTAATAAACATATTCGCACCCTATTCCAGGGACACGTGAGGCTTGGGACTACAACATATACACAAGCTGCCCTTTCCAAACCCCAGGTTTTATAGCATGAGGTGAAAATTTTATTTGCTTGCCCATTTCAGAATACTTCATAGTTGGATTTAGTATTGTTTTATTGCTTTGCTGGATTTCAGTTATTTTTGCATTAGTACCCATGTTTACTGTTTCTTTCACTGTTGTATTCAGTGGTTAGAATATCACTTCAAAACAAAATACCCACTAGCCCTCTACTGTCATACATTTGGTTTGTCAAAAATTTGTTTAATTTTTTAATCTAACAGCAGCATATGTTGCCAAATTTGTACAACGTATATGGATATGGAATTCATTTTTGTTGTTGCGTTTTTTTTCTTTGTATACTTGATGACAAGCTTAGCAAACCTCCACCTACTTCTCATACACCTTTTTGTTTTAAAATATTCTTATCAGATAGAAAACCTTCAGCATTCCAAAGAGTTGTAAAATAATAGTAATTACTAGAAATAGGAATCAGACATTTTGCAGACTTTGGTGTGTTTTTTATATTCAAATTTATATAGGAACATGGAAAATATATATGTAATAAATTCTATGCATAATCCTGAGAAGAGTAATGATCTCAATCAGCTTTCCCAAATCTGATATTCTCTAGGATAGTTTGGCTACTGCTCCCACCTGGTGACAGCTGTATTCCCACCCATAAGAAGACATCAGATAAGGAATGCTGCTTTCAAAACAAGGTATTCCACTAATTTTGTACTCAAGTTTCCTCTTTTGTCAGGCAAGCAGAGATATGTTTTGTTTCAGTGGAATGCTTGAATCATAGTATATCCTGTTTTTCTTAGTTATAATATACTAGCTGAGGACCCGGCGGTGCCCAGGTTATTTGAGGAAGGCATTGTATGCCAAGGTTGGTTCCTATTAGATGTTTATGTGGCTTGCAGTGGTCTCAAGAACTTAGTGAAGGTACTGCGAGTCCCGGGGGCCTAGTCAGGAAAATCAAGTTGAGGGAGCCTAACAATATCCCATGTGGTGAGGCCTAGTCAGGAAAATCAAGTTAAGGATGCCTTGTTGTCAATTTTGGGCCTGGTCTGTGATGTATAGGGGCTACAGTGTTGTTTTGGAAGCGAATGAGGTGAAAGTACTTCATATCCCATCATTTGTGGCCCATCCTGCCCTAAACCACACCAGATTGGGAAGTGGGCCATTGGACCCGTTTGCCAATTTTTGTCCTGATCCGTCACTGCTGTGGGCCGCAGTGTATGACTGACTGAGGCTTTTCTTTTTTCCTCTGAGTCACCTTAGAATGTTGGAATGTGGATGGCCATTCGGAGTCCGTTATGCAAATACAATTTCAATGGCAGCCAATCCCCTCTGTCTGGGGCCGTTTGGGTGTGGTTTGTGTTATTTAGGGGCTACAGTGTTGTTTTGGAAGTGTATGAGGTGAATGTACTGCAAATCCCATCATTCGTGGCCCATCCTGCCCTAAACCACACCAGGTTGTGAAGTGGGCCATTTTTCCCGTTTGCCAAGTTTGGTCGTGATCGGTCATTGCTTTGGGCCACGATTGGTGACTGCTTGAGGCATTTCCTTTCCTCTCTGAGTCACCTTGGAATGGTAGAATGTGGTTGGCCTATCGGAGTACGTTATGCAAATACCATTTCAGTGGCAACCAATCGCCTCTGTCTGGGGCCGTAGAATGTTGGAGTTCTGAGGTTGGCCAGTTAGAGCCCGCTATGCTAATAATCCCGCAATGGCAGCCAATCGAAACGCTTGCACATATTCCTCCCTCCGCTCGGTCGCTCGGCCGCACCACCGCCCGCAAACACTGATTTTTATTATATGTAATAGATAGATAGATGATATAACAGATGGGAGATATTGATTAGACAATTTATCAGGTAGTAAATGTAAAAATGGCAGCTTAAATCATTACTACACTCCAAGGACCGTGAGAAGTGGTGTGCTTGTCTTCAGCATTCAAATGAACAATATAACATAGCGGCTCCTATGTAATTCATCAATAATTAAACTGTACATGATTCCTAGTTTTTAAAAAAATCCTCCAGGATACAATTTCCTCAACTTTCCAAAGTCTTAGTAGGTGCACACTCACTATGGAAAATCATTTTCTTTAAATTCAATGACTTACCATAGGAAAAGGTGTCTGGAAGAGGAACACCATGTCCAGCCAGCTCTTGGAAAGTCCAGAACTTATTGACACAATTGAGTATGGCTTGAGGACGGTTCATCAGACGGCAACCCATCTTTTCTAGATGGCGAAGAACTGTAATGTCACTGTCACTTTGGACCCATGGTGTTGGCACACGAACAACCACTACCTGTGGATAAGCTGTGATGAGTTCCCCATTGACTCGGAGACCTGTAAAAAAGGGAAAATGGGATGGCAATCTGATGTAAACCAGACCAAAATCCCAACAGGAAATACAGAAAGAAACACCACTCGTTCAGTCAAGCCATCTTCCTATCTACCATATATGACAATTAGTAAACACGGTATTTATTCATCTCTCATGCACCTGAATAGTCCAAACTAATATTTTTACATGTAAAATTTTCATTATTCTGAGAATCACTGGTGAGTTAGTCATCTCATCTGAGATTATCAAATTTCTAATCCACCAAAAAGACAGATTATCAAACTGATAATAATAATAGCTTTATTTTTATACCCCGCCTCCATTTCCCCAAAGGGACTCGGGGACAAGTCCAACAAGATGAAGTCTTTCAAACTTATTAATGTGATACGTTTCACGAACACCCTGAATAAAATATTAAAGATAAGATAGAATGGCATCTCAGTGTATAACCCCTGCATCTCAGTTGAATTTACACTATTATGTTCTTGCCTCTGTGTAGAAAGTATGGATTGCCTCGTAGTCCACATTTAAATATAAAATAAGTTATAACCAAGTTGAGCTTGTTGTAAAAGTTGATACAAGTCTAGCTGAGTTAAAACTGATAATGGCCTGTTCAGTGTAATGAAATTCCACTTGTTCTTGCCTTTAGTGGCTTTCGAAATTACTCTTTACAACAGGGCATAATTGTGAAAGTATTAAGTTTTATGTATTAGATGAAATGTAAATGAGGTGCAATGTATGTATGATGCAATCTATGTGCCTGGATTTTATCAGCCTACTAGTGACTGTGCAGAACTGAAGTCTGGGTGCTGAAAGAGTTACAGAGAGATGATGCAAGAGAGATGATGCAAGACTCTGTGACCAGTATATATAGGAGGCTCCAAGCCAGCTTCCTCCTTCCCATGTGGCTGATGTTAAGTGTTGGATGGCTGTGCCAGTAAAGCTGTTTGTACTCATTGTGGGTCTGTAGAAGTATTTTCTTCCACACAGCTAAGGAGCTCAATATTCTGACAAATGGTTATATTATGCACAGACTAGGCAGTGGTGAGATCCATGTTTAAAAGATGTAACCCAACATGCTGAATAATTTTCAACATCCTACTGAAATATATCAATTGAGTACTTGAAATTATCCAATATTCAATTACATTTATCCAATATCCAAGCAAAGTGAGAGACTAGTTAGTAGCTTCAGGTCTGCTTATTGGGGCAAAGACTGCTTTGATCATAAATGTAAATAAAAGTGACACTTAGTCCAGATAAAATAAACAATGTGATTGGGAGGCACATAGAGAAGAGGGACTGAGACTCTACTGGATGGGATTATGCTGCCTAAAAAAACTCGAGTTTGCTGTTTGGGTATACTTTTGGATTCAGCCGTGTATTTTCAGAAATGCCTAGGATACATTAACAGCTCCTGTTACTTGAGATGTTGATCTGGCTATCACTAACACACTATACTTACATACTGTTTAGACCAGTGGTCCCCAACCTGTGGTCCATGGACCACCAGTAAGTCCGCAAGAACTTAAATATGGTCCACGGCTCACTGTTACTAGACTGTTGGAAACAAGAGCAACTGGTCTCATGAAACCCACTTACAGTGCCGAGGCCATTTATAGTGCCAAGGCTTATTAAATATCGTTTTCTGTGGGCGAGCAGATGGCGACTACTGGATGACATATGTTCTGTAGCAGAAACTAGAGCTGATGTGGTCTTATCCAATGCAATTTTCTGAATCAGCACGCCAAATAACCAAAACAAATCTAAAGTTGACCACCACCAATAAAGACGAATAGTTAAAAGGTATGTTTTCGTCTACTTATTACTTTACATAATTTTAATGTATTTATTTTGATTTCTATCGTACAGCCTGACTTGAGTCAGGATGGTAAAGTAATCTGAGCATTGAACTACAGCTCTGTAGATCAGAGTTCAAAACTACTCATCCATGGAAGCACACTGGATAACCTTCAGTAAACTACTTTCTCACAGTTTCAAAGGATGAAGATAGACAAATCTTGCCAAGAAAATTATTTAATAGGTTCATCTTAGGATAAATTGGAAACGATTTCAAGGCACACAACAGCCAAATATCTCATACTACAGAATTATACTAAACAATCAATAAAAAAACTTGCTTATTCTTATGGGAAAGGATAGAGGAGACAGAAAATAACCTTCTTATTCCTTATAAAGTGCTTTCCTCAGTCAGAAATCTTTTTTTAAAAATATTTTCTGTTCTTACACGGGATTATGAGTTCCAACAAAACTGTACCTGCTGCTAGGCAAGAAAACTTTGGCACGCCCCAACTCTTTATATCTTAGCAACTTGAAAAAACCTTACAGAAAAAAGGAGCAATTTGCCCAGTATGATCATTGCCTCTCCCACCATACTGGCAAAATTATTGTTGTTTCTCCTGTTTCCTTGTCATTCCGGATACATGACAGAACTCACTTTGTAGAAGAGATAAAAGGCCCTACATGCAGCTTATGATCTTCTTTGTTGTGCCCATCCAGAGACTTAAAACAGACTATCAAGCCAATCCATATGCTGCCTCTTGCGAAATCCTAGATTCTAATAATTTTACTAAAAGAGCTTTAAAAGGCAGACACTGCTACAGCACACTTCATTAGTTACAAGAAATCACTGCCGCAATGCAGCTGATATGCTTATAAGCAGCTGTGGCTACAGACAGAGATGGAGATGATTTCAAAGCAAATTTCCAAGCACTTTCACAATACAAAATATGACATTAAATGATTTTTTTAAAGTACAAAATGGGAAACCATAGTCATGAATCATTTCTACTTTAAACGACTGAATGCTTTTAAAGTAGTTCTTTAAGAGAGAAAAATGCTATCAGTTACCTGCAGTTCTGTAATCAGTTTGAGGGGTCCTTCTAATAGGATGAGAGTTGGAAAGGTAGCCTGGGGGAAATCGCACCTCATGTCTTCCACTGACATAAGTGTCCACTCTATTTTGACAGCAGGGGTATACTAACTGGATACAACATATATAATTTTGTTAAGATTTGTGTGGTTAGCCGACACACTCTTTTAGCCTATCTTAAAAAGGAAAGGTGCCATAAATGTTAATTAAATGTTATAAAGGTGTTCTGAGGCAATACTCAGAATGGGTCAGAGCTTCTAAATAACTAGTTAACTAATTTCTCAATTTACTAACTTGTGGGATTGGGTTTTTTAAAATTCACCCAATTTCTGGATGAATGCTGAAGTTAATCCTATGAGCTAATTATTACAATGTAGGGAAAAGGAAAACTGAAATTGTATGGAATATATCATATTACACTGTGGATTGACAGAAGAAGGCAGCAGAACACTTGGGAATCAACTGAAGAGGTGAGATTGGCAACATATTCAAGAAGAATAAATAGAAAGAAAAATACAGAGTATAAAATCGGGCAATGGACTGTCCTTAAATAGTCATGGTGCCAGGTTGCTCGTATGCATATACAATGTAACGCATACAGTATTTGAAGTGTGATGGAACTGACAAACGTATTATTCCTTTTCATATTGATGACACTTCAACAGCTATGTGAAATACTTTCTTTGACCTCACTGTTGCTCCTGAATTCCTATTCCTCAAGAGATTAAAACCTCTACGAGACCAGTAAAACATTCCTTGGGTATTCCTTTTGCAATACAAAAGGAAAAACACAATTAAACATAAATAATATGTTTAAACTCCAGGAATAGTATAGACTTCTACCAGATAAGGTGGTATCTAAGCTTCTCGTCCCTCAAGGACAGAAGTCTCCATCTTTGAGAACTAGAGAGTAAGGCACCCTTCCTCATTCTTTACTTTTGTTTTCAATTGTAAGCCATCTCTCTTCTGTTGAAGTCATATTTATCTATTCATAGGGCTTTTCTGCCCACACTTATCAGCATCAATTTCTATGAGATGTTTATGCATACACATCCACCCATGTGGCATTGACTGGGCCTCAGGCAATGAAGGCGTCTCATCTCAGAAATCAGACCAGCCACCACTAACCTACCAAAGCACCCAGCAATAGCAGGCAGAACTATAGAAAGTTTTAATTGAGACTGAACTCAAGGGTGAACAAATGAGACTGAACTCAAGGGTGGATGTGCTTTCATTCAAGAGAATGTCAAGCCATTGTAAACATGTATATAACAAATGAATAGCTAGCCATTTCTAAACAAAATCAATTTGAGGAATTTATTTTAATATTTCACCCTACTACCTTTCTCAGAAATCTGGGTTTGTCAACCAATGAACAGGTGACCATTTGCAAATAACATTTATCCAGGGTGCTTTTTATACATGAACCACACACTTCTAGGAATAGGTTGTCTAGTCTTTTTAATTATGATCATAATTGTGGCTTAACTTCATCTGAAAAAAAATGTTTTCTGTCTCATGTTTAAATAATGTGCTTCTATTGGTATCCAGGCTATGGAATTCTCTTTTGCAAATTTTCTTAATTAGACCTATTAGAATGCATCTTAGGAAAATTCTAGATTGGGTAGTGCTAACCATCCAAAGCTATTAAGGATTTCCCTTAATAATTTTGCCTTTCCTACTGATATAGAGATTACTTGAAATGGGAATATAAATTCAGGTAAAATATGAGCTTTGACAGCTGCAATTCTGCCCATCAACTCCAGTGTTGACCATTCTTTTGATTTTTCTTGAATACAGAAATGTATTGGCTAGTAGTTTCTATACACAACATGTACCATGTTTTTTTTTGTTAATGTACTGTATTCCTGGATACCTAAATCCTGAAAAACAAATTGATAAATTGGACATTCCTTGTAGATTTAATTGGTATATCCTGGACATGTTTAGAGTTAATATGTTTGATTTATAATAATTTGTTTTGAGTCTGTATATATCTGAAACTTTCCCAAAGTTAATAGCTGTCCTAAATATTGTTTTTGATTTAACAATAAAATACACTTATTTTATGTGCAACATTTTTATTTTTTATGACTTGAATTTCATAAAATTCTGCTAATGGTTCTACTGCAAGAACAAGAAGAATTTGAGAGTGGACACTCCTGTTGAGTTCCTCTCAGTGGTCCCAAACCTTTAAGACCACTGAGACAAAAATGTGATACATTGTGTAGATCCATCAACCCCACTCCCCACCAACCACACACAAAGAAATAGAACTGGTTTTTAAATAACTAGCATTTATTAATCATTATAGTAATGTTTACACATACATTTTTATTTTGTGATATAAAGACAAAACCATAATGAGATCTGATGTAAAAAAAGTTTATGTAATTTTGAGCTTGAATTTCTTTCACTAGGTAGGGAATCCTTGGATTGATACAACTGCTCAATGCCACACATGTTGTGGCACTGAGTAATAGTACACTGGCTCCTGATAGTAGTAGTCTCCCACTGACTCTTGAAGCCTAACCGGAGCCCTGGCTGAGAGCTCCTCTTCTACTGGCCCAGCCAAAGGGAGAGCACCCTCGTGCTCCCTTCCCTTCTTACGAGGAGGAGCCAGTGATGGAGCTTCCCTGATTTATTTTGAAGTCTTGTGGGTATTCCTACATTCGGCCTTGAGGGCACATAATACACATAGCCAGCCAGTTTATCACTACAACCATTGTAGGCAAATAGTAATTCGACTAGAGTAATAAATTGCTGGCTGGCTCCTATAAAGTATTATAAATGGGACTATCCTTGAAGACGTGGATATTTCGAACTAGTGAAGAATGAATGAGTTCAGCAAACTACTGTCTGTCAAGTTTGTCCGTGTAACACCAAATTTGAAATAACTCACTAGTTACATTGCTTTCTGGCTCAACTGAGCGGACAGTCCTAATCCCCTTAAATAGTTGCCCCCAGTTGTTATTTTATTAGACTTAAAATATTGTCACGTTATCATTTCTAATCAGTTCAAGGAATGTAACATACAAATGTTTATAGCTGAACAAATGGATTATTATTATTATTGTTATTATATCATCTTTATTTATACCTTGCCTTTCTTCCTGTGGGGACTTAAGGTAGCTAACACTCAACACTAGACAAGTTAAAAAAGTGCAATACAAAGGTTAAAAAACAATTAAGTAGTAACCGTATGGTAAAAGCAGAATTAAAATGCAATAAATGCACTAAAATGGCCTTCAAAACAAGTATTCCCCTCCAAATCCTGCCCAACCTCTGTCTGGATTAAGTTCCTAAAGCATGTTAAGCTTCCTTATAGGTCATGCTGACAAAAAAATACGAATGGCACTAACTTAAAATAGCTCAAAACAGTAAAAACAAAACCAAACTCTAGTGCCAAAACAGAAGAACATGATAGCAGAGGCCTGACTATTCAAAAGTGTTTGTGTGTGTGGGAGATATTTATATTCTTCCTTTCTCACAAAAATGGCATTCAAGTGGTTCACAATATACTAAATTAAAAAACAATCACAAGCAATGCAAAATATCAATTTTGACAGGTAAAGGAGCAGCTTCAACAAAGGATAATACACCATTAAAAATGGTTTGAAAACCCATCACTAGGGAGAATGCAGCACTTGATTGGTAGCAACTTCTTCAGCAATCAGCTGGTAAAAGCCTTTCTGATTTTTGAAAGCTTTCACCTGCTATAGAAAGGAAAAAGTTCCACTCTAGCCTTCTCTGAAATCTTCTAGCCACTGAGTGGGAGGCAGCTAACCAGACAAAATGCCATGACTTCTCCAGCTGGTGTTGAGAGCCACTTCCACTATAGTCCACTGCCATTCTCCTGGCTACTGAGTGGGAGGCAGCCAGTCAGACACTTGTTTATTTTTATGTAGATTGTGAGACTGAGGGCAAATTAACTTTTGTAAGGTGCTCTGAGGGCCCCCGGTGGCGCAGTGGTTTAAAGTACTGAGCTGCTGAATTTGCTGACCGAAAGGTCACAGGTTTGAATCCAGGGAGCAGCATGAGCTCCCACTATTAACCCCAGCTTCTGCCAACCTAGCAGTCCAAAAACATGCAAATGTGAGTAGATAATAGGTACCGCTCCAGCGGGAAGGTAACTACCCTCCATGAAGTCATGCTGGCCACATGACCTTGGAGGTTTCTATAGACAACGCCACATGAAGAGTCGGACACAACTGGACTTAATGTCAGGGGAAACCTTTACCTTTACCTAAGATGCTCTGAGTGCCTGTGTGGCTGAAAAGCCACAAGAGAGGCCAAGGAAAAATCTTTCTCTCATATTCCCACCACATGTGCCTCTAAGGGTGCGTATGGGAGAATATGGCTTTCCATATAGCCTGATGCCATATAAAACCTTATAATCATAACCAGTACTTGTAATAAGATATGAAATACAGCTTTACAAGTTAAGGATTGTTAGAGCCTTGAGGAAGGGACATGCAAGAACATAGGGCTATATATCCTTTCCCCACACAAATGAATTTTATTTAAACTAAGGACAACTACCTGTATGTATAGAAATTAGAAGAAAAATCCACAATAATCAAAGGGATTTTATGACTTTGTATTAAATACATCTTGTTAGCAACATGATTACAACTACCCCCCCCCCCCCGAAATTTATTTATAAAAATAAAAAGATTTTAGAATTTTTAATAGCGGTTTCCTCCAACTCTAAACCATTTATTTCTAAGTACGGGCAGAGAGACAGAAGCCTATGCCCAAAAGCAACACTCTGAGGTAGTGAACAGCATCAGAATACATCTCAGTATTACCAATTGAACAAACTCGCATTCCTCATCAGGTAAAAATCAACTGTTAATTATCATCACTAGCTACAGCATTTGGCAAATGTCATATTAAGCTATCATACAGACAAGTATTCTGTTACTCTTTGGGACAGGGAGGACACACCAGGATGTTGGAACATTTATTCTTTGAACACAAGCTCAGAACCTATGGAGTAGGAAGAAAGTACTATGTCCCTCATAACCATGTGACAAGGCAAATCTCACATTTAAGTTTAATAATCCCATTAGAAGCAGTTAACACTGATCCCAAGTGTTCAGCCTGAATCACTCTATCAATGTCTTGGATAGTTAAGATTAAAAGCCAAAGGCATGTGAAATTAAGCAACCCATCCAAGTAAAATTACATATGTTGTACACCTCTCTAGCAAAATCCAAATGGAGATGAAATGGAATTTCAAATGGAACTCATGACATTGTTTGGGTCTCTTCTTAGACAGCATAAGTTATCAGACTTGTAAATAAGTTCTCATTCGTTCACCTGTACTAAAATTTCCTTTAGGGAACGAACTTGTGAAGTAGATGATTATGGGTGTTTATGTTCTTGATATTACATGACAAACTTTTTTTTTCTAGGTGGCTAAGGAAGAAATAGCCACATTCAACAAAGAAGGTATGATAAAGTAACCAAACTAAGAATTAATTTACTTAGACTCACATTTTGTTCACAATGTTGTAGAAATAAAGTAATTTACTCAAATTTTTACACTACAACTCAAACTGCATATTTTAATACTGCAGCATGATTCAAATACATGATACAACATGGTACAAATTTGTAGTGTCAGAAGTGGGTCATGGCAAAAAGCAAATCATGTGGTACTCGATGGTCCAGCTGTATTTTGCTTCTTGCTTACATTCTAACTGCAACCCAGAAATATTCACAAAAAGGACACAAAATATTTTTTCTAATGCAAGACTAATCAACAATAACCAACTATTCCTTATTCCAAACCACGTTTACTCTTACCCAAGTTTCCTTGCTCAATGGTCAAGACTACTTCATCTATCACCAAGGCTCGGAACTCCAGATCCTCTTCACAACACTTGGCTTTGAGGGCCCGTAAGATTTCTTGTTGAGGATAGTCTTCTCTGATACGACGATCTGTTAAAAACCAGATCCTAGGAGCAATAGAGCTACACATCTTGAACGAGTCCCAACAGATGTTAGGTCTCCTTTGAAGCAAATGCCTAGAAAATTAAAAGGAAAGAATTAGCATATATGCATGTACTATGTCCAGAGCTACAATTAATTTCATTACTCCCCTATAGTGGAAGCTCCTGAAAATGAATGGACTTCTACATGCAAAGGCCTAGCCCTGAGTTCTATTTCCAGTTCATGTGACAACCCATACAACAGAAAACTGCTTGGCTTCTTAGTTTAAGGTGCTTATGATTGCTTGTATCTTGTATGACAATCTGTCACACTGGCATGAAATATGACAATGGTGGTCTAATTGCTGGGAGAATATTCTTGCAGAATATGAGAAAATTCCATTGCAAAACTCTCATTGTGGAGAGAAAAAGTGGGATATAAATGAACACAATAATAATAATAATAATCAAGCAAGGGAAATGTATATCTTCAGATACTGAGTAGTGAAGATCACTTCTTTTGCTCACCCCAAACAACCCTGCTATTAAGGTTTAAATAGTGGTAAAATTTAAAGCATATACACTTTTCACTAATGGGGCAAAACCCATGTCCTATTCCTAGTACTCTGGCTATAAATTCTCATTTTTATTTAATGCAAAGGAACCTGAGGGTAAGTTACAGTTTAGCTGACTGCTGGACTGTGCTCCAGTGAAGGAAGTTTCTCAAATGATGCAATCCTAATCACAGACCATCCAGCATTTGCCACAGCTGAGGATGGTAGCAGCTGGGAAGAATCATCCCATGTATATATGTATGTGTGGTAGAACATGGGGAACTGCAGCAAATGCTCACAGAAAAGAGGTACTTGTTGTAAGGAGGGAACCCTGGTGCCTTTATGCATGTAGTACATGACCACATGAATGTACATTTCTATCCTGTGTCTTGGGGAATGTTCTACATATAAACATATTTTCCAAATGCCTATTTGACTGTGAACCTTATAACGTATAGTTTGGCTTGCTCTGTGATCGCCTCCTAATCTGTTTTGAAATCTTTGCTGCAGCTCTACTTGGGCTGCTGAGTTCCATAGCAGTTGTGAAAATGCTGCTATTACAGGGCACTGTTTCAGTTTTACTCATCTTTTGAGGTAACTACTTTTGTTGCACTCCTGAACAAATAAAGATAACAAAGAAAAATCAATTGGGAATAATACCCACAAGTCTACAATAATTTATGTACAGTGTTCCCTCACTTATTGCAGAGGTTAGGTTCCAGGACCTCCCACAATAAGTGAAAAACCGCAATGTAGGGACGTTATATTTATTTTAATATTTACACATTATTTTAGTAGTTATACACTAATTTAAGTCTTTATAAACTTAAAATAAAGTGAAGGAAAGGAAGGAAAGGCCCTTCAAGGCTGGAGGGAGAGAGGGAGGACTTAGGAGGGAAAGTGCCTTGGAGCGGCAAAACCCCACAAAACAGCCAAAATACCATTATGTATATTTTAAATTAATATTTTTGAAATTCGCGAAACGGAGAGTCCGCAATAAGCGAACTGCGAAGTAGCAAGGGAACATTGTATAAAAATAATCGTGAAAATGTTTGCAATGTATTTTGACTTTTTAAAGTTATAGTGTAAGTATATTAACAGGGCTTCAATTTACCACATCTCCTACCCAACTGGGAGGAGTCCATGTCCTTCAGTGAATTTCATCCAGTTCTTACGACCATAGCGGCTATATTGATGAAGCCATCTACCAATTTTGTTATGGTCCCAAGAAAAGTGCCTCCTCAAAATGTTGCATAACTATTCCCCATTCTGATGCTATCACACTATACTTGGAAGGATCACAAGTATTTCAAACCTAGTCTGTTCAAGTTTAAAGCAGTTTTAAATATTCGGGAAGGGTTTTCTGAATGTATACTTATGCTACTATCTGAGAAGCCATTTTGCATCAATTCTATGTACTTATTATAGAAATAGTTTAAAGAAGGATATGGGGACAAACTCAGACTGCCCACCTTACCTATCTATACACAAAACAGAACTGAAAGTATGTATGCAAAAATATGTGAGAGGAAGTCATAGGGAGGAGGGAGCAAGCTTGTTTTCTGCTGCCCTGGAGACTAGGACGCGGAACAATGGCTTCAAACTACAAGAAAGGAGATTCCATCTGAACATTAGGAAGAACTTCCTGACTGTGAGAGCCGTTCAGCAGTGGAACTCTCTGCCCCCTGTGGAGTGTTGTGGAGGATCCTTCTTTGGAAGCTTTTAAACAGAGGCTGGGTGGCCATCTGTTGGGGGTGCTTTGAATGCAATTTTCCTGCTTCTTGGCAGAATGGGGTTGGACGGGATTGCCCATGAGGTCTCTTCCAACTCTGATTCTATGTATGTGTGTGGCTGAGGTGCTCACTTCCACAGGCAGGCTCCCACTTCCACAAACAGCTTTAATCCACAGCACTGAAGAGCCACCAAAAACACTCACTCCAATAATATTTCAGGTTATAGTGAGTGCTATGAACATGTAGCCCAACCCCTGCCAATGTCCTCCCCAAATACCATACTGCCCACCACCCAAGGAACACTTTCATTCGGGGACCATTTCATCCTAATTTTCATGCTTCCTCCACCACAGACATCCCAGTGTTTCTTACTCTATTGGTTTGGAATTTGCATGATCCCACCCACTGCCTCACTCTTAACCCTTTCCTACTCCTTTCAACTATGTGTGCACAACAAAAAGAGCACAACTAATCAGCAAATAAACATACTGGAGGAGGTTGGGGGATTGACTCCACATGATGGAAGTTGTAGTTCACCCTGCATCAAGTCAGAGCATTATGACCCCCACTGACAATGGACCTGGACCACATTTGGCACACAGAACCCCAATGACCAAAGAAAAATACTGGAGAGGTTTGAGGGAGGGGGGTAGTGGAATTCACCTTGATTTATAGGAGTTGTAGGAACTGGGATTTATAGTTCGCCTGCAATCATAGAGGACTCTAAACCCCACCAATGATGGCCCTGGAGCTAACTTGGATTTGATGGGACTAACCCACCATGGTGGGAGCTGTAAATCATTCTGCAGCTGGAGAGCATATTGAACTGCACGATGCTGTTTCTAGAGCAGCCATGGGCAAACTTCAGTCCCCCAGGTGTTTTAGACTTCAAGTCCCACAATTCCTAACAGCTGGTAGGCTGTTAGGAATTGTGGGAGTTGAAGCACAAAACACCTGGAAGGCAGAAGTTTGTCCATGGCTGATCTAGAGCAAACTTGCCTAACATGACAAACTTTAACAATTGATGGGAGTTTCAGCGAGTTAATCTAGCATGATGTGAGTACACCTTGTACACTTTGTACAATAAAAAACACGACTTATTTTAATAACCCGGGCAATGGATACCCAAGCTAGTCCTTAATATAGCGGAGGTAATGACAATAAATCTGGAGAGGAAGGATAAAGAGAAAATAATTGATCAATTTAAGTTTAAGATTAGAAACAAAATTAAGTATTTACAGAAATAATGGCAAGTAGACTGGTGCCAGGAGTCTATTTTTTTGTGATATCTGTTAATTACTCAGAGTTACAAAATTTAATTTTGATAGACTGAGGAAATTCAAGAAAGACGATTGGAATACAAAAAAATTAATCTTTCATGGTTTTGCAGAATAGTCATATTTAAAATGAAAATACTATCTAAATTTAACTTTAAATTTAAATTTAATAAACTGTTAGGTTGATCTTTAAAAATGTTGCAGTAATGGAATAGAAGATTCTCAGGAAATCAGAAATCAAGGGGACTATGAATACCAGAACTAAAAACCTACCATCAGGCACATATAATAAAGCAGGGCTGTCCAACTGGCGGCCCAGGGGCCGTATACGGCCCCCAGCCCCTTCCCTACGGCCCCCTAAGCTTTTTAATAAAAAATAAACATTGAAAAATAAAATAAATAATAATTTTTTAAAAAAAAACCTACTTCCAGGTTCGGAGCAAGTATCGCGAGAATACCCAATCCACACGGGATTTTGCTGTCAACGCGAGATCATGCCGGCGTTGACAGCGAAATCCCATGTGAATTGCGTATTCTCGAGACACTCTTCGGCTACTCTACTACTGGATTGCTGAGGCCCACAGACACGATTAGGACCTTCTTCGACTCAGTCGGTCGTCGCCTCTCTCATCGTCTGGGTACTCCTGGATCCTGCGCGTTTGGAAAAGGTAGGTCGAAGCAGGGGGCTCCTCAGGGGGGCTCCTCATTCCCTCCCCCCATCTCCCCTCATGTATTAAATATAAAATTAAATATATTTAAAGATGAAATAAGGGGAGATGGGATACATTAAAATAAGGGGGGAGGGGAGGATGGAATTAAATATATTTAATATTAAATAAAAATAAGGGGAGAGGGGAGGATGGAATTAAATATATTTAATATTAAATTAAAATAAGGGGAGAGAGCGCCGCGGGAGAGGGCGGAGCCGGGGGCGGAGCCGGGGGCAGGGGCAGACCTTACGACCCCCCCAGGTCATCACTGACCGGAATTCAGGCCCCTGGGCCGGTAGAAGTTGGACAGCCCTGTAATAAAGGAAGTGTTTAGGTTGCTCTGAGAACCTAAATGAATCTGGCGGGAACTGGAAAGAAAATGTTGGCATAGAGATTATGGGGAAATGTTTTTCAGGTCGAAAACAGGCAAAGAAATTAAGAGGTGTAAAAATAACCTGGCTAAAGATGTTATGGAGATATGGGTTAAGTTAAAAAATAAGTTATTTCCAAGGGTTTCTCCCCTAACCCCAATAGTATTGCTGGAAAATTTTCCAGAAGACCTGAGAATTAAATATAAAAATTAGTGGATGTGGAATACTGTTCTTTCCTGGAAGGAATGGATACAAAATTCGATGGGCAAGTTTAATAAATTAGAAGAACAAGGTGCCCTGAATTGGTTTGAGAGGCAACAGCTGTGTAATTGGAAAAAGGACTAAGTAAAAACCCCAGAGGTAGAGCATTGAATAAATATGAGGAATGACTAAGTAAACTTAAAAATCAAGAAATAACGGGGAAAGGTTTAATTGGAAAAATATATAATGGATTAATTGGCGAAGAAATAGGGCTGAAAGCTGTTAGAAAAGGTTTGGGAAGGAGACCTAGGGCCTCTGACAGATTTTGACTGGAAATGGGTTCTGAAGTGGAGAGTGGTTAAGAATTTATCAATAAGATTAAAAGAACATGTGTACAAAGTTATATGGAGACGGTATACCACACCGGTCAAACCACATCAGATGGCTAGCAAGCAAAGCAACCTCTGCTGGAGATGTGGCATGCACAAAGAGACATGTTTTCATTTATGGTGGGAATGCCCCCAAGTGAAGAGTTTTTGGAATGATATATTTATCGAAATAGGTAATATTATAGGACTAAATATTACTCTGGAGGCAGGCATGTAGCTGGGGGGCTTGGGGCTTGAGCCCCCCCCCAAATCCTCAGGATGGTCCGCGATAAGGCCTTACTGGTACATTATTTAAACTGCTATGTGTATTTATATCATGATCTGATCACCATGCTCAGTATATCCCATATGCATGGGGGTATTGGGATAACAATACAAAAGGTTTGCTAGGGTAGACCCTCTCTCACTCAGATTCAGCCCCCCGAATCAAACTCAGCCCCCCCGAATCAAAATCCTGGCTACGGCCCTGTCTGGAGGCTAGGTTAGCATTACTAATGGACGCCACAAAGTTGAATTTAGAAAGGGAAAAGAAAGAATTAGTGATTATTTTACTCACAGTGGCAAGAATTATAATTGCAAGGAATTGGAAAATAGTAACTAATCTTACACTGCAAGCATGGTATAGGGAGGTATGGAACGCAGCCTTAAATGATAAACTATCAATGGAAATGAGGGTATTTAGGGGGCAATCTAACAGATCAGATTTTGATGTATACTGGTCAGTCTTTATTAAATATGCTTTAGAGCAGGGGTGCTCATAAAGTGGCTCACGATAGACTAGTTGATCCCGGGACCTTAGGAGGTTGATCCCAGCTGGATGGGGCGCTTCTGAGGGGACAGAGCCATGCCGCGCCAAGCCCTGCCCCCTCCCCCAGCTTCAGCGCTACCACAGCTTCTCCAGGCTTGAGGAGGGTATGGCCAAGCCAGTAGTGGCTAGCTATGCCACTACTGGCTTGACATACCCTCCTCTAGCCTGGAGAAGCTGTGATAGCACCGTAGCCAGAGCAAGGAGGGGGTGAAGCCAGGCCCCCTCCCCCGGCTACAGCGCTACCACAGCTTCTTCAGCCTTGAGGAGGGTATGCCAAGTCAGTAGTGGCTAGCTATGCCACCACTGGCTTGGCATTACCCTCCTCTAGCCTGTAGAAGCTGTGGAAGCGCTAAAGCCAGAGGGGGGAGTGGCGGAGCCAGGCCACGCTAAGCCCCGCCCCCTCCCCGGCTCCAGCGCTTCCACAGCTTCTGCAGGCTAGAGGGTAATGCCAAGCCAGTAGTGGCTATCTATGCCACCACTTCCTTGGCATTACCCTCCTCTAGCCTGGAGAAGCTGTGGAAGCGCTAAAGTCAGAGGGGGCGGAGCCACGCCCCACCAAACCCCACCCCCTCCCCCTGCTCCACTCTGCTTCTCTCTCAGTAGATCTTTCTGACTTGGTTTTATCATTAGTAGCTCACATGCTGAAAGTGTGGGCACCCCTGCTTTAGAGAGTGAAAATGGAAAACAACGTAACCCTGTTGGTCAGGAATTTTGGATATGACATTTGATTAATGGTTGATTTATAAATATATGGCGAAGGAAAGGATACTTGTTCAGGTCTTGGTGGTGGGCTATGTGTTTGTAAAATGTTCACTGTTTTGTGTTTCGTTTACACTGTAAGTTGTTAATGTAAATAAAATCTTCCAAAAAAACCCCGAAGAAAAATATAGTGCAGGTCCTGGTGTCAAGGAAACCTACCCAAGACGATACAATCCCATAAAAGGATTAAGTACTACACATTCCATCTACCTGTACAGGGATTCCTCCCCAACACTCTCAACAGACCCATCTGGAACTCTTCCAGTATACTCTAGTGTTCATTAAGGCAGCTGTGGGAAGGTATCTCGTACTCCACACCTTATCAGAAAAACATTAATACTTTATAATTATAGACTCTTTCCCTTTTGGCCAAGGTGATTTGAGATGGCGGTTGCTCCCCAACATGTCTTGGGTGACACACACTTCCTTGACCCATTTTAAACTGTCTTCAGAACAGGATATGGAGTTGTGACTACTATGGTTGCCTTAGTGGGTTACCTGCATGTTAACACTGATAGGGATTGTGCACCGGGAAGTGGCGCAGCTGGCTGGCTAAGTGTCAGCTGCATAAGATCTCTCTGACCAGTAGGTCATGAGTTCGAGGCCTGCCTGGGTCAAGGTGGGTGCTCGACCTTAAGTGTATCCTGCTGTCGACCTTTGCAGCCCGAAAGACAGTTCATTTGTCAAGTAGGAGATAAGGGTACTACATTCAGTGGGGAGGCAAATTTTGACTGATTTATGAGGCCATAAAGAATTGGTGATGATTGAGGAAGAACGAGGGACGCTGGAAGGAAAAGGCTGAGAGATGAGTGCGTTAGCTCTCCCTGGTGGTCAGAAGCCTGCCAGAAGTTTGCCTCTGTTCGTCTGTGTTCTTCTATATATGTCTAAATATGTCTATATGTTGAACTGCAGGGATTGTCTGCAAGTATGTGTACTGTAATCCGCTCTGAGTCCTCTTCGGGGTGAGAAGAGCGGAATATAAATAAAGTAAATAAATTTGTTTGTACTTTTAGATCTCTCAGATGTATTCAGGAACAAGAACATCTAAAACCAAGGATGTTACATTCACTTTTCATTTCTGGACCTGCTGGATTGCCTCCTCCCGTATAATCAACTCTGGACACTGAGGCCTTCTGGGGGACGTGAAACAGCAACCACCCAGAACCTAATGGGCAACAGTCGCCCAGCGCACCTTGTCATCAGCTGCACCAAGACTGTGAAATGATACACCAGCTAAACAAGTTGTCCAATTTAAGACACAGTTAATAACCTATCTCTTCTGACAAGTCTACCAAATCCAATAAAATTATGAGTTTTAACTTTACATTTTATGAGTATTGGTGTTTTAATGTTTGTTCTGTGTGTTTTAAATCACATTGTGTTTTATCTGTGTGTGTGACCTGTCTTGTACCAAGCCATGAGGAGGCGTGTCACAAAAAAGATTCTCATCATTTAGCAAATATCCATACTGACTGTCCTAAGACTGCTTTTTTACATTTCTAGTCTGCTTTTTTATTTTCCTCAGAAGTAGAGTAACTCATATCTGGAATTCCAAAATCCAAAACACCATACTTCAAAAACCTGAAAACATTCACATGGGTAGCTGTGATAGTCACATCCATGCTCTCTCATGGTTCAATGTGCACAAACTTTGTTTCATGCACAAAAATGATTTAAAATGCTGTATAAAGTTATCTTTAGGCGAAGGTATATAATTTTGTGTTTATAATTTAGTTCCTCTCCAAGATATCTCATTATGTACATGTGCCATATAAAGGTATTCCAAAATCCAAGGCACTTTTTGTCCCAAGCATTTTGGGTAAGGAATAAACTGAAGTGTAGCCTTAATACCCCAAACCACACCTCACATTACTGCTTACATTACGCTGCCATTTTAAATGTGCGCTCTCTGCTCAATAAAGCAAACACTGGTTCAATATCCTGAAAAATAGATTTTGAAATCACCTGGAAACAAGCAAACATTAAAACGAACAAGACAAACTGAACAATAACTGCATAGTTGTAGGTTTTTTCGGGCTATATGGCCATGTTCCAGAGGCACTCTCTGCTGATGTTTCGCCTGCATCTATGGCACGCATCCGCAGAGGTTATGAAGCAGGCAAAACGTCAGGAGAGAATGCGTTTGGAACATGGCCATATCACCCAAAAAAAACCTACCACGCCGCAGTGATTCCGGCCATGAAAGCCTTGGACAATACAGTAACTGCATGGTCTGTCTACAATTTCTCCCTCCATATCCATGACAGAAAAGCACTGCATCCAGGTGATCTTTGAAAGCATTACATTTCCCTGGCTCTCTTTGCTTTATGTTTGCAAAGGACGCCACAGTCTGGCCAGAAAGGAATCCTTCCCTGCCCACTTGGCCAACTGAAGGAATGCAAAAGAGTCCTCAACCTTTACGTCACTTCCCTGTTGTATTCGTTCCCAGGTCTTGTTTCACCCACTGCCAGGCACGTGACTATGATGTGTCTTTCCCCCCGTCCCCCGTTAAGCAACTCAGGCCACCTCAGGCTGCATTTCTGTGAAAAATCAAAACCGTTCCACATCTAGTAAGTCTCCATCCCTTGTGCCGTGGTAGTCATTGTATGAGTGTATATCTATTTATACCCTTGATCAGGCCTGGACAAACTTCGGCCCTCCAGGTGTTTTGGACTCCAACTCCCACAATTCCTAACAGTCACTCCCCTCTAAAGACTGCATGGCCATGCCTCTTCACTAGATAACTGAGGTGGGGAATGTGTTTTGAGCCTGTGAGTACTAGTACTCTTAACTTACCACACTTGGGAGTTGGGGAAAACAAGGGTGACGGTTTAATTCCTCTGGGAAGAGAGGTCTTTCCGGAACCTGCTTTTTTGCCTCTTTGACCAATCTCTGGGGATGCAATCAGTTTCTCAGTTCCTCAGAAGTGACCTGGCCGCAGAGGCTCCAAAGAAGGGAGGCACAGCATGAATGGCAGGGGTCTTCAGGCACCCCGACTGACCAACGGCCAATAGCTGCTGCCCCGAAGACTACATACAATCAATTGGCCTGGGAGGTTACTGTTCTTTCCAAGGAAGTGAAGAGAAGGCGGGGGCAGTGCCTCAAATACTGGAAATTCAGAGTACTGAAAAGGTATGTTTCTGCTTCTCCGGCACAAAGGCTGCAACGGGCATCACCAACACCTAGGAAAAGGAAATCCAGGTTAAGTTATTGCACTAGAAACCCACCTGGTTTTAAAAATCACATTAAACATCACGTTATTATTATATTATTAGTTATTATTTTATTATTACAACAAAAGCAAAACAAGAGGATGGCGAGCGGCTAAGCCCATCATCTTTGGTAAAAAGCCTGGGGGTCCAATTTGACCTACTGCTATCGATAGAGACTCAGGTCTCCATGGTTAGCAGGTCCGCATTCTTCCATCTCCGACAGGCTAGGCGACTGGCTCCTTATCTATCCAGGAATGACCTAGCTACAGTGATCCAGGCAACGGTCATCTCTCAGCTAGACTATGGTAACGCCCTCTACATCGGCCTTCCCTTGTCGACAACCCGGAAACTAAAGCTGGTGCAAAATGCTGTTGCTCGATTGCTGGTGGGAGCATCGACAAGAGAGCACATTACACCAATTCTACAGCAATTGCACTGGCTACCAGTAGAGTACCGGATTGTCTTCAAGGTGCAGGTTTTGACCTTTAAGGCCTTGTATGGTCTAGGGCAGGGGTGCCCACACTTTTTCAGCATGCGAACTACTTCTATTAAAACCAAGTCTGAAAGATCTACCAGGGCGGAGCAGGGGAAGGGTGGGGCTTCGTGCGGCCTGGCTCCACCCCCTTCCCCTCTGGCTTTAGCATTTCCACAGCTTCTGGAGGCAAGAGGGGGGGAATGCCAAGCCAGTAGTGGCTATCTATGCCACTACTGCCTTGGCAATCCCCCCTCTTCCCTCCAGAAGCTGCGGAAGCGCTAAAGCCGGGGGAGGCGGCGGGGCTTCACGCGGCCTGGCTCCGCCCCCTCAGAAGTGCCCCATCCAGCTGGGATCGACCTCCTTCGGTCCTGGGATCGACCAGTCGATCGCAATCTACCTAATGAGCATCCCTGGTCTAGGGCCAGTGTACCTGAGGGACCGCCTCGCCCCATACGTTCTCCCGAGATCGTTGCGATCAGAAGAACAAAATCTTCTGGTGATCCCATCAATCCGTTCCTGCCGTCTTTCAACAACAAGACAAAGAGCCTTTTCTGTGGTGGCGCCGACTTTATGGAACGAGTTACCAGACGGAACTCGTGCCATCACAGAATTGACCCTCTTCCGGAGGGCCTGCAAGACGTTCCTCTTTAGGCAGGTTTTCAATCTAGGCGCCTCCTGATCATCCTGTCCATACCCTTGCGTTTTTACATATCCAAACTGTTTTTATGTGTATTTTATTGTTTTTTATGTAAACCGCCCGGAGCCTGCAGGGAGGAGCGGTATATAAAAGAGAATGAAGATAAATCTCTATATATAATAAAGCAGAATGTTTGTTTGTATGTGGGTGGGTTTGTTTGTATGTATGTGCCGGTGTTCCGATTCGTTGCCAGTGAGGGAGTATTTGCACAACGCCTCTATTGGCCAGCCAACACGAACATTCCGAGCCTCTAAACTGGCAGAGGAGGATAAGGCAAAGGCCTGAGGCAGTCGCCAACACGAACATTCCGACGCTCTAAAGTGGCAGAGGGGTAAGGAAAAGGCCTGAGGCAGTCAGGCATGGTGGGAGTTTCAGACCAAAACACTTTGCAACCCCTTTGCGACCCCAAACAATGAGATAACAAGACCAAACCTGGCACACAGAACCCTCAAGACCCACTCTACATCCTGGTGCAGTTTGAGGGAGGATGGACCAAGGATGATGGGACTTGCAGTACTTTAACTCACTTGCTTAGAGCACTGTGGCCCACACCATAGAAGGATCAGGACCACACTTGGCACACAGATGCCCACTGGCCCACTTTACATCCTGGTGCAGTTTGAAGGAGGGCAGACCATGAATGATGGGACTTGAAGTACCTTCACTCACTTCACAAGACCGCTGCCAATCTCATCCAATGACTGATCAAGACCAAACTTGGGACACAGAGCCCCCATGACTCATTCTACATCCTGGTGCAGTATCGAGGAGGATGGACCACGGATGATGGGACTTGAAGTGCCTCCACTCACTTTCCAAGAATGCTGTGACCCTCATCCAATAACTGATCAAGACCAAATTTGGCACACAGAACCCCCATGACCCACTCTACATCCTGGTGCAATTTGGAGGAGTATGGACCATGGATTCTGGGACTTGAAGTACCTTCACTCACTTTTTGAGACCACTGCAAGCCACATAAACAACTGATAAGGACCAACCTTGCCACACAATGCCTTTCTCAAATAACCCGGGCAGGGCCGGGTCCCCAAGATAGTATATATATAAATAAGAGTGTATTTAAAGCGTGAGTGCACCCTTGTACAGCCTCCGCTTGACACTGTGGCCACTCCGCAGGGGAAGGCAGCCTCGACTGCGGCTCACATCCTCCTGGTCTCGGTCCTGAGTACGAACACCCACTACGGAAGAAGGCGGCGGAGGGGGGAGAGAGTGAGAGCAGGCCAGCCTCCCTTTCAATTGGAATGGGACTGAGATTGAGGGTACCCCAGCCCCTTGGGTCCAAGGGTCAGCCCAACTGCAAAGCCCCCCCCCCCCCAAGCGCAAGAGAACAGCCATGATGGCTTCGAGGCACATTTGGCTGGCTCCATTGCATCACACACACACACCGCGAAAACCCAGACAACGTGGAGGCGAAGGCAGGGCTTTGTTTTCAGGCCACGCGTGGCAGAAAGAGAGGGCTCCCTCGAAGCACACCAGCAGCAGCAGCAGCTTCCCACGCGGCGTCTTTTCCCTGCGCGTCGTTTCCACCAGCAGAGGAGGCGCCCAGACAAAGAGTCCGGGGAGGAAGGAAGGAAGGAAGGAAGGAAGGAGGAAGGAAGGAAGAAGGAAGGAAGAAAGGAAGGAGGAAGGAAGGAGGAAGGAAGGAGGAGGAAGGAAGGAAGGAAGGAAAGAAGGGAGGAAGGAAGGAAGGAAGGAAGGGAGGAAGGAAGGAAGAAGGAAGGAAAGAAGGAAAGAAGGAAGGAAGGAAGGAGGAAGGAAGGAAGAAAGGAAGGAAGGAAGAAGGAAGGAAGGAAGGAAGGAAGGAAAGAAGAAGGAAGGAAGGAAGGAAAGGAAGGAGGAAGGACGGAAGGAGGAGGAAGGAAGGAAGAAGGAAAGAAGGAAGGAAGGAAGGAGGAAAGAAGGAAGGAAGGAGGAAGTAAGGAAGAAGGAAGGAAGAAAGGAAAGGAAGGAAGGAAGGACGGAAGGAGGAAAGAAGGAAGGAAGAAGGAAAGAAGGAAGGAAGGAGGAAGTAAGGAAGGAGGAAGGGAGGAAGGAAGGAAGGAGGAAGGAAGGAAGAAGGAAAGAAGGAAGGAAGGAGGGAGGAGGGAGGGAGGGAGGAAGGAGGAAGGAAGGAGGAAGGAAGAAAGGAAGAAGGAAGGAAGGAAGAAGGAAGGAGGAAGGAAGGGGCACGTGCAGGGATGGGGGAAGTGGAAGGAAGGAAAGGAAGGGGAGTGGGGAATGCCCCCCCCCCCCAGAGAGGCGCGTCACGAACCTGTCGGCTCTTCTCTTCCCGGGCCCTCTTCCTTCCTTCCTTCCTTCCTTCCTTCCACGCCGGAGGGAGGGACCTGCCTTCGCCGAGGAGGGACGTTGACCAAGCGACGATGCCCACAGGGGGGGGGGGTGGTCGTGAGGGAAGGCCGCGCCGGCGAAGGACAATGGGGGCGATCGAGCGAGGGAGGGGGCTGCTGCTGGAGGAGCCCGGGAAATGCCCGCGAGGCTGAGCAAGAGCCCCCCCCAGTCCAGTGGGGCGGACTCCGCCTCCAGGCGCGGCCCCGAGGGCTGAACAGGGCCCCGGGGACGGGGGGGGAGGGAGAGGGGCGCCTCCTCGCCGCCGCCCGCGCTCCGGGGACAGGCAGCCTCGAGGCTCTTCCGCAGGGCGAGCCTCCCCCCCCTTCACCTTTCGCGACGCCGCGGAAACCGCCACCGACTCCCGGAGTGGCCGGAGAAGATGGACGGGAAGGAAAGGGAGGGAGGGAGAGAAAGCGAGCGAGCGAGCGAGGAATCGGAAGGCGCGGTGAGGCGGCGGGAGCGCGCTCTGGGAGGATGGGAGGAAGGAAAGAGGGAGGGAGGGGCGGGCGTGCGCGCGCACCCAGCTCGTGAGGGGCCGGTGGTGGGGGGAGGCTGAGGAGAAAAAAGGAGGATCCCGCGCGCACTCCAGGAGGAAGACCCCTCCCTTCACTCCCCCCCCCCTCCTCTCTCCCTCCAGCCAATCCCAGCCAAGCAGCGGAGGGAGCGCGCGGGCGCCTCGCGCTTCTACGCCCCGCCCTCTCTCCCTCTCTCCCCTCGAGGGCCCCCTCCTCACGGAGCGGGAAATGGGGGGGGGAGAAGGCGCGCGCCTGCCCGCCTGCCTTTGCCTCAAAGGGCGAAAGGGAAGCGAACGCCGCGAGCCGCCCAGCAACCGTCGCCTGCCTGCCTCGGCGGGGCTGGCTGAGGGAGGCGAGGCTGCTCTCCTCCTCCTTCTTTCCTCCTCTATAGGATGCGAGGAAGCGGGCGTTGAGGCGACCCCCCCCCAAGGCATAGGGCGCCTCTCCAACCGCCTCCAGGGTGGGGGGGGGGAGGGCTCGGTGGTTGCCCCCCTCCGCGGCTGCGCCAGGGCTTTCCAATTTGGGCCAAAGGGATCGAGATTATACACATCTGCACACGCTTTTTTTTCCCTTCACCAAGTCTTACGTTGGCACGTAGACGGTGGGGGGAGTGTTGGGGGGGGGGCTGACTTCAAGAAGCCCCGTTTTGCTCCATTTGGCCACACTTTCAGGGTTGGAAAAGGGTTGCGCCCCTAATGGATCTTAATGGAGGCAAATTAAGCGGCTGCCTCAGGGCGCCACATGGTCTAGGGGCGCAACCGGCCGCGGCCGCAATTGCTGCGGGCCGGCGTGCGGGTGCGACTCCAGGTGGATGGTGACGCAAAACGCACTCCACAAGGCCTCCAGCTGCAAAACGTACTCCTTTTCGGCCTCCTGGAGTGCGTTTTGCGTCACCATCCACTTGGTGTCGCGCCAGCGCGAATGGCACGTGCGCCGAACTAGCTGGCCCTGCGCATGCACATACCGGTGAGCATGCACGAAGGTGGCCCTGCGCATGCACAGAACTAGCTGGCTCCGCGCATGCACATACCGGTGAGCATGCACGAAGGTGGCCCTGCTCATGCACAGAACTAGCTGGCCCTGCGCATGCACATACCGGTGAGCATGCACGAAGGTGGCCCTGCTCATGCACAGAACTACCTGGCCCTGCGCATGCACATACCGGTGATCATGCACGAAGGTGGCCCTGCTCATGCACAGAACTAGCTGGCCCTGCGCATGCACATACCGGTGAGCATGCACGAAGGTGGCCCTGCGCATGCACAGAACTAGCTGGCCCTGCGCATGCAAATACAGGTGAGCATGCACGAAGGTGGCCCTGCTCATGCACAGAACTAGCTGGCCCTGCGCATGCACAGAACTAGCTGGCCCTGCGCATGCACAGAACTAGCTGGCCCTGCGCATGCACAGAACTAGCTGGCCCTGCGCATGCACAGAACTAGCTGGCCCTGCGCATGCACATACCGGTGAGCATGCACGAAGGTGGCCCTGCTCATGCACAGAACTAGCTGGCCCTGCGCATGCACATACCGGTGAGCATGCACGAAGGTGGCCCTGCTCATGCACAGAACTAGCTGGCCCTGCGCATGCACATACCGGTGAGCATGCATGAAGGTGGCCCTGCTCATGCACAGAACAAGCTGGCCCTGCGCATGCACATACCGGTGAGCATGCACGAAGGTGGCCCTGCGCATGCACATACCGGTGAGCATGCACGAAGGTGGCCCTGCTCATGCACAGAACTAGCTGGCCCTGCGCATGCACATACCGGTGAGCATGCACGAAGGTGGCCCTGCGCATGCACAGAACTAGCTGGCCCTGCGCATGCGCACACCGGCGCACATGCGCATGGAGAGTGAGGGGGCGCCTAAAGGTTTGTGTACCATTTGTAATTACCTTCCGTCCTGCTCTGCAACCACCACACTCTGCTTCTTCGCCTCTCACTCCCCAAGGAGGAGGGCGCCAGAAAGAAGAAGCACGATTCCACCACCACCCCCGTCTTAGGATACAACCAGCAAAAGTGCCAAGTGGTTCTCAGGTAGATGGACAAGTGAAGTGGGCTCATGGGCAAGGCCGTAAGGCACAGCGACCCCACTACTTTCCACTCCTGTTATCTCTTTTAATCACATCAGTCTTTCTCAACCAGTGTGCCGTGGCACACTAGTGTGCCGTGACGGACCTCCTGCTGTGCCGCGAGAAAAGCTCTCTGCCCCCCTTCCTCCCCCCTCCTGCCAAACTCCTGCTGCTTGGGGGAGGAGGAAGGGCCGGGCAGTGGCGAAGAAAAAGAAGAAGGGACCGGGGCGCCACCTCCTTCGGCCGTTTCCCCAGCCAGCCTCCAATCCGCCATGACTCCCACCATGACTTTCGCCCCTCGCTCGCTGAAGCCGCGTGGAGGAGGAGCCCCGCCCACTGAAGCCCGTCCACCGCTCATGCTCCTCCTCTGTAGGAGAACTGAAGTTGGGGGAAGGGGCGGGGCATGGCACGGCCTGTAGGAGAGCTGAAGCTGGGGGAGGGAGCGGGGCATGGCGCGGCCTGGCTCTGCCCCCTCCCCCGGCTTCGGCACTCCCAGCAGCTGCTCCAGCCTTGAGGGGGCAGTGCCAAGCCAGCATTGTGCTGGCTCTGGCACCGCTGTTTGGCACTGCCCCTCAAGGCTGGAGCAGCTGCTGGGAGAGGTGAAGCCGGTGGTAGCAGCTGCTGGGAGAGGTGAAGCTGGGGGTAGCCTGGCTCCGCCCCCTCCCCAGCTTCGGCACTCCCAGCAGCTGCTCCCAGCAGGCCACCAACCCCCAGCCGTTCTTTACTGTGTTAGAGTGTCATTTGTGTCATTTTGGTTGGTGGTGTGCCCCCGGATTTTTTTAATGTTAAAAGTGTGCCGCAGCTCAAAAAAGGTTGGGAAACACTGAATCACATCACTCATCATGCTCACAGGCAATCATCCCTTGTGGCCAAGTAGGATCACCTTCCAAAGGTCCGGGCTGGAGGGGCCCGGAAGTGACCGTAGAGGAGACCACCTCTTCTGGATGATCCCCGTGGCTTGGCTTGAGGGGCCTCCCTCCCTCTTGACACCTTTATTTATTTATTTCAGGATACTTCTCAAACCTCCCCCCTCCCCCCAGGGAACTCAGAGCAGCTTACAGCAAACTGGAAATACAACAAACTACATTACTGCCATAGCACAATATCAGCACTATAACAGTGTTTCTCAACCTTCTCGCGAGATGGTTTCAGAGGGATCGCCAAAGGCCATCAGAAAACATATATTTCTGATGGTCTTAGGAAACCCTTTGGCAGGGAAGGTTGAAGATCTCTCTGCTTGTCCTTCTCTTTCTTTTTAGGAAACAAGACTGCGAATTCCCCCACCTAAAGCTCTCCTTTGCTGTGATTGGCAGGCCTCCCAGCCAAGGGGAGGGTTGTTTCTGATCCTCAAGCAGGGAGGGGAGAGCAGGCGTGCTTGGCACATGGCAGCATGATGCGCATATGTGGGTGAGGGAGAGCGTGAGAGATGGGATGGAGGCTCACACCAGCTAGTCCCTTCAAGGCATGAGGGTTCTGTATAGGAAGTTTGACCCAATTCTATCTTTGGTGGGGTGCAAGAGGCTCTTTGATTGCAGGTGAACTATAAATTCCAGCAACTACAACTCCCAAATTTCCCCCAAACTCCACCAGTGTTCACATTTGGGTATATTGAGGATTTCTGTCAAGTGTGGTCCAGATCCATCCTTGTTGAGTCTATAGTGCTCTCTGGATGTAGGTGAACTACAACTCCCAAACTCAAGGTCAATGCCCACCAAACCCTTCCAGTATTTGCTGTTGGTCATAGGAATTTTGAGTGCCAAGTTTGTTTCAATTCCATTGTTGGTGAGTTAGAATGCTCTTTGTAGGTGAACTATAAATCCCAGCACCTACAACTTCCAAATGACAAAATCAACCCCCCCAACATACACAAAATACAGTTATGAAGTAGTACTGAAAATAATGTTATGGTTAGGGGTCACCACAACATGAAGAACTGTATTAAGGGGTCGCAGCATTAGGAAGGTTGAGAAACACTGCACTATAACATATCGCAATACCATTAGCAATATTGCATGTAATACAAATATACAATTATTGCATCATACTATAATAATATCACATTATCATTGGTATATTGTGTCACATTACAATATTATCAATATTAAATGTATATACGATATACTCATACTATATTATATTATATCATACTACATTATATTATTATAATATATTGACATTACAATATAACATAACATAGTATTAATTGTATTACAATTATATTATAAAATAATAAAAATTATTTAAATAAAATATTTTTTTTATAAAATTGTCTACCAAATATTTCTGCTACTCCAATAAACTCAAATAACATAAAATAAAAATCAAGATGACGAGCTGTGGCAGGAACCAAGATGGAGGTCGTCCAAGATGGAGGTCATCTTTTTCAGGGAAGAAGGGAGGGTCAGGGCTTCCCAGTTCTCTGTGTTTACTCCACATTTTTAAGGTTACTTTTCAGCCTGTCTTTAAATCTCTTTTGCTGTCCACCAACATCCTGCTTTCCATTCTTGAGCTGAGGGTAAAGGAACTGCTTTGAAAGACAGTGATGGGGCATTTGGACAATGTAGCCGATCCATTGAAATTGATGGCAGAGCATCATCTCTTCAATGCAGGTGGTCTTTGCTTCATCCAGAACACTGGCGTTTGACTGCCTATCTTCTTCCCAAGAGATTTGCAGGATTTTTCAAAGGATCATTTGAATCGTTCCAGAAGTAGAGAGTACAATGTTTCTCAGGCGTACAATAGAGTTGGGAGGACAATCTATGAGGGTTGGAACTTTAATAGTGGCAACACTGCTGTAAAGGCGCCACGCAATGAAATTAAAGAATACCACACATTAGTTACATACCTACCTTACCTCTGAGCAAAAAGACTTGCCCTCCCTACGTCACACACATGCGGGGTGATGCGAAGAACTGAACCTCGTATTTGCGATCTAAAGTAAGTGTCACGATGTTTCCGAGACAAGAACAACTGAGTTGGATAAAGAGTGTGCCAGAGGTCATACAGCATGACTGTCATAAAGGTTTTCAAGAGGCTTGCAGGAAATCTGCATTGCCTTACAGAACAGTGGCAAGGTGGGTCAAAGCCTTCAACAAAGGACGCCAAAATGTGGCAGACATGCATCGGCCAGGTCGTCCTAGTGTCAGCAAAGCAGAAGTGATGCTGTTGCCGCATTCATAAACAGTGATCAACGCCGTACGATTCGTGAGCTGGCCTGAAACACTGGATTTATGCATACGACTGTGCTCCACATTCTAATGGAATGCCTGGGCATGAGAAAAGTTGCTTTACAACATTTGACGGAAATGCAGAAATGGCTATGATACAATGCTGCTCGTACCCACTTGGAGCGCTATGAGCGCGAAGGAGAGGCTTACTTACGCTATATCATTACGTTGGATGAGACTTGGGCCAGATCATAACAGCCAGAACTGAAATGCCAATCGAACGAATGGCGTCCTTACAAGTCACCACAAAGTTCGAAATTTCATCAGAACCCCAGCAATGTGAAAGTTCTGGTGATTTTCGTGTACAACTAATGGTGTCATCCTAATGCATACCGTTCCACTACACCAGAACATCAATGCACTGCTCAATTTTGGAATACCATCTCAGACCAGCTTTGAGGGGAAAAATGATGACACTTTCTGCAGAACGCCCCTATCATTTTGCATGACAATTCTCAGCCACATCCAGCGCAAGCTGTGGCTGATTTGCTCGATTGATGGGGCTAGGAAGTGCTGTACCATCCACCATACTCCCCAGACTTGAACCCTTGTGACTTTGACTTAATTCCTAAGATGAAGGAACCACTTCGTGGCAATCGCTTCAGAACTGTTCCAGAGATTCTTGCAGCAGTAGACTGCTCCATTCGAACTATCAACAGAACAGGCGCTGCAACAGGTGTCCTTCGACTTCCACATCATTGGAAACGGGTTGGACACAATGCTGGTGACTATATTGAAGGACAGTAAAATTTGGTGGCATGTATCAACTTTGTATTATATGTAAATAAATAGTTGCCACTATTAAAGTTCCAACCCTCGAATATAAATAAAAATGTAATGTTCTTTTGTGGGATGAACATAACTCAAAAACCACTGGACAAATCGACACCAAATTTGGACACAATACACCTATCAGGCCAACAAGTGACCATCACTCATAAAAACACAGCAGAAAAGACTTTAAAAATCCAAAAAATTACAACACATGCATAAAACCATATATATACACACACACACATACACACACCTAAACACGCAAACACACATATACACAGACTTGGCCACAGCAACGCGTGGCAAGTGATGGGTAGCTTTATAAACAAACATCTTGATATCCCTAGGGATGTCCTGATGGTAAAACTCTGCTTCATTTTTAAAAAGAGCTCAGATGGTGTGCTTCGGTGTTGATGTTAACATTTGTGGATCGGTGGCTGGCTAGGTAGCGAAAATCATAGAATCATAGAGTTGGAAGAGACTTCATGGGCCTTCCAGTCCAACCCCCTGCCAAGCAGCAAAATTTCATTCAAAGCACCCTGACAAATGGTCAGCATTTCCTAGTATTACACTTTTAAGCTAGAATCATAGCTATGAAGATGGAAAATAAAGTTGGGGCAATAACACTTTGGAAACCATTGTTGTACAAGAGTGCTGTCAACTTGGAGGAGCCACGGGATGTTAACAAATTTATCAGAGTATCTAATTTTCAAGAGGAGGAGCCATAGAGCATTATGATTCACACACCTCCCATAACGTCTTGCTGGGCTGGTTCTGTGGGCTGGGAGGCAGTAGTCTTGCTTCTCCTCTCAGGTCATCTTCAGGAGAGGGAATGAGCTCTGCGTCACCTAGACAGTGTCATTTATCGCTCCTACTCTTTAACATTAACTGTGACCTCATCACGCTAGAGAATCTACTTTAAATTCGGTTTCTGCTTCCTGCAGAATTCTGGGGTTTGTACTTTAGTGAGGCTGTTAAAAGCTCCTCCCTAAATTACAAGCCCCAGAATTCAGCAACTGGATTTAAAGTGGATTAATTCTCTAGTGTGATGAAGTAGTTAGGGAAGAACCCAAAGGTTTCTTCTTTGGAATGAGTACAAAGTTTTAAAGTTAGTCTTGAGTTTCTCAAATGCCATTGTATGAATATATGTAGGTAAAATAGTATACAAAATAGAACACTAACTCCTGTGTGCATAACATATAGACACTCAACAACACTCAGATCCAAAATCTATTTTTGCTGTTTTTGGATACTGTCCTCATGAATGGGGCTTTATATTTTAAAAGGCAACTGTTTTGTCTTTAGCACCGTGACAGACTGTTTCTATGAAATACGGCATATATTTCCATTTCCCTTAACTTTTAGTCTTTTTAAAAGCTAGTGCAAATGTTTAGCAGGCAAATTGACCTGCTGATGAAGCCAAATGTAAGCCATGTGTTTTATTACTATGTTTTAAAATGCTTTCATTATTATTTTGTTTTTTGGTGGTGACAGTCACTAACAGTGCTGTGTTCTACGTATATTAAATTGTATGTTTGCTTATCAAAATCAAATCCCAGAAAATCTCAGAGAAGTACTAATAATACAATTTCTATAGTACTCTGTCTTATTTCTTGGAGATATTCTGTTTTCCTCACAGATGGGGACATCCCCAATTGGTCCTTCATCCTTGAGAGTAAACAGTACGGACACTTCTGTAAGATGAGAACTATCTACCGTACTCCAAGATGGCAAGTCAGAATAAAAAGATTTACAACAAAAATAACTAGAATCAGGCAAATCACAAAACCAACAAGCCAAACAACTGCATGGGGATTTCAAGTGATGCAAGCCACCAGAGAATGAAGGTGAGGTGTTCAGTAAAAAAGACAGGTGGTGGTGCTGGATCTATCCACATCAAAAATTACACCATCTTTGCCATCTTTTTTGGAACCCCCAGTGCTGACTGCTGACCAAAAGTTCGGCCATTCAAATCCTGGGGGCTCCTGTCTGTCACCTCCAGCTTCTCACGCAGGGACATAGGAGAAGCCTCCCATAGGATGGTAAAACATCCAGGTGTCCCCTGGGTGATATCTTTGCAGACAGCTAATTCTCTCACACCAGAAGTGACTTGCAGTTTCTCAAGTGGCTCCTGACACACACAAAAAATTCCTTGGTTTGATTTCCTTGTTAAATGAAGGGAGTGAGGCCCGATAGAAAAAAGTAGTTCCTGTTGTTCTAAAAATAAAACACGACTTTCCCCTCCAAACCCCCACGTTGTGATAAAAACTATACTCTGTCTCAAGTTGACAGATGGATTGGAACATTGTAATTAGTCCTCATCTTACCAAATAGAGGATATTTTCAGCTCCAGCCAGAACCTAACATAAGGTATTTCCAGAGGGCTCCTCACACTACCAATTAATGTGGACTATGCCAACAGACAAAAATTCCTTTGTTAGAATTTCTATTGGAAACAAGGTATTATGATTTTTTATTTTATTCTACTGTTATATATATAGAGAGAGAGAGAGTTAAATTTTTTGTATGTGTGAATGTGCACTTGCAGTTGCACTTTGTGCATTGCTTGTAGTTGTTTAGAGCAACCTGGAAGGAGGGGGAAGTTGCAGGGTTGAGGTGGTGTTCTCAGCTTCCCGCCATCTTGGGATCCTTCCTCTCTTGTGTATGTTATTTTATCTGCTTAATTGTGCTAATTTTATATATGTATATTTTATATATGTATTAAAATTATTTTTATTTAAATAAATATTTTTATTTAATATTTTATAATATAATGTAGTATAATATAATATAGTATAATGGGATGATATAATAGTGTATATGCATATAATATGGATAATGTAATGTAATACAATATAATACTACTAATAATAAATTATCTATTCTATAAATGGGTTCACATCATGTGATGTATACCTCAAACAAAGAAACCATACAACGCAGAAAAACAATACTTGCCAACAGAAATAGGCCTCAAGCAAGGTACGTTTGTAGCAAAGAAACTTTCCCCCAAAACCTAAAAGGCCCCCAAAACAACACTCACCCAGCCTCTACATTATGAACAACATGATTGGCTGCCAATAAGGGCGGATCTGCATAACTGCTGTAACTATAGCAACGCTGGCAAGAGCCATCCAAGGCTAGGATAGAATGCTGAGAGATTTCAGTTGGTGTTTGAGGGTTAAACTGCCAAAACCAAACTCTGAGGGAGCAATTCTCCAGCAAATTCCTACCCACACAACACAACACAACTTCCAATCACAACCCATCCCACCAACCTTACGGGACCCCGTACACACAACACCTACAAACACCACAAACTAAAACCATTCCTTCCACACAGACATAAACTGACCCAAAAGACAAGCCATGCCTTATAAAAATAACAGCATCGGACGACACACTCACAACGCTACATACATCAAACAAAAAAGGGCAGAACAAATGCCAGAACAGAAACACACTGCGCAGCAGAGACACAGACAACAGGTCACTGCACGACGCACAGCTGAGAACCAAATTCAAAGAACTGCACGACAAGAAGAAGCGCGCAGCCAGGAACAACACAGACGCAGAAATGCAACACAACAGCAGCGCGCAAGGAGTGCAGAAACACGACGTCACAACACAGAAAACTTCAAAAACACCACAACCAATTCCACTGCCTAGCCTTCAGATACAACGCTGCAGAAGACTACAGCATAGTGCCAGAGGCTGACATTGGCACCCTAACGCACATCTGCACACACTGCAAAGCCCTGAAATACCCAGCAGAAACAACAGGAATGTGCTGCCTAGCAGTTAAAGTCGCTCTACCACCACTTGCCACTCCTCCACAACCACTACAGACTTTGCTGAGTGGACACACTCCAGAATCAAAACACTTCCTCCGCTATATAAGACAATACAACTCATGCTTCCAGATGACATCATTTGGAGCACACATAGAAAGTGAGCAATTCATGCCTACATGACCCCACCAAGACCGTAAGTAACATCATTTCCAACCCTTACATACTCGCATCTCTAAATAGGGCACAGCAACATAATTGTATATTTACGTTACATGTACTATTACTAAAAATATTGCAATATAATTTGTTATAATACAATGTGATATGTAATTGTACTGTGACAATGACATAGTATGTTGTATTTGATATAGTATAATATAGTATGGTATAATATATTGTGTATACATATAATATTGATAATGTTGTAATGTAATGCAATATATTACTAATAATAATAATATACTATAACTATATATTGTGTGTTACATGCAATATTACTAATAATATTGTGATATAATTGTTATAGTTCCATGTGGGTTGACACTTTTTGATATAATAAGGGACAGGTACCTAAAAATAGGGAATTTTTCACAAAAATAAGGGACACTTCATAAAAACTTGAAAATCAATTGATGATTTTCAAGTTTTTATTAAGTGTCCCTTATTTTTGTGAAAAATTCCCTATTTTTAGGTACCTGTCCCTTATTCATGTGGCAACCCTAGTTCAATGTGATATTGTTATAGTACAATGTGATATGTAATATTGATGTGCTGTGGAAATAATTATAGTTCATTGCATTTGCATTTTGCTTGTGAGCCTTCGGGGTTCAGAAGGGCAGCATATAAATATGGTGAAATAAAAAAATAAAATAAAATGGTTAAGTAATGTCTGTACAACACAAACTGCTTCTTTTCCAAAAACAAAAATCATGGAAACTTGCGGATATTTTTCAGATTTGCATCTACATTATGGAGTTGTATAGTAGTAACCATTGCTTGAGGTGTTTCTGTTCTTATTGTTTAATTTAATTATTGCATTTTGTTTTGTTTTTTTAACGTTTTGGATGTGTGAAGAAACTTTTTCCCAAACATTGTAATCCAAGATTTCCTGAATAGTGATTTCAATCATTGCAGTTAAGATAAAGAAGGAAGACAGTATCAACTGAGAATCCACTGAATCATTGCTTCCTATTTTTTATTAAAAAAGGATATGGACTCTATATATTTGTAATTGTTGGTCAACGATTTATTGTGAAGCATTTGTGTCAGCTATTGAATTGACTATTTGAATAACTTGACACTTCAATTTCTAAAACTGGATGTTTAAAGAATAAATATGGAAAACAAAAGGCAGAGTGTGATGAAGTTGTGTTATTTTGTCGCAAGATAAATGTATAGTTTGTTATTGCTTATCTGCCTATACGTTTGATGGTAAAATGTTTAACAAGCCACAGAGGGTTGGCAGGGAATGTTGGAGCAGCAGGCCCCTGTGAAGGCTGTTGCCGTGGAGGCGGAAGTTAGAGCTGCACCTGTTTTAGAACTTTCAGATTTTTAAAATAAGTCAGTTGGTTTTGTCGGTTGGTGGGAGGGAAGCTGTCTTTCGGAGCTTTTAGAAAGCAGATCAGTTAGAGGTTTGAGAAACCCAGGTGAAAGACAGACTTTGTCCAAGTTAGAGTAGAAAACTAACTTAATAGATAGGTAAAGTCTACTGTTGGCTATTTACCTGCTGGAGCAGTTAATTATTAGGACTGCTTGGTTTTGTGTTAGGAAGTACAGTGGAGACTGTACCCTAGTGTTCAAACGTTGTAACCACAAGATTTGTACCTCTTAGGAGACTTGTTTGCAACCAACTAAGCTCTGAACTCTGTTATAAAATAAACTGTTGAACATCTTTGTTACAACACCTCTCAATGTTGTTCTTTTTAAAACACAAGCCTTAAAAGAACAAACCCTCACATCGGTGGCTGTTCTAATACAATTGGTGGCAGCAAATATATTAACTGGTGGCAGTTTGAACATCTGTAGGTGGGGCTCAAAGGGAAAATACCCACCCTACCACAGTGGGAAGAAAGCCTTACTGCCCAGAGTTATAAAAGGGTTCGTTCCTTACATGTTAGTGGCAGTGGTAAGATTTGCAAAGTAGACCTGACCTGCCACGGTTAACATAAGGAGCCTGGAAGCCTTCTTTATATACTTCGTTACATTATTTGGTGGCAGGGTATTTACTGTAAGGGTCAAGGGGTCCAAGCCCCAACATATTTGGCAGCATGGTAGGATAGCCTGCCCTGCCACACCGAAAAAGGAACGGTCAGTGGTGACTGAACAACGGGCCAACCCTGATCCCTTACAGTTTCTTAGATGAATACATGTCATTACTCATATGAGAATGTGGATGTGCCTAAGGCAGCTGACATTCTTGGCTGACCCTCACTGGGAGAAAAATAAGGATTTCATAACTGTTTCACAGTATGATAAAATGTGGCAAGTTGTATAGAGTTAATTGGTTTTTTCTTCTTCAACAAAACCCAACTTTTCCCTAAAGGTACACAGAATCTGCTCTTTATTTTTCTCCATGAAATTAGCAATTGTGTAACAACTTACCTCTGATTTGCTAGTTGTAAGGTAAATATTGGGTCACTTCCTGACGCCACTATATCAAAATATGATCACCCTTAATAGTGCCTCTTTCCTCCTGGCCGCATCTAATTTTGTTTCACATCTTTACCAAAAACACCCTTATCAGCACTTGAAAACATCAATTTTGTTGTAACATTCAGGTGATTATTCCATAACTTATATTCCTGTAAATATTTAGATCCTAACTAATTCTTCTGTACACAAGTCTGAGCCTCATAACTTATGATTATCTTTCAATTATTTGCTACAAATATATGGTTTTATACTCTAATATATAATTTTTACAAACTGACATCTTACAAAACAGTTGGATGGGCTTCTATGATCCCAGTTGTTGTCCAATAATTTGAATTCAGCAGGTTAGAGAATTATTCTCTACAGACATAGAACTCCATATAAACATGTTGAGTGGCAGTTTACCTGAGGAAAATCACCCTCACCTGGAACTGTGCCTTTAGGTTTCCAAATGTGAATCTGCGTTTCCTATAAACATTTGGCACTGCATGAGATAACAGTGGTTGAGGAGACAATTTGAAGTATAGAAAAGACAGACAAAGGTTTAATTAAGCACGCTGTCTTTCTCTCCTTCCCCCTCTTGGGTGAAGCAGCTATTTGGTCCAAATATTATGCCATTTGTATTTTTTTCCAGCCTGAAAAATCATTTTCTGTGCAAAAACTAATTCCAGCTACAACGTCTAATGTAGCATTATCCCATTATGTGATTATTTCCTTTAAAAATCTACTAGCCGAGGACCCGGTGGTGCCCGGGTTATTTGAGGAAGGCATTGTGTGCCAAGGTTGGTTCCTATTAGATGTTTATGTGGCTTGCAGTGGTCTCAGGAATTTAGTGAAGGTACTGCGAGTCCCGGGGGCCTAGTCAGAAAAATCAAGTTAAGGAAGCCTAACAATATCCCATGAGCTGAGGCCTAGTCAGGAAAATCAAGTTAAGGAAGCCTTTCTGTCAATTTTGGGGCTGGTTTGTTTTATAGGGGCTTTAGTGTTGTTTGGGAAGTGAATGACGTGAAGGTACTGCAAATCCCATCATTCGTGGCCCCTCCTGCCCTAAACCACACCAGGTAGTGAAGTGGGCCATTGGTCGCCTGTTTGCCAAGTTTGGTCCTGATCTGTCAGTGCTGTGGGCCTCAATGGCTGACTGCCTGAGGCCTTTCCCTTACCCTCTGAGTCACTTTAGAATGTTTGAATGTGGTTGGCCATTTGGAGACAGTTATGCAAATTCCATTTCAGTGGTAACCAATCCCCTCTGTCTGGGGCCGTAGAATGTTGGAGTTCTGAGGCTGGCCAGTTAGAGCCCGTTATGCAAATAATCCCACAATGGCAGCCAATCGAAACGCTGGCACATATTCCTCCCGTTGCTCGCTCGCCGAAAACAGTGACTTTTGTTATATGTAATAGATAGGTATTGCTCTCAAACAACGAAAGAGTTTTCAACAAACGAGAGATTTTAAGATAGGTTTAAAGCTGCTCTAAAGAAATGTGGAATAAATGCAGAGAAATGGGAATCTCTGGCCCACAAGCATTGGAACTGTTATCAATACTGCTATGGATTTTGGGGAGGCACAAATAGTGGGCGAAAGGGAGAAACATGCAAAGACGAAGGCACGTCAAGCAGACCCTTGTCAGGACCACCTTCCATCTGGAAATGAGCATACTCATTGCGAAAGACCATGTGGATCCAGAATAGGTCTCTATAGTCACTTACGAACTCACTGCCAATACTCTACCCTAGGAAGACAATCATGCTTGGCCAAAAGTGATCACAAGTGATCACTTGCTCTCATCTTCATATGAAAAGACAACATGTGAAAACCAAAACATTGGGAAATAATTTGTAATATGGTAATAGAAAGTGACCTCTGCTACTTCTTTGTCTCTGACGTTATTTGACCCCGTAAGGGGTGTGTGTGTGTGACCTTGACGTGGGAGCAATTTACAATGCACAATTCCTCCCATGAGTTCTGAGCTGGCGGATTTCATGAGATTGCTGTATGCTATCAATGGTCTTACACTTAAACGAGCCTGGGTTAAGGTGATTGCTGCCCCAGAGCTAATCCAAAGATAGGTTTGGCTGTTGTGCATGCCTTCAAGCTCCCATTTTGGAGGGCCAGCTTTGTGCTATTGTTGGGTAAAGATAAGCTTTTTTGAAGCCAAAGACAGCCACTTTCTGGCTGATGAAGGAGGTGGGTTGAGCATTCCCCTTATTGCCCCAGCCTGTATGAACAAAACCAGCGTTGCAAAACAAGTTGCAATCCCACTGCACGTAATCTTCACCGATTAGGAAATGGGGCGAAGGTGGGTGGTAAGTGCTTCTAACTACTGAGTAACCTTCCTGGTTGATCAACCCAATTCCAAGTAAAGTTTTGTTTACTAGGTGACAATTTTCTCCAGGTGACCCAAGCTGTTGCTAAGTTTCTCTTTGTGGTAATCACGAGAAGACAACTTCCTGTATTAGACATAGGTTGAAATTTGCCTTGTGTTTTACCCATATTCATACGTGTCTGGAATCGCACTCATTCATGAGTCTGCTGTGCACTTTTTCTGGTGTTCAAATTGGGTCTTTGGATTGTAATAAAGGTTGTTGTTGTTGTTAAGGAGGAAGGAAGATGTACTGCTTCCCACTCCCTAGAAACATTTGTCTATTTTAGAGACAGCAACAAGAGGTTTGATGGAACAAAACACAAAGGAAAATATGGAGTAAGGTAGCTGGCGAGGGAAGATTAAAACTCTTAGACAGTACATGGCATTCTCACTATGGGACAGGAGCCATAAGGGGTGGGTGAGAAGGGCAGCTCAGCTATATGTTCCTTTTTATGTTCAAATAATGCATTTGAACATATTTAATGTACTATGCAGTTTAGCTTTGAAATCACAAAATACATGAAAAAATCGAGGCAATGCAGATCTGTGAAAATCAGCCAGGATCTTTCCATGCATTTTAATGTGATCAGTTACATCAGACAATATTTTTGGTTGGTAACAAAAAATATTCTTGTTCCTGCCTATGATGCAATTGGGCAAAAAAGGCGGGTGAGGGAACAGAATGGAATGCTGACAAGAGAGTCAGAATTTAGTCCAGCAGTGCAACATTCCTGACATTCACCAACCCCAGAAAAGCATCCCTTGGGGCTTTGCTCTCAACCACAGCACCTATCTGCTTTGTAATTTGCCCAGGGAATACGTGTTGGTGGGCAGGACTGCTGTCACCTGGCTTGAGAGGCTCTGCCATCCCCTTGAATATCAGAAGATAAATTAATGAAGCATTAATTTCAGATGGCACATGAGAGGCACCGTCAAGGGGGGACAAGAGCAGGAAATGAGCTCATGGGACACATGTGGGGTAGCTCTCCCTGTGTACACACATCGCTGAGATAAGTAAGAACTGCACTGACAGGAATGCTCTGGTGCAGTTCCTGCTAATTCCGATGAGCCAGGGGAAAATGCTGCAGAGATAAAAGGAAAAAAAAACCTCCCAAGGAGATACTGCTTCTCTGCTACCATGCAAAGTGATGCAGCTTAATCTGCCTGGCAGTAATGGGGTGAGGTGCAAAGTGTCCTGATGCTCAGGGCAAAACCACCCACATCCAAATTGTATAAATACTTTGGAGACCTTCTCACCTGTCTCCTACTGCATGACATGCCCAGAGACTCTGGGATAATGGCTGGTGTAGGCACACCCAGGCCCGGATTACCCATAAGGCCACCCTACGCCATGGCCTAGGGCGGCACCTTTGGGGGGGCAGCAGGTCCGGACCCCCAAAAAGTTTTAATTTTTTAAAAAAAATTCAAAAAAATTCAAAAAAAGGGCGCATGCGCGCGGCGGTGTAAGCGCCATCCATGGCCACCCCGTTGCTCTGCTCCCCTCGGCTCTGCCCCCGCCCTCAGCTCCCCCCCGCCCCCGGCTCCGCCCCTGCCTCCTCGCCGGCGCGAGGAGGAAAGCCCCACCCCCGGAGCCGATGCGGGGCCTCCCCATGACTCCTCCCTCCCTCCTAAAGCCGTCGTGCTGGTCTGAAATGGGCAATTTCGGCTGCTTCTCAGGCCGGCATGGTGGCTTTAGGAGGGAGGGAGGAGCCGTGGGGAGGCCGGACATCAGCTCCGGGGGTGGGGCTTTCCTTCCTCCTCCTCCTTGCGCCAGTGAGGAGGCGGGGGTGGGGAGGAGCCGGGGCAGGGGCAGAGCCTTCGGCCTAGGGCGCCAAAAGGTCCTGATCCGGGCCTGGGCACACCCCAAGGAAACAGATGGTGGGGTACCCAGTCCAGGGCTCTTCATCCTACTCTATGGTCTAAAGGACTACTGTCCATGTGTGGAGTAGTGGTGTCAAACTTGTGACCAGTACCACGTTTACCATTGTGCTTAGGTGTGCTTAAGGCAGCACAAGGCCCCTTTGGCCGGGGCGAGGTGGGGGGAAGATACATGGATTTTGCTTCTGTAGTACAATTCTTCATTTGAATGTGTTCTGTTTCGGAGCCATTCCAGACATAAGGATAGAGTTGATAAGTCTTTGTGGCTGAGTGTGCCACAAAGCAGGTGTGGTAGACCTACTGGGCCTCCCTCCTTCAGCGCCCAAATCAGGGGCCTCCTCAGCGTTGCCTCCGAAAAATCCTACAAATCTCTGGGGAAGACAGGCAGATAAATGTCAAAGTGATGGAAGAAGCAAAGGCCACAAGCATTGATTGAAGCCATGTTCCTACCTATGCCATCAACTTTGCCGAACTGGCCATGCTGTCTGTCTCAATACCCGATCATCGTCTCCCAAAGCAGTTACTGTACTTCCAACGCAAGAACAGAAAACGAAATGTTGGTGGGCAGGAAAAGAGAAGTAAAGAAGGGCTGAAAGCTAACCTTAAGAACTGGCTTGCAGCCACATCACACTCGAGCATGGACCCATTTAAAATCCAGCTTTTGCCTCCTGCAGAGTTCTGGGGCATGCCGTTTAGTGAGGCCCAGGACCTGTCTGAGCAGTTTAAAGGTCCTTCCCTAAACTACAAGCCTCAGGATTTTGCAGTAGGCAGAAACTGGATTTGAAGTGGATCCATGCTAGTGTGATGAGGTCCATAGACACCGAGAACTGGGAATCCCTGGCCTTTGAGCGTTCAAATTGGTGGTCAACTGTTCCCAACAGTGCTGTGGAATTCAAAGAGGCACAAATGGAGGGCAAAAGGGAGGAATGTGTCAGAGTTAGGAGCGTCAAGCCAACCCTGATCGGGACCACCTTCCACCCGGAAATCAATCTCACTGTGAAAGAACATGCAGGTCAAGAAGAGGTCCCTACAGTCAAGACCCTACCCTTGGGAGGCCCGGATTAACTCCTTTTGGCGCCCTAGGCCACACTTTGGAAGCCCCGCCCCTGGGGCTGCTGCTGGGCATGCGCGGCAGTGGCCCCAGGGGCGGGGCTTCCCTCCGCCTCTTCCTCCTCCTCGCCGTGATTGCCTTTCTTCAGTCAAGGAAGGCGGTTGCGGGGAGGAGGAAGGGAAGCCTCTTCCTCCTCGCCGTGATCGCCTTCCTTCAGACAAGGAAGGCGGTCGCAGAGAGGAAGGGAAGCCCCGCCCCGGGATGTTGTTGGGCATGCGCAGCAGCGGCCCGGGGGTGGGGCTTCCCTCCGCCTCTTCCTCGCCGCGATCGCCTTCCTTCAGACAAGGAAGGCGGTCGCAGAGAGGAGGAGGAAGGGAAGCCCCACCCCGGGGCGTTGTTGGGCATGCGCGGCAGCAGCCCCGGGGGCAGGGCTTCCCTCCACCTCTTCCTCCTCCTCGCCCTGCCCTCCTTCCTTGGGCGCGAGGAGGATGACGCGGAGGGAAGCCCCACCCCCGGGGCCGCTGGCGGGCATGTGCGCGCGGCAGGAGGGCACCTCTGCCTCCTCCGCCATGTTCCTGGGTGCCGTAGGGGTGGGGGCGATGGTGAGGTGCCATTCCCTCCTCCCCTGCCCCCTCGCAGCGCTCTCCCCCCGCCCTCCCCCGAGAGAGTCATCATGCCACATGTTGTGGTTTTGGCCTTATTGGTAATCCGGGCCTGACTATTTCCACCTATGGGATGGTCCATCCTTCACTCTATATGGGATCTACAAAATGATGTTTTGATGCTTGAGGACACCAATACTCGTTAATGCATGCCTCTGAGGAAGTCTAATATAGACGAAACGGCCCGTTGCTGGCTCCGGTTTGAGCTCCAGCTGTAAGGCCCCCTCTTCCTACGTCACGCCCTCGGGCGTCCTCGTTAGAGGACCCAGTTCCACCACTGCTTGGTTCCCGATCCATCTACAGATTTCGCATAGGAGTCTCCGGTGCTTTCCATCTTGCCTTCGATATGAGGCTAGGCAAACCTTCGGTGGCTCGCCGCTACGGGAGCGGTTGGGAGGTTCGCCGGTGGGCGTTCCCTTCCGTGGCTCTCGTCTGAGGCCCCGCCGCGCTGCTTCGGCTGCTGGCTTGCCGCTTTGCCTGCACGGAGTTCCACGGCTACAATAAACACAGCTACATTTGGGAACCAGCACCATAGGATACATACCTTGAAATCATTTTTCCTCTTTTATTCAGTTCACGATACTGGCTCCACTTGAGCTCAAGCAGTGCTACGCACTTCCAAGGTACTGTACCCCCTCACTGTGACTGTGAATGAATTCTCCTGGCTCTACTTATTGGGAGCTACCCTTTTGGCACACAGCCTTTGTATGGATTATATATGAATGTATGACACTATTATGATTTTTGATGATATTTTGGCACACAGCCTTTGTATGGATTATATATGAATGTATGACACTATTATGACCCTTGGAAGGCAAGAATTTTGATGATATTGATTGTCCAGGCAGGCATGTGTATCAAAATCCTGGCTACCATTTTGTTAATGGGCCTGTTTCATATCAGATCAATATATCCCAAATGTGTTTTGGACTTCAGCTCCTAGAATTCCCGGGCATTGGCTACCTCCTAGAACTCCCGGGCATTGGCCCACAGGGCCGTAGCCAGGATTTTGATTCGTGGGGGGGCTGGGTGGAAGAGGGTCTACCCTAGCAAACCTTTTGTATTGTTATCCCAATAACCCCATGAATGTGAGATATAATGAGCATGGTGATCAGATCATGATATGAATAAACATAACAGTTTAAATCAGTGTTTCCCAACCAGTGTGCCGTGGCACACTAGTGTGCCGTGAGTGATCATCAGGTGTGCCGTAGGAAATTGGCACTCTCCCCCCTCCTAGCAGCCCCCTCACAGGTTTCCAAGAAACAAATTGAGCCTCTCCACTTGGAAATGTTGTGTTGGGTTTTTTTTTTTACTATTTTACTGGATTTTTGAGAGTCCCCCCCACCAAAGGAACTGTTTAGAACAGCTTCATGACATCCATAGTTAACTGGAATCAGGGTGAAATTTCACAAAGGTCTGGAGAACAAGCTCTATGAGGAGCAGTTTGAAGAGCTGGGCATGTTTAGCCTGAAGAAGAGAAGGCTGAGGGAAGACATGATAGCCATGTATAAATATGTGAGAGGAGGTCATATATATGTTTTGTTCATCGAAACAGGCCGAGGTTTCACACTGAGTGTATAAATACATTTAAAAACATATTAAGTATATGTATTACTGTGTTAGAGTGTACTTTTGTGTCATTTTGGTTGGTGGTGTGCCCCAGGATTTTGTAAATGTGAAAAACGTGCCGCGGCTCAAAAAAGGTTGAAAAACACTGGTTTAAATAATGTACCAGTAAGGCCTTCTCGCGGACCACCCTGAGAATTTCGGGGGCTGAAGCCCCCAGGGGCGGCCTTTGCCATTACGCGGCCTACGCAACCGCATAGAGCGCCATCTTGGATGCGGCGGGGTGGGCGCCATCGTGAGGCGCCGCGGCGCCGCCCGCCCTGCTGCTGCTGCGCTGCCCTCCGTGGTTTCGCGCTCATGCGCAGTGTCTACGGAGCTATCTTGAGGTCCGTAGGCACTGCGCATGAGATGTGCGCGGAGATTCTGCAGCGCATGCGCTGTGCCTACGGACCTCAAGAGGCTCCGTAGGCACTGCGCATCTTGTGCGTAAATCAGCGCACATGCGCAGTGCCTACGGAGCTCTCTTGAGGTCCGTAGGCACTGCGCATGTGCATGGAGATTTACGTGCGCATGCGCTGTGCCTACAGGCCTCAAGAGAGCTCCGTAGGCACAGCGCATGCCCGCATCGCCCTCCCGCGCGCATGCGCTGTGCCTACGGAGCTCTCGTGAATTCCGTAGGCACAGTGCATGCGCGCGGAGAAGAGAGCAGCAGCTTGCTGTGCCTACAGAGCTCTCTAGAGCTCCATAGGTGCATGTGCTGTGCCACGGGAGGGCGTGCAGCAGCTCCGTAGGCGGCGCCGCCCAGCGCACGCGCATGCGCTGTGCCAGCGCTTCCTGGTGCTCCGCTAGGCCCAGTGCACGGGCGTTGCAGATAAGGCCTCTCCTAGCGCTTCCTGGACAGCTGCAGGCCCCACCCATGGGGCGTTGCAGAGGCGGCGCAGGAGAGAGGTAGTGGACAAAAAAGGAATGGGGAGGGCGCCTAAGATAATGTTGGGGCGAAATAATTTTTCGCCTACCATGCGAAATTACCTCAGACTGCCCCTGGAAGCCCCCCAAGGCCCCCCCCCCCTGGCTACATGCCTGCGCCTAAGGCAGTGTTTCTCAACCTTCCCAATGCCACGACCCCTTAATACAGTTCCTCATGTTGTGGTGACCCCCAACCATAAAATCATTTTCGTTGCTACTTCATAACTGTAATTTTGCTAAATGTAAAATGTAGTTTCATTCATCGGACCACATTTGGCACAAATACCCGATACACCCAAATTTGATACTGGTGGGGTTGTGGGTGGTGATTTTGTCATTTGGGAGGTGTAGTTGCTGGGATGTATAGTTCACCTACAATCAAAGAGCTTTCTGAACTCCACCAATGATGGAGTTGAACCAAACTTGGAACACAGAACTCCCATGAGCAACAGAAAATACTGGGTTTGGTGGACACTGACCTTGAGTTTGGGAGTTGGAGTTCACCTACATCCAGAGGGCACTGTGGACTCAAATAATGACAGATCTGGATCAAATGTGGCGCAAATACTCAATATATCCAAATGTGAACACAGGTGGAGTTTGGGGAAAATAGACCTTGATATTTGGGAATTGTAGTTGCTGGGATTTATAGTTCACATACAACCAAAGAGCTTTCTGAACTCCACCAACAATGGAATTGAACCAAACTTCCCATACAGAACCCCCATTGCCAATAGAAAATAATGTATTTTCTGATGGTCTTTGGCGACCCCTCTGACACCCATAGGGGTCCCGACCCCCAGGTTGAGAAACACTGGCCTAAGGCTTCTGGGAGTTGGGAGCCACGAGTGATGTCCCCCCCCCCCCCAAAAAAACCCCAGCGGGGCTGAGAGCGCCATTGCCTCGTCAGCATTGTATGTGAAGGGGGGGGAGGCCCAGCAGCCCTTTTGGTGCGCGCGCGGCTCTCTGTTTTTCCCGCGACGAGGAGGTCTTTGGATGGGCATGGCCAGGGAGGGGCCCTTCCTCCCCCAATCCATGCCGCGCCTCAGGAACCGAGGAGGAGGGAGAAACGCGCGGGGCGTGCGAGCGAGCGAAGGAGCGTCCTTCCCCCCTCTCCCTCCCCCCGCCCCTCTTTTCGCCCAGCTTGCGCGAGCCTTTGCGCAGCAGGCTTCCCCTTCCTCCTCCTGGTCCCAGCCAGCCAGAACCGGCCTCTGCAGCAGCAGCAGCACCATCCACGCCGCGCTTTCGTCAGCAGCTCCTGCGGCGGAGGCGGCTGCTGCAAGACTGACTGAGCGACGGCACGTTCCGCCCGCCTGGCTTTGCTGGCGCCCCGCCCCTCCTCAAGGCCCCCCTCCCCTCTCCCCAGGAAAAGGCGCAGAGCCAGGAGCCCCGCTACTTCCCCGCCGCGCGCCAGGGGAAGCCAAAGGGATTTGGGGGGGAGGCTGGGGAAGGCGCGTGAGCGAGCCCGGCCCTGGGAGGCGAGCGGGGAGCAGATCCGCCCGCCCGCAGGAAGGCCACCGCCTCCGCGGCTGAGGAGAGGGAGCAGCAGTGCCGCACGTTGGGGTGAAGGGAGGGTGGGAGCCAGTCAGGGCATCTTGGGGGGGAGGGGGGCACCTATGGTTCTCCAGCCAGCCCTTCCCATTGGCCGGGCTTGGAGGCTCAGGGCAGCCATGCAGCATTGGGTTACCTTTGAGCCTCAGGCAGGGGCGGTCTAAGGTAATTTTAAATGGTAGGCGAACATTATTTTGGTGCCCCCCCAAAAAAATTATATGGCCCCTCCATGTAAAACAAATAATACAATCATAATATCACAATACCATTAGTAGTATTATATTGTATCAATGTATATACAATATATTATAGTGCAGGGCTGTCCAACTTCTACCGGGTCCAGGGCCGGAATAGAGGTCACTGATGACCTCGGGGGCCGCTCGGCCCCGCCCCCAGACCAGGCCCCACCCCCAGCCCAGGCCCCGCCCTCTCCTAAAGCTGTCATTCTCCCTCCTCCTCCTCCTTCCCGGGCACCGTGGCTGTCCCAAGTGCCACGGCGCCTGGGAAAGGCACGGCGCCCGGGAAAGAGGAGGAGGGAGAGCAGAAGGCGGCGCCAAGGGCAGCGCGTCACAGGCCTGGCGTGACGCGCTGCCCTTGTCGCCGCCCTACTTGCCCCCCGCCCTTCCTAGGGCGGGGAGCCGCAGGAGCAGAAGGCAGCGCCAAGGGCAGCGCGTCACAGGCCTGCCGTGACGCGCTGCCCTTGTCGCCGCCTACTCCTTTCGGCGCGGAGAGAGAGAGGACGGGGCGGTGCAGGGAGGAGGAGCTAGCTCTCTTCCTCCTCCCTGCCCCGCCTCCCCCCCCCCCCAGCCGCCATTTTTTAAAAATTAATACAATTATAATATCACAATACCATTAGTAGTATTATATTGTATCAATGTATATACAATATATTATAGTGCAGGGCTGTCCAACTTCTACCGGGTCCAGGGCCGGAATAGAGGTCACTGATGACCTCAAGGGCCGCTCGGCCCCGCCCCCAGCCCAGGCCCCACCCCCAGCCCAGGCCCCGCCCTCTCCTAAAGCTGTCATTCTCCCTCCTTCTCCTCCTTCCCGGGCACCGTGGCTGTCCCAAGCGCCACGGCGCCCGGAAAGGCCCGGGCGCCCGGGAAAGAGGAGGAGGAGGGGGCAAGAAGCGGCGCCAAGGGCAGCGCGTCACAGGCCTGGCGTGACGCGCTGCCCCTTGGCGCCGCCCGCTCCTTTCGGCGCCCCCACCCTTCTTGGGGCGGGAGCCGCCCGAAAAAGGGCAGAAGGCGGCACCAAGGGCAGCGTGTCACAGGCCTGGCGTGACGCGCTGCCCTTGGCGCTGCCTACTCCTCCCTTTCCCGCCCCCCGCCCTTCCTAGGGCGGGGAGCCGTAGTATTAAAAATGGGCAGAGGGGAGCCGCGGGTCCAGGGCAGAAGGCGGCGCCAAGGGCAGCGCATCACAGGCCTGGCGTGGCGCGCTGCCCTTGGCGCCGCCTACTCCTCCTTCCGGCGCGGAGAGAGGGACGGACGGGGGCCGTGCAGGGAGGAGGAGCTAGCTCTCTTCCTCCTCCCTGCCCCCCGCCTCCCCCCCCCAGCCGCCATTTTAAAAAAAAATTTAAATTCTAATTTTTTTAAAAATTTAAAAAGGCGGCTGGGGGCATAGCTGGGGCCGTGCCCAACAGGCTGGGGGGCCGAATCCGGCCCCAGGGCCGCCAGTTGGACAGCCCTGTTATAGTGCATACTCATACTATATTATATCATACTTATATTATACTACATTACAATATAATTATATTATAATATATTGACATTATAATATAATGTAACATTCTATTATATTATTATTATAAAATAATAAAATTATTTATTTCAATAAAATTATCCTCTACTACATATTTTCATGACTCCTATAAAACTCAAATAACCCAAAATAAAGTAAAATAAAATATTATATATTACTATTTTGTACCATACCACTATACTGCAATATTGTTTGTAATATTACATGTAATATAAAATATATCATCATTCTATTGTTATATTGTATTTGTATTATATTCTATGACAATATTAAGCAGAACTGTGTAATAATCAACAAGAAATGCAATGTATATGCATCAAAATCAGAATATATTACCTACTACCCGTCTCATAATTCATAGGAGTCTCCCATAAGTCCAAAATTAGGACCCCAATGTAAATAGAGAAACAGCCAAAATGTTCAAATGAGGTCGAATACAGGCAGCGCGGCATGGGCAAACTTGGGCCCTCCCTCCCTCCCTCTAGGTGTTTTGGACTCCAACTCCCTCAGGCCCCTCAGGTCTAGACAGAAATAGAGCCGATGAAGGAGGGAGAGAAGAGGCCACAGAGGAGGAGGAGGAAAGCCCTTCATTCATTCCTTCACTTACACTTCCTTCATTGATTCTTTTCTCCTTCCCCTGCAAGCGCGCACGGCAGAGACAAAGGGAGAGGAAGCACTCCCTGCCTGCCCGATAGGGAGTGCTTTGCTTACAGGCTTCTGCGCAAGGGAGCTACTGGGCATGCGCGGAGGTTTTCGCGCATGTGCAGTTGCTCCTGCGCTCAACTTCAGCTCCAGAGCAACTGCGCCTTCGTGAAAACCTCCGCGCGTGCCCAGAAGCGGCGTCGGTGCACACACGGCCGGGGTCACATAGCAGGCAGCTGCAGCACTGTCTGAGGAACATCGGCAGGGCCAGGATGGCGCCCCATGCGGCCAGGATGGCGCCCCCTTCCCAGATGGCGCCCTAGACGGCCGCCTACTTGGCCTATCTTGTAGGACCGCCCCTGGCCTCAGGACCACCCCGCCTTTTCTGCCGCTGTCTATTTATGCAAAACCCTCGCTGTTGGCTTTTGTCCTTAGCAGGCATGTAGCCGGGGCTAAGGGGGCTTCAGCCACACACACCCCCCCCGAAATTCTCAGGGTGGTCCGCGAAAAGGCCTTACTGGTACATTATTTAAACTGTTATGTTTATTCATATCATGATCTGATTACCATGCTCATTATATCCCACATTAATGGGGTTATTGGGATAACAATACAAAAGATTTGCTAGGGTAGACCCTCTTCCACCCAGTCTCAGCCCCCTCCGAAACAAAATCCTGGCTACGGCCCTGGTCCTTAGGCATGCTCCCCTTCAAAAACTCGGAAGCATGCGGGTGAACTACAGCTCCCAACAACCCCCTGGGTCAGGGCCGTAGCCAGGATTTTGATTCCCGGGGGGGCTGAGACTGGGCGCTGAAGCCCCCTTAGCCCCCCCCCCTAGGCTACATGCCTGCCCTGGGTCCATGCCCTCCCTCCCAAGCCTGCACAGGGGGTCCCCCATGGGAAGGAGTCACAGCAGGGCACTCGGGAAGTGGGTGTGTGTGTGGGGGGGGGGGGGGCCCTTGGGAAATACAGACCAACCAACCTAGGCACATACATACATACCAAAGTGGACTTTTATCCTGGAGATAGATAAAGAGAGTATCCATCTACCTATTAATCCTAGAAGTAAAAAAAAATAATGGTATGGAACTTCCAAGGCAACCCCCCCCCCCCTCCTTCCGCCTAAGATGGGCCTGGGCTAAACCATCAAACCCAAAAACAAGCAAGGGGCTTTTCTCCTAATGTTTAGCCTTACCAAATACCTAACCTCATGGGGTAGGCCTACTTGAGCTGCTAGCGCGTATGTGTGTCTGTGCACAGGCCCGGATTACCCATAAGGCCAGACTAGGCCACGGCCTAGGGAGGCAAGCCGGGCGGGGGGCGCAGATCACGGACCAAAAAAAATGTTGAAACTAATAAAAACGTAACGGCGGCGGCGAGGGGGAGAGGACTGTACTTCACTCGACGTGCGAGCAAAGTGGGCAGCGGCTGTGGCTGTCGCCAATAACTGGCCCATGCCCGGAACGTTGGGATCCTCAGCATTCTAGTCCCCGCCCCTTAGAACGCTCGCCTGCTCCAAGGGAGACGAAAGCCCCGCCCACACGCCTCCCTCCCTGTTTGTCCCTTCTCTCCCAAAGGCCAGCTGCGGCGCTGGCCCCGCCCACCCACTCGTGGCCCTCCTATTGGTCCGCTCGGAGACTGACGTAGCTTCCGGCCTGCTTCCTTTCTCTTCTCGCCAGCTGTCCCTGCCATGCGGATGTTCCTGACGGAGGCCCCGTTGGGCTCGATTGAGCTCATAGCTATGCCATCGTTTTAACAAAGCCGAGGAGCTAATGGCAGCTAAAGGGGTGTCAAACCGGGTTAATTCTACAGTGTAGATGCACCCAAATGTGTTCTTTCTTTGTCTTCCTTTTTTAGAATCAAGAGAAAGTTAAAACCAAGGGAATAATAATAATAATGCAGGCCTGGGCCAACTTGGGCCCTCTGGGTGTTTTGGACCACAGGGATGCAGTAGCCACAAGAGCCAATACAATTCTAGGTTGCTTCTTGAGGAGGAGCATCGTGCCTGGATGGGGGGAGGCATAGTCCCACTGGTTTTGCTCTGGTCAGACCTGACCTGGAATGTTGTGTCCAATTCTGGGCACTGCCGTCCTTATATTGAAAACCTGGAATGGATCTAGAGAAGGGCGAGCAAAATGAGCAAAGGTTTTGAAGAAATACTCTCTGAGGAGCTGGGTATGTTTAGTATGGAGAAAAGAAGCCTGAGAGGAGACACGACGGCCACCAAGTCTCCTTCTTGGGGGCCTTTGAGCAGAATCTGGGCCACCATCTGTTGGGAGTGCTTTGACTTTGTTCCAGCGTAGCAGAATGGATGGCCCTTGTGGTCTCTTAGGTATAGATATGAAATCTATGGCCAACTCCTGCTAATAGTTGACCATAGATTCACACTAAAAGTCATAGGAGTTTCCTACAGAGAACATTTGAATCAAGACCACAGATAATAAGTAAATCAGCAGAAAACAAACTTGTCAATGTGGAAGCCTGATGAAGTCGGGTCTGTAGGGCAGTGTTTTTCAACCTTTTTTGAGCTGCGGCACATTTTTTACATTTACAAAATCCTGGGGCACACCACCAACCAAAATGACACAAAACAACACTCTAACACAGTAATACATATAGTTAATATGTTTTTAAATGTATTTATACACTCACTTAGTGTGAAACCTGGGCCTGTTTCGATGAACACAAAATATATAATTATATAGTATATTATTATATTGCATTACATTACAACATTATCAATATTATATGTATACACAATATACATATATTACTATAATATCAAATACAACATATGTCATTGTTACAGTACACCAGGGGTGCTCAGAATGGTGATCGGGATCACCAGGGTGATCTTTGGGCCTCATCCTGGTGATCTTCAGGCCTCTGACCAGGTTTTTTGCAGTTTGTCCTCTTCACGTGCCCCTGCACGCTGCAAAGAAGTCCTCCATCGTTGCTCCTCCCCGCTCCCTGCTCGCGCGCTGCCTCCAAAAGCTGCAGAGTCCAAGAGGCAGAATGGGCCCCCTCTTTTGGATTCCTCCGCCTCCCTCCGTCCTTCTCCAGCCACTCAGAGTCGTAGGAGACCAAAGGGGGTGGGCCTGGATGATACAATGCATGGCTGGCCCGCGGCGCATGAGAAGCGCCCATTCTGCCTCTCTGACTTCTCGTGAGCTCTTGGAGGCAGCACGCATGCTGGCGGCGTAGAAATAGGAGCAATGTCGGAGGAGGACGACTCTTTGGGCTCATTTCCTTACCGCATCACAAAGGTCGGTCTTATTACTTTGCTGTTGGTGCTTGATTGTTCTGTGGCATGTCTCTTTGTTTATTTTTAATGTTTAAAAATGGCCTTTTATCTCAAAGCCTCTCTGCTTGCTTTGTTCCTTGAGAAATATATGTTGGGAACATGGAAATGTGGGAGAAATGGGGTGGTTGGATGTATTTTTGCATGCCCCTTTGTTTACCTTGCTGAGTATTAAATGGCCTTGCAGTTCAACAGCCTCTCTTCTTACTTTCTGGCTGATAATATGTGTGGTAATATGGCAGTGTGGGAGAAATGGGGTGGTTGGATGTATTTTTGCATGCCCCTTTGTTTACCTTGCTGCATATTAAATGGCCTTGCAGTTCAAAAGCCTCTCTTCTTACTTTCTGGCTGATAATATGTGTGGTAATATGGCAGTGTGGGAGAAATGGGGTGGTTGGATGTATTTTTATGCTCTGTTTTATATTGATGTTATTAAATTGAAATGTTGATGTTTTATAACTTCATTTTATGTAAACTGCCCCGAGCCTGCTGGAAGGAGCGGTAGATAAAAATGAATAATAAATATAAATAAATAAATAAATAAATAAATAAGAAAATAGTTATACATTTTACATTTCTGGGTAGGTGATCTTTGGGACTTGGTTTTTTAATCAGTAGCTCCCATGCTGAAAAAGTGTGAGCACCCCTGCAGTACACCAATTACATACCACATTGTATTATAACAATTATATCACAATATTATTCGCAATATTACATGTAACGTAAATATACAATTATAACAGGACACAATGTTGGAGTTGAAGTCCAAAACACCTGGAGGAAAGCCCAAGTTTGACCATATCTAGTCTAAACCTTCTTCCAAGTCCTTAATAAAGATGCTGCCTGCCTTAATGTATAGCCAGAGTCTCCATGCCCATCTGTCGGGAGGGCTTGGGTGGTGCCTTCCTGCTTGGCTGAAGGGGGTCAGGCTGGATGGCCTTTGGGGGACCCATATTTCTCCCACGAGTTCCCTTCTCTCCCCCGTTAGCTGGCTGACTGCCTGCCTGCCTACCTGACCCTCCGCCTGCTTGCCTGCCTGCCTGCCTTCAGCGCTCAGGCTCCGCTACTCTCGGACTCACACCTCGCATAGCACCAACAGGGCTGGGCTCGACTGGACTGGAAGTGCTCCCCGCCAGAGCAGAATGGAAGGGAACGGGCCCAAACAGGTCCGCCCTACTGTGCGGCCCTCCCGGAAACAGGGACCCACGCGCTGAGGTTCCGGAGACACAGTAGCAAACTTTATACATGACATCAGATAGATAAAATCTAATTTCCCACGGCACACCTGATGATCTTTCACGGCACACTAGTGTGCCACGGCACACTGGTTGGGAAACACTGCTGTAGGGCATTCAATGAAGCGGAGAAGGTTGAAGATTAACAGCAGAACAAAGGGAGGTGTTTCTGTTTTGCTTTTCTTTTTACAGCACACGTGATGAGAGGGTGACATTTGTTGCAGCAAGAGGCGACAGCCTCCAGTTTGAGTGGTTTCAAATCAGGATCAGTGTGTTCTAGTTGCTTTGAAGATTGGACATTGACCCTCCTCAAGAAATACAGTAACACAAGGAACAGGGTGACATATGAAAATCTTCGTATATTATAACACATCAATTGTCAACCAGAACACATACTATATAGATCACTCTAACATAGGGCATAGCACTCCAGAATATATTCATAGTATAATATCGTAAAATACAAATACCAATGCACTGTCTACAGTACAATACCTCAGAAATGGTTACTCGGGTGTCCAGACAGGCGCGAGGGGAAAAGTCCAGGGAGGAGGAATAAGTCCACGGTGTAAAGGTAAGTTTTTTTAGGGAAATATAACAATAAGTCCAGTTTGAGGGGTTTCCGAAGTCCTCGCTGGAGACGCGCCAATCCGCGTTAAAGCAACAAATTCACATTTCAAGATTCCTCACGCTGGAGACGCGCCAATGCGCGTTGGGACAAACCACATTTGTAATCCCTACTGTAGTTAAGTGCTACAGCGAAAGAGGCGTGTAGTGTTCCGGGTGGGAGACCACAGGACGCCGGGCACGCCGCAACGGTAGAGCTGCAGGGCCCGATCCGTTTCGCCTTGGGCTGGCTTTCTCAAGCGGCAAAGTGCACAACATAGGAGGCGCGTCACAGGATAATGCAATTCATGCTGCAGTGTATTAGCATGGGTCCGCAGGATAGATCTATATAGTGATACTATAGATATATAGTATATAGTGTTCTGGTTGACAATGATTATAATATACGAAGATTTTCATATGACACCCTGTTCCTTGTGTTACTGTATTAGCTATTTTCTACAGTTTACACTGTGAGTCCTCCTCAAGAAAAGGCTTGGCCCGACTTACCGGGCCGAGCGGATTGCGACGCTGGGTGTCCTCGCCGCCATTATGGATCGGGAGTGGGGCTTCTTCCTCCCAGAAGCCCCCAGGGTGTCGGGAGATTTTCCCGCCACCAGAGCCAGCTGGCCAATGGTGGGGCTGGCTCCGCCCTGGCCAAGCTCGCAGTTGAGGCCAGCCCTCTCTTCCACCCGGGCAGCCTACCTAACTGCCCGAGATCTACCAGCAAGCACTGGGCTTGCATCAGCTTTTCCACCCACCCACCCTGCATGTAGCATTGCTTCGCATTTGTTAGTTTATCTTGCTATTGTTTGGTGTTCATCTTGCTCTGTATTTTTTTAGCTGACCTTGCTGTTGTTGTGTGTTTATCTTGTCACAACTCTGTGTTTGGCGTGTGGCATGGCCCCTGGATCGGGGTGGTGTATTGCCCCTGGTTGGAAGGGGGGATAACGCCCGGTCCCCTGGGGTGCCGAGCTTGCGGGAACCAGCGGTGTGCCGGTGGCACCTAGGAATGTAAGTATCTTCGGACAGCAGCGGTTGTCCGACCCCCGATCCAGGACCCATGCATGGCTGCCAACCCTTGTTCCTGTTATCAATAAATGAGTTGTGGCCATATTTAACTCCAACTACTTGTGTCGATGTCTTCTTGGTAATATGGGGGGAGGTGTATCACCCATACACACGCAATGGAGTTTGACTCTCTCTTCAGCCATAAAAACTCTGGATGACTTTAGGGAAGTCACACACTCTTTGCTGCAGAAAACCACATGGCACGAGGTTTGCCTTAGGGTCACTGCAAGCAGGAAAGGACTTGAACACACAAGCAGCAGAAACCAATATTACACATAGTATGCCTCTTGGACAAAGCGGTGTAGTGGCTTAGGTTTCGAGCTAGGAGTCTGAGAAGTCCCTGATGATTCATAGAGACCCTCAGTGTGGTTTCAGAGAAAGGTATGGGCAACCCTCCACCCAAACAAATTACGAGGAAAGCTGCCTGAAAGAATATTAAGGCAACAGATGTCTCTGGGGGCTCATCTGCACTGACTATTTAATGTGATTCAAAGCTTGCTTCAGACAATAAACGTTTACAAAAGTGCATGTGAAGAAAAGTGCTCTGTGCCTTGTGTAATCCTCATCCAGCCACAAACTGGTTCCAGGATTTCCTTTGTAATCATCTGCAAAATTAAACAATTTTTTTCAGTGCCAGTTTAAAAGTACACTGAATGGTCAGTGTAAATGGGGTCTTGCTGAGGAAGCACTGAACAAGATGGGCCTTTCGTTTGATTCGGCACAACTAGACCTCTTTCAGCCTTCTCAAGAGAGCAGATGTCAAATACAGGTTTCCTTCATTTATCACAGGATTCCGTTCCAGGCCCCTGTTGCCGTCAACAGAGCCCAAGGGGCTTCCAAAGCTGGGAGTAGCACAAGCGAGGAGGAGATGGCTGCTACCAAGTGGGTGGAGCCTCCTGGTCGCCACCTCTGCTGGCCCGGCCTGGAAGGCCCCTTGGGCACCGTTGATGGCGCTGCTGGGCTGAGGCCTCCGCGAAGGGGCAGGGAGCAGCGGAGGTGGTGAGGAGGAGCGTCTGGCTCCCCCTCTTCTCCCCCCCCCCGGCTCCATAATAGCCACGGGTTGTTGGAAATCATCAGCGTATACCTCTTATTTCAGACCGGGCCTCCTCCTAGCAGATGCCCAAGCTGCCGGTGGTTCTTTTTCTTTCTCCTGCAGGGCCACGGGCAGGATGATGAGTGGTACTGAGACCCACGTGCTCGGAGTGGGCATGGCACAGCTTCAGGGAGGAGTCAGGCTGCCAGGACCTGAGTGAAGGCGCGACAAGCAGTCCGAGGCGCTGGGAGCCTCATGGTTGGGGTGCGGTCTGACTCACTTGGAAGAGCATCCAGACTGTTGCCATCAACACTGTGGCCTGGAAGTGGTGGAACATCCAGGCTGTTGCCATTGCCTCTGTGGGCTGGAATTGGCACTCGCGGGGATGGCCGGGTACACTGCGAGCCTCTGGGACTGTAATCGGCTGGGTTCATGGAGCAGCGGCTCAACGGTGGTGTCAACCATGTGGTTACTTGCATGTTGCTCTGGGGTGGCTGCTAGTCACCAGTTCCGGTTTATTGTTGACAGGAAATTGGGTTGGCAGAAAAGGGGGGTGAAAGGGGGTCCCCTTACCCCTCCCCTTTTTGTGGCATGTCGCATGGGCCCTGGATCGCGCTGGCTTATCTTCCCTTTGGTTGTGAGGGGGGATAACGCCCTGGCCTCCTGGAGTGCCGAATTTCCATGGACCGGTATTGGGCCGGTGGCACCCAGGCTTGCCCCCCATTGGTTGTGAGGGGGGATAATGCCCTGGCCTCCTGGGGTGCCGAGTTTCCGTGGACCGGTATTTGGCCGGTGGCACCCAGGCTTGCAAGTGCCTTAGGAAATGCGTGGGCTGTCCGACCCCTGATCCAGGGCTCATGCATGGCCGCCAATCCTTGTTCCTGTTTTCAATAAATGAGTTGTGGCCATTTTCATCCAACCACTAGTCTTTGCATTATTTTCATGGCGCGAGGTGTATCACCCTTGTACATGCAATGGGCTTGGCTGAATTACCAGCCGGGCAGGTTGCGGGGTGGTGGTTGTCCTCGCCGCCATCTTGTAAGAAGGGAGGGGGCTTCTTCTGCCCAGAAGCCCACGGGGGGTGGCGGGAAAGTTTGACGCCAGCCGCCCCATCCATGCATAGAGCAATAAGTAAACAGACTGAGAACAAAATAACTGAATGAACAGATACCGCAACAATAAAGCAGTAATATCAATGAAGTGTAATATATCAAAACTAAAAGAACATCCCTGTCAGCATATGCAATACATAGCTGAGGTACATATAATGCAGATACAATATCCTCATTCATCATAGAGTATAACCACCTGGGCAGTATTGTACAGGCACAATGCCCCAGCAGGAGCTAAAAGGCTGTACAAACATGGGATCTAGATACCCACCTGGGCAGGTCACTTAGGCTGCCTGGGACTTCTGTGTAGGTCGAGGGGACCGGAGACAGTTTTTCCTCCCACCCTCCCTACTTCATTTATTGCATGTTGGGTTTGATATTTATTTTCATGGTTGCATTTGTTACTGTTTGTTGTTCATGTTCTTTGTCACTACTCTGTGTCTGGCGTGTCGCATGGGCCCTGGATCGTGCTGGCTTATTGCCCCCTTGGTTGTGAGGGGGGATAATGCCCTGGCCTCCTGGAGTGCCGAGTTTCCGTGGACCGGTATTGGGCCGGTGGCACCCAGGCTTCCAAGTGCCTTAGGTCATGCATGGGCTGTCCGAGCCCTGATCCAGGGCTCATGCATGGCCGCCAATCCTTGTTCCTGTTTTCAATAAATGAGTTGTGGCCATTTTCATCCAACCACTTGTCTGCATTATTTTCATGGCGCGAGGTGTATCACCCTTGCACACACAACCAATGTGTAGTGCATTGAGGCACGTGATGCATCATAACATCAGTTTAGTCATTTTGGCTTTGAGTCAGAATTCAGGCTTGATTTGAATAGTTCCCTAAGGAGGGGGCTAAATAGAAAAGACCAGGATCATAAAAATGGTAAACACATGCTGATGGGTGGGAACAACAATTCAAGAGTTTGCAGCCAAGGCCACAGTCCTTTGCAACCTTAAGATCTCAGTGGATTTTACTTCTAAGTTGGTTTATCAGGCTGTAAATCAGAGATGGGGAACCTTTGATCATTCAGGTATTTTAGGCTCTAGTTCCTACAAAGCCTTCTCTTTGTTCCTTAATCTGGGACTTCTGGAGGGTCAAAGGTTCCTTACCCTTGCGTAAAAGAAGGCATAATACTTAAATTTATGTATACCCCGCTTTATTTATTTATTTATTTATTTATTTATTTATTATTCTGGCTTCTATGCCGCCGACTCCCTGAGGCTCGCGGCGGCTTACAGGAGCCGAAGGGCACAGTAAAATACAGGCAATAAGCAGTTAAAAACAATTAAAAACAACAGCAGTACAGTAATTAATAACACAGTTAAAACAATGAGCAGCACATCATCCTCAGAAGAACGAATAGATGGCGGGGCATGGGCAGGACTTACTCACCAAAGGCCTGCTTAAACAGGTATGTTTTACAGGCCCGTCTAAACGGGAGCAAGTCCTTCATAGCCCGAGTTCCGGCCGGGAGGGCGTTCCACAGCGTAGGTGCTATGACAGAGAACGCCCTCCGGCGGGTAGCAGTCAGCCTTGCGAGTTTAGCTGAAGGTATCTCCAGGAGATTGGAGTCCTCAGACCGAAGTGATCTCGGAGGGCAATATGGGGTGAGACGGTCCCTCAAATACGCTGGCCCCAGGCCGTGTAAGGCCTTAAAGGTGAGGACCAACACTTTGAAGGTGATCCGGTGCTCAATTGGCAGCCAGTGCAGATCCTGCAAAACAGGTGTTATGTGGGCGCCAGCTGGCGTGCCAGACAGGAGCCGGGCGGCAGTGTTCTGCACTAGCCTGAGCTTCCGGGTCCCCGACAGAGGAAGGCCAACGTAGAGCGCGTTGCAGTAATCCAGCCTTGAGATGACTGTGGCTTGGATCACCGTGGCCAGATCGTTCCGGGAGAGATAGGGGATAGATCTTATCTCCCCTGAAGAGGATTCAAAGCGGCTAAGGAGACTCAAAGCAGTTTGAGTTAACCTTGAACCAACATGGAAGGAATTTCTTGTTGTTAATTTGTTCACAAGGACCATTATTTGTTTTGTAGCTTTCGTGATATTTCCCATTTCCATGTACAGTTGTGGAAGCTGAACTGTGAAAAAACTGAGAGGAAGAGAATGAGCTCATTTGAAATGTGCTGGAAGGGAAAATCTGGAGATTGCACAGATTGCTACAAGGACAAATGTGTCTAAGAGCAAATCAAGCCTGGACTCTCTCCTACGATCTCTCTTAAGATGGCTCTCAACGGAGCCATCTTAACATCATAAGTCAACATGACTCATTGGGAAAGATGATAATGCTTGGCCGTGTGGAAGGCAATCGGAAAAAAGCAAGATGGTAGATATAGATTCAATCAAGAAAGTGATGGTTCTCGGCAAAAACTGCGTAGGGTTGCTGATAACAAGGTGACTTGGAGATCTCTCATTCATAGGATTGCTATAAATTAAGGATGACTTGACCGTTGTAAATAATATCAATGTCAGAGTAATGGGCAAATTAAGTTTAGGGCCTCATTATTTATTTATTTATTTATTAGACTTATTAGCCGCCATTCCCAGTGGCTCCCAGTGGCTTACATCAACACCACGATAAAATCACAATCTACAATAGCATTAAAACCACAGAATAAAATGATTCCTAAAAGAAAACACAGTCTCAGAAGATAGCATATCACAGCTCAAAGGCCTGCCGGAATAGGACCGATTTGCAGGCCTTCCGAAAAGCCAACAGATTGCGCAAGGCCCTAACCTCCGGACCTAATGCGTTCCAGAGGACTGGGGCGATGATGGAAAACGCCCTTCTCCATGTTGAAGTTAGATGGTATTGCTTGACACTGGGCATGGCTAGAAGGTTCCTCTCTTCAGATCTAAGTGTTCTCGTGGGATTAGGCGGTCCCTCAGGTACACTGGCCTCAGACCATACAAGGCCTTGAAAGTCAAAACTAGTACTTTGAAGGTGATCTGGTACTCAATAGGGAGCCAGTGCAGTTCTCGAAGAATTGGTGTAATGTGGCAGCTCGCAGGAGCTCCTGCGAGCAACCGAGCTGCGGCGTTCTGCAGCAGCTTGCGTTTCCGGGTCACCAACAAAGGCAGCCCAATGTAGAGAGCGTTACAGTAGTCTAGCCTTGAGATGACCGTAGCTTGGATCACCATGGCCAGGTTGTGCCAAGACAAGTAAGGGGCCAGCCTCCGAGCCTGATGAAGATGGAAAAACACCACTCTGTTGACAGCTGAGACTTGAGCCTCCACTGACAGCAGAGGGTCCAGGAGAACTCCAAGGCTCTTTACTAAAGACGACGGGCATAGCGCCATGCCGTCCAGGGTCGGAAGCTGGACATCCCTAATGCCCGGGCGACCCAGCCAGAGGATGTCCGTCTTCGCTGGATTCACCTTCAGCCTACTGGCTTGCAGCCATCCAGTAACAGCCTCGAGGCAGAGATGGAAATTATCGGGTACGGTTTCGGGCCTGCCCTCCATCCTCAGAATGAGCTGGGTGTCATCAGCGTACTGGTGACATTCCAGCCCAAAGCTATGCACCAGCTGAGCAAGTGGACACATATTTTTATTATTTATTTTATTTTTTCGGTTTTATATACCGCTCCTCCCTGCAGGCTCGGGGCGGGCAACAATAAAGTATACGTGGGCAACATGTCACAGACATGCAGCCCTACAGAAACATAAAACAAGTTAAAAACACAATCCAACGAATTCCAAATGCAGGGGGCATACAAATGTTTTACAGTATGCTATCCATTAAGACCTAAGGAAATGCTAGTCCGAAGAGGGCGGTCTTACAGGCCCTTCTGAAGGGGGCTAATTCCAGGATAGCCCGAGTGCTGTCCGGCAGAGAGTTCCACAGGGATGGAGCTGCCGCGGAGAAGGCTCTCTGTCGAGTCGCGGATAGGTGGCAGGAGCGGACTGATGGTATGGTCAGTAGGTTATGTTCCTCTGACCGCAGTGATCTCGGGGCAAGTACGGGGTAAGGCGGTCCCTCAGGTACGCAGGCCCTAGACCGTGCAAGGCCTTAAAGGTTAAAACCAACACCTTGAAGGCAATTCGGTACTCAATAGGAAGCCTGTGCAGTTGCCGCAGGATGGGCGTGATATGCTCCCTTACTGACGAGCCCGTCAGCAAGCGGCGCGGCATTCTGCACTAACTTGAGTTTCGGATTGTCGACAGGGAAGGCCAACGAGAGGGCGTTACAGTAGTCTAGTCTCGAGATGACCGTCGCTGATTACCGTCGCCAGGTCATTCCTGGACAGGTAGGGTGCCAGTCGCCTAGCCTGTCGTAGGTGATAGAAGGACCCCTGCAGGCCGCGGAGACCTGAGCCTCCATGGTCAACAGGGAGTCCAACTGCACCCCAAGCTCTTAACCGAAGACGACGGACTAAGCCGCTCGCCATCCAGGGTAGGCAACCGGCACCCACCCAGCCCAGGGCGACCGGGCCACAGGATCTCCGTCTTCGACGGGTTCACCTTCAGCCGGCTGGCGCGCAGCCAACCAGTCACGGCTTCCAGGCATCGGTGGAAACAATCGGGTACGGTATCCGGCCTGCCGTCCATTCTCAGCAGAAGCTGGGTGTCATCCGCATACTGATAACACTCCAGACCAAAGTCGCGGGCCAGCTGGGCCAGGGGGCGCATGTAAACGTTGAATAATAAGGGGAGAGGATGGCCCCTGGGGGACCCCACAGTTTAGCGGGGACCTCCCGGAGATCCTCCCACCCCCTCCACGTTGTCCCGGCCCCGAGAAAGGAGGCCACCCATTGAAGTGCGGTCCCCGACTCCGGTGCCGGCTAACGGTGGGTCAACAGTGCGTGATCTACCGTATCAAACGCTGCTGTCAGGTCTAACAAGACAAGCAGGGCTGACCCACCCTGGTCCAGCTGGCGCGAGTTGGTCTGTAATGGCGACAAGCACGGTCTCCGTCCCATGCCCAATACGGAAGCCGGACTGGTAGGGATCAAGTCCAGCTGTGTCATCTAAGAACCGCTGCAGCTGATCCGCTGCTGCCCTCTCATTACTTTGCCCAAAAGGGCAAGTTGGACAGGCCTGTAATTGGAGGGAACCGAAGGATCTACATTCGGCTTCTTCAGCAGCGGTCACACCATTGCCTCTGTCAGGCCCCCCGGGAAGACTCCTTGCTCAAGGGAGCTATTTATGATCGTGCCCAGGGGGCCTCGTAGCCACTCCCGGCAAGATCTGACAAGCCGGGAGGGGCACGGGTCGAGGGTGCTAGTAGGTGGTCGAGCTGCAGCCAGTAACTTATCGACAGCTGCTGCGTCCAGTTTCTGGAACCGGGTGAAGGTGGGCCCGCCGAGTGGCGGCGGAGTCTCGAGCTCACTAACCGTATCAACCGTGGCTGGAATGTCCCGGCGGAGATTCGAAATCTTGTCAGTAAAATAGTTCTGAAAAACCTCAGCTGTGGGAGCCAAACCCCTATCATTTGGGACAGTTGGGATTATTGTCATAGACCGAATTATCCTAAAAAGTTGAGCTGGGCGTGAACTAGCTGACTCTATCAAGGAGGCATAGTAAACTTTTTTCGCCTCCTTGATAGCTCGCTCATAAGCCTCCTTGAACTGCTTATAAGCCGATTTCGATGCTTCGTCACGGAGACTCCGCCACACGCCCTCTAGCTGTCTCCTCCTCCGTTTCATTGCCCGCAGCTCCTCGGTGTACCATGGCGAGCGATTACTCTGGGGAATGAGAGCGCCTGGGGCGATCTCGTCTAGGGCAGTGGCAAGACTGGTATTCCAGGATTCCACCAGCCCATCGACCGAGTCGCAGGGGAGTTCCCAATCCCTTAGAGCATTCAAGAACCTAGTGGGTTCCATAAGTCTCTTCGGGCGAACCAAAATGGGTTCGGCACCCTTACCGGGAGGGGACCACGTCAATCGGACTTCAGGACACTGTGATCCGACCATGGAACCTCCATGACGGAGGTTAGGGTCACCTGAATTCCGGCGGCGAAGATCAGATCTAATGTATGTGGGCGCAGTGCGTGGGGCCAGTCCTGCATAGTGAGAGTCCTAGTGCCTCCATGGTAGACACCAGGTCCATGGCTGCTGTTGACGGGGAGGCGGTGTCGGCGTGGACATTGAAGTCCCCCAAGACAATAAGCTTAGGGAACCTCAATGCCCACTCCGCAACCACCTCCAGCAGCTTAGGTAGACTTCCTGCCGGTGCGTTGGGTGCACGGTACACCAGCAGGAAGGCTACACTCTCACCAAAGTCCCACACCAGGCCCACACACTCCACTCCGGGGATGTTCGCCGTCGGAATTGTCCTGGAATTAAACTTGTCTCGACTGAAAATGGCCACCCCTCCCCCCCGCCCCTCTGTCCTCATCTGACAACTGGCCACAAACCCAGGCGGTGTTAGTTCGTGCAAGATGACATTGTCGCCCTCTTGTAGCCATGTCTCCGTGAGACAGGCTATATCGACCTCCCTCTCCAGGAGGAGGTCCCTGATGGTTCCGGACTTGTTGCGCACGGACCTGGAATTGGCCAGTATCAGAGTTGGAGGAGAGGTAACTTTGGGCTCCCCAACTGCGTGCCTGGGGATAGCACGTAGGTCAGAGGGCGGGCGAGCCTCTCTTTGGCTCCCCCGCCCTCTCTCATAAGGCCTACGGCTACCGTCCCACTTACCCCTACCCGAGATCACGCTTATGGCCCGCCCCTGCACTTCTTCTTCCGGTGACTGGACTAAGTGTCCGGCCTCCTGCTCCTCTCTGAAAAGGAGGGGATGCTGCAGTAGTCCCTCAGTATGCAAGCCAGGAGGGTTAGAAGACTGAAGGGGGGGGGCTGCGGCGCCGATCGACTCCTTACGGCTCCAGTTATTAAACCCCGCTCCCCAGAAGGTCCTGGGCCTGTGTCTCCAACCCTCCGGCTTGGTGTGAGCCTCTGAGGGGGAGAAGGCCTGGTTGTTAACAGAGAAAGCCTGGTTGTTGACAGAGTCTCTCCTCGGGTCGGAAGGTTGCCCTAGAGAAGGTTGCCCTAGGGACAGTCTTTGCCTGGGGGCTGGCCTCGTCTCGATAGGGGCCCTCCTATCTAACGAGGGGGTTCCTGGTCCTCTGGCCTGATCGCTGCAGTCAGTGAGACTTGAAGCACCTACTGTTGACTCCCTCCGTTGTTCCAGGGAGCCCAGCGTCAGGAACTGGGTCCTCACCTGGAGATTGGAGGTCAACATTGGTGCTGATGGTGATAATGATGGTCTTCCAGCGCCTAGGTGGCGCTGTTGCTCTCCTCCCTCCTGGCCGGCAGCCCCCTCCATCCCGGAAGTAGGTGCCCGTGGAGGACTACCTTCGCGCCACCTGCATCGGCGGCGGCGCTTCCGGCGGCGTCTCTTCCTTGTCCTGCCTCCTTCCGAGAGGTGGAGGGCTGGCGAGGGCTCCTGCATCATTTCCTTCGTCGCCTCAGACTCGTCCATCTCCATGTCAATCAAGTCAGCGGGTGGGTCTTCGGCCGGGGGGGCGGTCGCTCCAAGGCTACTCTTCCGGCGCCGGCGCTGGTGACGGGTGCGCCTGCGCCTTGAGTCCTCTCCGGCCGGCTGCAGTGGGGGGCAAAGCATGGCCTCCCTGGGCGTCCTCAAGGCCGCGCGCCATCTTGCCTTCCCCCCTCAGCTCCTCCAGCTCTCTCTTGGTAGAGAGCGAGAGAGAGGCGCGTCTCGGCCGGGGGAGCGTCCAGTGCTCCAACACCCTGTCTATATCAAAGGACATCTCGGCTCCCGGGGCTGGCCGCTGAATGGGGCAAGACACCATCGATCTTCGGCACGGTGACCACGGGCAGGGCACTCCCGACCCTTCCATCCCACCATCCACCAGCTCACCCATCCGAGATGGATCGTCGATGGCCATGATCGCCCGTAGGTCCATTGGCTGATGTTCCATCTGGACATCCCAGGAGTGGTCCCAGAGGTAATCCGAGGGGGCCCCGGGGCTCGAAGCCCGGCTGGGGGCCCCCTCTTCACCCTCCTCCCCCTCGGCCCTCTCCTCACCCGATACGAGAGGCAGGGGGTGACCATCCGCAGTGGCAGTGTCCTCAGGGGTGCCAGAGATGGCACGCTGCAGGTGTTCTCCGAACTCCCTGAAACTAGCTTCCAGCAGGCCAAACTCCCTCCAGAGCTGGTACAAGGGCAGAGGTCCCATCCTTCCAATGGAAATGGGACCCACGGCCCTCCGGGGGTCTTGCTCCTGCTGGGACATAGATGTTAAATAATAGAGGACTTCTATTATAAAGGACTTTTACAAAAAGAAACAAAAATGCACCCCTATTATTGGATTTTAAATTCCAGTAATGTGACAGGCTCAAAGATTACGGCAGACGCAGGAAATCTGAAGATGCTTACTTCTTGGATGGAGAACAATGACCAATCTCAATAAAATAGAGAAGAGTAGAGACATCACACTGGCAATGAAGATCTGCATAGTGAAAGCAATGGTATTCCCTGTATTAGCCTATGGATGTGAGAGCTGGACCATAAGGAAGGCAGAATGAAGGAAGAGAGATGCTTTTGAACTGTGGTGTTGGAGGAAAATTCTGAGAGTGCCTTGGACCATGAGAAGATCTAACCAGTCCATACTTCAGGAAATAAAGCCCAACTGCTCACTGGAGGGAAGAATATGAGAGGCAAAGATGAAGTCATTTGGCCACATCATGAGAAGACAGGAAAGCCTAGATAAGACAATGATGCTGGGGAAAATGGAAGGAAAAAGGAAGAGGGGCCGACCAAGCGCAAGATGGTGGTATCCTTGAAGTGACTGGCTTGACCTTGAAGGAGCTGGGGTGGCCATGGCTAACAGGGAGCTCTGGCGTGGCAGGTCCATGAGGTCACAAAGAGTTGGAAGCGACTGAACAAATAAGCAACAAAATAATATGACAGGACCTCTTCAACAAATGTGTCAGTGTGCCCTTCTGCCTGTTTCCATCTTCCACTTTTGTGCCTTCCTTTTCTCTATTAGTTTTCCATCTTTGACCCTCCTTTCTAGCTTTGCATTACAAATATCCAACATGATTGCTGAAGGCAGACTGGAATTGCATCACTGTTTCTTGCAGCAAATAATACGCAAAGTGTACGCCGTGCATCAGGGCCGTAGCCAGGATTTTGATTCGGGGGGGGACTGAGTTTGGGGGCTGAGACTGGGTGGAAGAGGGTCTACTCTAGCAAACCTTTTTTATTGTTATCCCAATAACCTCATTAATGTGGGATATAATGAGCATGGTGATCAGATCATGATATGAATAAACATAACAGTTTAAATAATGTACCAGTAAGGCCTTTTCGCGGACCACCCTGAGAATTTCAGGGGGCTGAAGCCCCCTTAGCCCCCGGCTACATGCCTGCCGTGCATATTTTAAAGCTGGGCTTCTTTTTGCCTAAGAAATTTTTGTGTGACCCCAAGTATATATAGGTATATAAAATAGGTATAAAAATGAAACATTTATGGATAATAAATCAGACTTTGTAAGGCTTGCTAAATTGGGCGATTTACCTTTTTGTGAAATACAGCGGAAGCATCTTCTCCAGAGTCCACTGTAAATGCTGCATGTTGTTGCTAACAGATTTGTGTAAACGGGTGGCATTCAGAAAGCTTTTACTGTTGCCAAATTTGTCATGTCCCCAACATGGAGCTAAGGTTAGCCCAGCAGTTTAAGAAGCAATGTATTAATGCATGTAGGCATATATATTTGGTAATCCTGATTGAACTGGTTGTCACAACAAAGGTATGCAGCTATTGTAAAGATAGGTGTATTATATATTCAGTGCATGTTTCCTATGCACTGAAACATCTGTATATGTATATATGTATATATGTATATATATATATGTATATATGTATGTATATGTATATATGTATCTGTATCTGTATCTGTATCTGTATATGCAGATATGTTATCTGTTATAGAAAATGAGAACCTCCTCTTTGGGTTCTTGTCAGGCCCGGATTAAGCCCTTTTGGCGCCCTAGGCCAAGGCTCCGGCTCTCGCCTCTTCCTCCTCGCGGGGCTCTGCCTCTGCCTCCTCGCAGCTCCGCCTCTTCTTCTCCACGGCTCCGCCTCTTCCTCCTCGCCGGCGTGAAGAGGATGAGGAAGGAAAGCCCCACCCCTGGAGCCGATGCCGTGCATGCACGGCAGCAGCCCCGAGGGCGGGGCTTCCCTCTGCAGCTCCGCCCCTTTCTCCTCGCGCCGGCCTGAAAAAAAGGGCAATCTTTGGCCGCTTCTGCACTCTCAGAGGCCGTTCCACGGCCTCTGAGAGTCTATGGCGCCCCACGCGCAGGCGCAGAAGCGGCCCAAGATCGCCCTTTTTTTTTCTCAGGCATGGTGCTTTAGGAAGGAGGGAGGAGCCGCGGGTCCTCCCTCCCTCCTAAAGCCACCACGCCGGCCTGAGAAAAAAAGGGCAATCTTCAGCTGCTTCTGCGCCTGCGCGCGGGGCGCCATAGACTCTCAGAGGCAGCAAAATGGCCTCTGAGGGTCTATGGCGCCTCGCGTGCAGGTGCAGAAGCGGCCAAAGATCAACTTTTTTTGAAAATTTGGTGGGGGTCTGGATCTGCCCCCCCCATGGCTGCACCCCTAGGCCATGGCCTAGTGTGGCCTCATGGATAATCCGGGCCTGGTTCTTGAAGGACGGGGGCGAGGGCGGGGGAAGTTGGCCCCATTCTACTAGCTCTTTCTTTTGCTGATTTTTTTGGTTTGCTTTTCTGCTTTGCAATTTTCTGTCCACAATAAATTCCACCTCTTTCTCTCTTTCCTATATCCCCTTCCTTTCATGTTGCTGAACAATGTGTTTCCAAGAGTTGGGGAAATCTGAATGTTCACCTGAGTGTTCTACCCTGGCATAGGGAACTTATGCCATTCATGAACTTACTATCCATTGTCTAGGAATAGAAACACTTTGCTTTAACACTGTAGAGTCCGTACCTCTGTTTTGGCTGACCTGACACATTGCACATTTGTTCCGAACATAAAATTGGCGAAGGGAGAAGGGAATTGCCTTTCCTCAATTATTTTCTCCACTTCTATCCTTCAGCCAAAGAACCTTAGTTGCAGAAATAACTACCTGACTCAAAAATATATATGAGAGAGGCCTCTCCTATTATCCCGCTTTTCACCATTCAGAAAGAAGGGCAAGAATGTTTGCCGGGGACGTGCGCGGAGGCTCACTCTGCCCCTTCCTTCTGTCTCAGCCTGTGCTGTTGCTGGAAGCGAAGAGGATGAGATGCCTTGCCAGAGAAGTAGGTCAATGTGTAGATGGCAGCTGCTTCTGATGCAGTCTGATGCTAGGAGGAAGGGGGGTGTTGCGGGGAGGAGAATGGAATGGTGGGGAGGGATGGGCACCAGCTTGCAAGGGAGGCTTCGGTAGCAGGAGGGAGATGTGGAGGTTGCTGGTAGCATTGGAGGGTGGGGACCTTTCCTGAGGGTGGATTGCACAAATGCCAGACACACCCCTGTTTCCCTTCCCCTTCTTTCTTCCCTCCCCCACCTTGTTTCCTCTGTCCGGATGATACTTTGTCTGGGATTGAGGAAAGCCCTGTCACAGTTACAAGGCTGCTTTGCTACTGTCAGAAGAGTGTACAATGCATTTGCTTTCTTGCACACAATGTGTGATGGAGAATCAGCATGGAACAAACATAAGGCGTGAGAGACTGGAAATGGAGATGGCAAGGAAAGGCAGAATTGAGGGAGGAGATTTTAAAAAGAGGGTAGGCAGAAGAATGGGTGGAACAGAAGAGGCAGAAAGCAAACTATTTGAATGAAGGGGGCAGGGGGCAGTGATTAAATGAAAGAAGATCTCAGCCTGTGGGTCCCTCTTCGGGTGTTTGGCTTACAACTAATAAAAGATAAATGCGGGAATCAGTAGCATTGTCCAACCGAATGGAAAAGTGGCTGCGTCCACATACATATATGCTACGACTGAATGTTTTGGGTATGTATTGACTGTGCTATATGTATGTAATGCCTCCTAAAATGTATTGATGTATGGATTGCTTCTTGCCTACTATTGGGGAATGTGTTTTCTTATGTGGGATCACACCTATATGTATAGGTTACGAATATGTATATATGAAAAAAGCATGAATATATTGTAAATCATTTATGTTTAATCTAATAGATATTGGACCAGTGGATTGGACAATAGATAGTATGTGGCAGGTCCCGAAGAAGCCGGAAACGGCGAAACGGATGGCTTAATACCGTCGACCCGACATTGAGTGTAATCCGGATTATATTTGAAAATATGTCACCTTATGGATTATAATTTTGTGAAGGAAAACACCAATGTTTTGATGCCATATGGATCTTGAACTCACCATCCACTTAAAATTGAAAAAGAATGAAGATGAAATAAATTGAGAACATTGTGAAAGTGATTCCCGCATTTATCTTTTATTACTTGGAACTGAAACACACCCCACCTTAATTTGTTGTTTGGCTTACAACTCCCAGAAATCCCCGCCAGTTTACCAGCTGTTAGGATCTCTGGGAGTTGAAGGCCAAAACACCTGGGGACCCACAGGTTGGGAAGCACTAGATCAGGGGTGCTCAGAACGGTGATCGCGATCACCAGGGTGATCTTCAGGCCTCATCCAGGTGATCTTCGGGCCTAGGAAGGTTGATCGCTGGATGGAGCGCCAGCCGTGCAGCGCGCCATCCACGCCCGTTCCCTCCTTTTCTCTGCTGCACTCCTCCTCCCTCCCTCCTTCCGCTGAGTTCCAGAGGCAGCGGAAGGTGTGCTGTGTGGATGGAGCAAAGAGGAAGAGGGCCAATGCAGGGAGAGCACATTGGCTCTCTTCCTTTGTGTTCCAACTCTCCCCGGCGTTTAGCCAGGGCACAGGGAAAGAGGCTCCCTTTCCCTGTGCCCTGGCTAAACGCGGAGGAGAGTTGGGGTGAAGAGGGCCAATGCAGGAAGAGCGCGCTCTCTCCCTGCTTTGGCCCTTTTCCTTCCTGTTCCAACTCTCCCCGGCGTTTAGCCAGGGCGCGGGGAAAGAGGGCTCCCTTTCCCCATGCCCTGGCTAAATGCAGGGGACAGTTGGAACAGGAAGGAAGAGGGCCAAAGCAGGGATAAAGCGCTCTCTCCCTGCATTGGCCCCGGATGTGTGCCCCTTCCTTGGACTGGCACCTTGGCACCCAGGGGCATGGAGAGGGAGTGTGCAACATGCACCAGCCTTCCCCCCCCCCCCCCGGCACTCTTTCCAACCCGGGGTGCTGCTTGCCTGGAGGAGCAGCCTGGTGGCCCTGATGCCCTGGCTGCACCAGGCGATGGATGCTGCGCTTCTCCTGAGGGCTGTGCCTGCACTCATCTAGGACCCAGGAAGGAGGCCTCTCCCAGAGCTGAAGTGATTGAAGGTATTGAAAATCCCATCATCTGTATACCTTTATAAAACGGAATGTTTGTATGTGTGTATGTGTGTATGTGTGTGTGTATGCGGAGGGCGGAAGGGCGGATATGTGGCAGCTATTTGCATAAAGTCCTTTGATTGGACAGCCTCGCCACTCCAAAATTCTAAGGCACCAGACAGAGGGCATTGATAGCCACTGATTAGCCAGCAACCCAGAATCCAGGCCTCTACATTCAAACAACAGGATTTCTTCCCACTGAGGGGAAAAAAGCCAGCAACCCAGAATCCAGGCCTCTACATTCAAACAACAGGATTTCTTCCCACTGAGGGGGAAAAACCAGCAACCCAGAATCCAGGCCTCTACATTCAAACAACAGGATTTCTTCCCACTGAGGGGAAAAAAGCCAGCAACCCAGAGTCCAGGCCTCTACATTCAAACAACAGGATTTCTTCCCACTGAGGGGAAAAAAGCCAGCAACCCAGAGTCCAGGCCTCTACATTCAAACAACAGGATTTCTTCCCACTGAGGGGAAAAAAGCCAGCAACACAGAATCAGGCTTTTACATTCAAACAACAGGATTTCTTCCCACTGAGGGGAAAAAAGCCCGCAACCCAGAATCAAGGCCGCTACATTCAAAAAACAGGATTTCTTCCCACTGGGGAAAAAAGCCAGCAACCCAGAATCAGGCCTTTACATTCAAACAACAGGATTTCTTCCCACTGAGGGGAAAAAGCCAGCAACCCAGAATCCAGGCCTTTACATTCAAACAACAGGATTTCTTCCCACTGAGGGGGAAAAAGCCAGCAACCCAGAATCCAGGCCTCTACATTCAAACAACAGGATTTCTTCCCACTGAGGGGAAAAAAGCCAGCAACCCAGAGTCCAGGCCTTTACATTCAAACAACAGGATTTCTTCCCACTGAGGGAAAAAAGCCAGCAAGCCAGAGTCCAGGCCTTTACATTCAAACAACAGGATTGCTTCCCACTGAGGGGGGATTTCTTCCCACTGAGGGGAAAAAAGCCAGCAACCCAGAGTCCAGGCCTCTACATTCAAACAACAGGATTTCTTCCCACTGAGGGGAAAAAAGCCAGCAACCCAGAGTCCAGGCCTTTACATTCAAACAACAGGATTTCTTCCCACTGAGGGGGAAAAAAGCCAGCAACCCAGAATCCAGGCCTCTACATTCAAACAACAGGATTTCTTCCCACTGAGGGGAAAAAAGCCAGCAACCCAGAGTCCAGGCCTCTACATTCAAACAACAGGATTTCTTCCCACTGAGGGGAAAAAGCCAGCAACCCAGAGTCCAGGCCTCTACATTCAAACAACAGGATTTCTTCCCACTGAGGGGAAAAAAGCCAGCAACCCAGAATCCAGGCCTCTACATTCAAACAACAGGATTTCTTCCCACTGAGGGGAAAAAAGCCAGCAACCCAGAATCCAGGCCTCTACATTCAAACAACAGGATTTCTTCCCACTGAGGGGAAAAAAGCCAGCAACCCAGAATCGATTCCATGCAGGCCTTTTCCATTTTTTTTACTCCTTTCTGTTTTACACCGGTATACTTTCACAGGCCAGGGCGGATATGTGGCAGCCACTTTCACAGGCCAGGGCGGATATGTGGCAGCCACTTTCACAGGCCACAGCGACCAGCGCGGGTGACGGACCTGCACCAAACTTGGTACACATAACCCCCTATGACATGACCCCCGTATTATGGGATTTGTAGTACTTTCCAAGACTTTGGTTCCCACAGACCACTGAGGCCACCAAAAAGGACCAATACAGACCACACTCAGCACACACAGCCCCCATGACCCACTCTACGTCCTGGTGCAGTTCGGAGGAGGGTGGGCCATGGATGATGCCTCTACTCACTTCCCAAGTCCGCTGCAACCCTCATCCAATCACTGATCGAGACCAAACTTGCCATACATAACCCCCATGACTGCATTCACGTCCTGGTGAGGTTTGGGGAGGACTGACAATGGATGATGGGTTTTGTAGTACTTTTACACCCTCTGTTCCCACAGACCACTGTGGCCCCCAACAAACACCGAGAAAGTCCACACTTGGCACACAGAGCCCCAGTGACCCACTCTACAGCCTACTGAAGTTTGGAGGGGGACAGAACATGGATGATGGGACTTGCAGTACCTTCCCTCACTTCCCAATCCTGCTACAAACCTAATCCAATGACTGATCAACACCAAATCTGGCACACAGAGCCCTCATGACCCACTCTACATTCTGGTGCAGTTTACTGTGAGACAGACCACGGATGATGGGACTTGAAGTACCTTCACTCACTTCCGAAAAACAATGCATCCCTCATCCATTCACCAATACAGACCAAACTTAGCACACAGAGCCCCCATGACCCAATCTACATCCTACTACACTTTGGGGGGACGGGACACACAGAGATGATGGGACTTGCACTACCTTCAGTAATTTCATGATACCACTGCAACTCCCAATAATGATGGATCAAGACTAAACTTGGCACACAGAGCCCCCATGACCCACTCTACATCCTGCTGCACTTCTCAAATGACCCGGGCAGGGCCGGGTCCCCAAGCTAGTCATTTATAAATCCTCCAATCCCCTCTAGTATTTTCTGTTGGCCTGTATGCCAAGTTTGGTTCAGTTCAATAGTTGGTGGAGCTCAGAATTAAGTGGCTGAGAGGGATGGCCACATTGATCAGCATTGAATGGCCTTGCAGCTGAAAGGTCTGTGTGCTTTCATTTTGCCTGTTTATATCTGTGGAAAGATGTCAGGGTGGTAGAAGGAATTCTTGTCTGGATGCATTTTTGCATGTTCCATTGGCCACATTGATCAGCATTGAATGGCCTTGCAGCTTCAAGGTCTGTCTGCTTTCATTCTGCCTGTTTATATCTGTGGAATGATATCAGGGTGAGAGAAGGAACTCTGAGAAACAAATGGCTTTGCAGCTACCAGGTCTCTCTGTTTACTTTCTGCCTGATAATATCTGTGTAAATATGCCAGGGAGGGAGAAAGGGGTGCTTGGATGTATTTTTGCATGTCCCATTGTTTACATTTCTGAGAAAGAAAGAAGCCCCGTGAGGATGGAAGGTGGCAGCAGGAGTGGGTGTGCGCGCATGCGCGCGCGCACCAGGTGATCTTTTAAACTTGGTTCTTCATGCGGTAGCTCCCGTGCTGAAAAAGTGTGAGCACCCCTGCACTAGATCAAGGCTGCTCAGGAAGTCGATCGCAATCGACGCGTAGATCCCGAGACCATTTGAGGTCGATCTCCTGCTCCCACCGCCGTGCACGTGCTCCTGCCGCCCTGCATGCGCTCCCACCACCGCGCACGCACTCCCGGCACCGCCTTCATCCACCCGCGCGGCTTTGGAGAGTGCTTCAAGCATTGGCGCATGCGCGCTGGGTGGAAACGGAGGTGAGAGACCTTCAGCTTGGCCAAGGGAGAGAGGCGGATGGAGGCAGAGCGGGGAGCCCTTGAGGTGCGGGCTGGGAAGGGCAGGGCGGCGATGGAGGAGGAGGAGGCCGAAGCGGCCCGAGGGGGAAGAAGCAGGAGTTTGGGAGTCAGCCTCGACAGGGGGAAAGAGCCAGGCCCGGCCCGGCCTCTGAGGGCTCGGCCTCCCAAAGGGTGTCGTGATTGACAGCCGGCCAAGAAGGAGGAAGCCGCGAGGGCGGAGGAAGGCAGCGGCGGGAGAGCGCGCGGGGCCTCCCCCCTGCCTCTTGTCCGGAAGCTGCGGTGAGAGAGGCAGGGCCTCCGGAAGGCCCGCGCGCTCTCCCGCCGCCACCTTCCTCCGCCCGCGCGGCTTCTTCCTTCTTGGCCGGCTGTCAATCACGACACTCCTCAGGAGGAGCGTGCGGCAGCGGCGGCAGATAGATTGTTGTGACTTGGTTTTCTTAAAAGTAGCTCGCAGACTGAAAAAGTGTGGGCACCCCTGCACTAGATTGTGGGAAAGAGAGGAAAGACAAAATGGAGAACAGTGGTTTCAAAACAGAAGACAATCTTCTGTGCAAATGGTGGAAAGAAATGCTATCCAAGCATTTTATCATTTTAGTGCGGTGAAACAAGGAAACAGCTCAAAACGTGCTACAGGGAACACCATTGTGGCGCATGTGTGCACCTCTTTGAATGTACAAATTCTCTTGAAACCAGTTAGCCAATTCGGTCTTACAGGGTTTTCTGTTCTTCTGGTTCCGTCAAGGAGGGCTTCCGCATATAACATCGCAATTTTTCTTCCTGGACAGTCCCTTGTGCTCTTTGCGCCACACTCTCGTCGTCACTCAACCAGCTCTGCTAGTTCTGACCTGAAGGCCGACCTTTCCCCATTTGCGTTTTGTTTAATGATACCAAGATGATTGTCAGCGACCATTTTTCAACCTTTTGCACATTTTTACATGATTTCCCAATGTGTGGCTGCTCAGCAAAAGTGTTGGCTGCTGCAACAAGGCACAATGGAAACAGAGCAAGAGTTAACAACAACATAAAAGTACTACACAAGTAGGCACTATAGCAGTGTTTCTCAACCTGGGGGTCGGGACCCCTGGGGGGGTCGCGAGGGGATGTCAGAGGGGTCACCAAAGACCATCAGTAAAGACAATATTTTCTGTTGTTCATGGGGATTCTATGTGAGAAATTTGGCCCAATTTTATCATTGATGGGGTTCAGAATGCTCTTTGATTGTAGGTGAACTATAAATCCCAGCAACTACAACTCCCAAATATCAAGTCTCTTTTTCCAAACTGTACCAGTGTTCATATTTGGGCATATTACCAAGTTTGGTCTTAATCCATCATTGTTTGAGTTCACAGTGCTCTCAGGATTTAGGAGAACTACAACTCCAAAACTCAAGGTCAATGCCCGCCAAACCCTTCCAGCATTTTCTATTGGTCATGGGAGTTCTGTGTGCCGAATTTGGTTCAATTCCATCATTGGTGAAGTTCAGAATGCTCTTTGATTGTAGGTAAACTATAAATCCCATCAACTACAACTCCCAAAGAACATAATCAACCCCTCCCCCCATATTCAAATGTGGGCACATTGGGTATTTGTGCCAAATTTGGTCCAGTGAGTGAAAATACATCTGGCATATCAGATATTTACATTACTATTCATAACAGTGGCAAAATTTAGTTATGAAGTAGCAATGAAAATAATTTTATGGTTGGGGGTCACCACAACATGAGGAACTGTATTAAGGGGTCACCACATTAGGAAGGTTGAGAACCACTGCACTATAGGATATAAAAATATACTGGATATAATATAAACGGAACTAGAGAAGAGCAATACAACATAAAGGACATACTATACCCAAAATAGGATACAGGCGAGTAGCGAAGTGGTATCTCAAAAGACTCAATGTCCACAATGTCCACAATGAAGATACTTCAGATTCAATATCTCTTTAAATGCCTCCTTTGGGAGCTAATACCTGTCTCCTTTCTGGTCCTTATACCTTTGGATTATTTTGCCTACTTACGGACTAGAGACATTGAATTCAAACTTTATTTGGGACGATTTATGGATTGCGTTGTGGATTTATTTCATGGATATTGAATCCGAAGTATCTCCATTGTGGACATTGTGGACACAAAGGCGTTCTAAGGTAATTTTAAATGGTAAGCGAACATTATTTTGGCGCCCCCAAAAAACATTATTCTCCCCCCCCCATGTAAAACAAATATGCAATTATAATATCACAATACCATTAGTAGTATTATATTGTATCAATGTATATAAAATATATTATACCATACTCATACTATATTATATCATAATTATATTATACTACATTACAATATAATTATATTATAATATATTGACATTATAATATAACATTCTATAATATTATTATTATTATAAAATAATAAATAAAATTATTTATTTAAATAAAATTAGACTCTACTAAATATTTTCATTACTCCTATAAAACTCAAATAACCCCAAATAAAGTAAAATAAAATATTATATATTACTATTTTGTACAATACCACTACACTGCAATATTGTTTGTAATATTACATGTAATATAAAATATATCATTATTCTATTGTTATATTGTATTTTTATTATATTGTATGACAATATTAAGCAGAACTGTATAATAATCAACAAAAATGCAATGTAAATGCATCAAAATCAGAATATATTACCTACCACCCATCTCATAATTCATAGGAGTCTCCCATAAGTCCAAAATTAGGATCCCAATGTAAATGTAAATAGAAAAGCAGCCAAAATGTTCAAATGAGGTCAAATACAGGCAGCACGGCCTGGGTAAACTTGGGCCCTCCCTCCCTCTAGGTGTTTTGGACTCCAACTCCCACAACTCCTCATAGCCTCCGGCCCCTCAGGT